>CM037089.1:46952159-47341906 GCA_020916435.1 Oxytropis ochrocephala
TTAAAAACAATCCATATCATTAACATTGTCAACAAAGTGACATCCACTATGTTAAATGCGGATGCCTTCTCCGAGAACAAGGAGCTTGGAGACAGAGATTAAAAAATATAGCAACTAACACCAGCTCATAGAACTCAACTAATCCCAGTTAGAATATAAAAACATTGTTGAACAGTCAAGAAGTTGCAGTAAGTAATTTACAATAAGAATAGTATCTGAAATGACTTGATAAATTTTGAAGGAAAAAAAAAAAAGCGTATCGATGGTTCCTTGGTATGACAATTCTTCAAGAAACGCCACATCATAGTATCCATAGAAAACTAACAGGTTTATATAAGTCGTAAAACTAACCAATTAACAATTGACACTTGGATATAGCTTTAAATATAAATTAGTTCCATGACACAAAGACTCGGGTATATAAAGTGATGATTGATTTATTCTACACAAGAATTTTTCAAGCTCGATAAATCGCATTATTGGTATTCCAAAGGCTTAGAATGGAGAAATGAAGCACCATTTCCTTTTTCTTCAACAAAAATATTGCCAAAAGCACATAACAAGTTTCTTTTAACCTCATTATTCTTTCAGGTTATCAAATGACAATACAACTAGAAATGTTTCATGAATAGAAACAAAGAATTGTTCCAACAAAAATTTGCGATTATATATACTTGCATTGGATATCAAAAAAATTTGCAGTTATATATACTTGCATTGGATATCAAAAAAAAAATTTGCAGCTAGAAATGCATTGGATAACAGCTGCAATAACATTTGAACTATGCCTTACGAATAACAGCTGCAAGTTTCCTACCAACAAGAGACAGATAGTACAACATACATGAGCTGCTTGTTTTCAAGATGCTTCGTGTAAGTAAGGCATTAAAGCGAAAATCACAAAGACATGCGCATAGTGAATAGATGATGACATGATTAGAAAGCTCAAATACCTGATTAGATCTAGCTGGAAATTGACCACCAGCTTGCTGCATTAGAAAAGCTACTTGCTCCTCTAATGTTCGAACTTTACTAACTTCTGCCTCTAAAGCTTGAACTCTTGCATTACTCGCTTGTAATTCGATTGCGACCTATTATAGTCGGACATTGT
The DNA here is from genome assembly GCA_020916435.1 of Oxytropis ochrocephala. Taxonomy (NCBI): domain Eukaryota; kingdom Viridiplantae; phylum Streptophyta; class Magnoliopsida; order Fabales; family Fabaceae; genus Oxytropis; species Oxytropis ochrocephala. Next base: position 46,953,271 of record CM037089.1, read on the forward strand.
GAGACCACCGATGACATGGTTGAGCTCCCATTACGAGAACCGATGAAAAGTATTGAGTGGGGTTACTCCATGTCCCATGCCACGTGCGTCCGGGTGCTCTTTCCCAATACTTCAAGATAAATATCTTCTCCGGAAGATGTCGAGCACTTTTTTTAAGCGCTCCTACATTAAAATTAACCAAAAGAAGCATTATTTCAACAGAGAAATTTCCATTTTACAATCAACAACATTTAACATATGGATTAACCGAGTCTAACTACTAGATTGCCAAAATATAAGAATATCCAAATCATTCATTTCACAAATACAATTATACTCACACTCTTTTCTTTAGCCTCTTCAAAGACAAATGATCCATCTTTTCTTTTGTGAGCAACATCATACATCTCTACTACGCCCAAAAGGCCGCCTAGTTTGAGTTTCCTAACAAATTATATCGGTTTAGTAACATTAATAAATATTGAATTTTAATTATACATTTTCAACAACACTTTAAAGAAAGAAATACCAATTCATCTCTTGTCCTCGGCATATGATTTCGACCCAAGTGTATGAGTAGTCGTTTGTTTAGCCCGATTTTCCTATTTATTTCACAAATTTTCTGCATTATTAAATCAAACAATTAGTAAATGATGACTCTTATCAAAACATTCTCAACACATCATATCTTACCCGAGTTTTTTCGATAGTCGATATTCCAAAAACCTCGCCCATTGGTCTTCACGGATGCCATCGTATGAAACTCAAGATTTTGCTCCCAATTCACGAGTCTCATCATAAAATTCATTAAACAAATGACAACGGGTGTCTTTCCATTTCTTTCCCGGACTCCCAAATACGTAGTTCTGGCGACACTCATCCAGTAGGAATACTTTCTACAATAGGCAATAATAATGGAATACATCATTAATGAATAAAAAGAAGGAACAAGATTTATATCACAATGACCTTATTAATGAAATTCAATGCTCCTTTATAGTTCATACCGTTATCATCTCGTTCCACACTTTTCTCTTGAGCTCCCCTGGAACCTTTCTCCATCTCATATAATTAATAGGGAATATATCGTAACTAGCTCCAAGTGCTCCTAAATAGCCCCCAAAAGACCAAAGAAGATATCCAATTGCTTGACCTCTCGATTCCAATCTACGATCACTCTCTTCTCCTTAGGAAACGAAAACAAGTCTTGAACTTTTAGACGCTCTTCTTTAGGTTCTCCATCTCCAACTAAATATAAAGTAAAACAAAAAATCAAAAATTATAACTCATTAGAAATTATTAATTAATCCAAACCAATAAGAAGTAAATCATTAGAAATTATAACTCATTACCAATGACTTTAACTGGCCACCATTTATTGGGCTTTTTCTGGTCAGTAGGTAAAAAACTTCCATCTTCATCCTCTAGGTCATTTTCAAATCCAAAGGATGGGTCAAAATCATCTAGAGGATCACTTTGAGAATTATCTTGAACTTCAGCAGGTGCAGATTGAGTTCTGGGAGTAAACCTATTTTTCTTAACCATTTCTGCAAGAGAGTTTGAAATTAAAACATAATGTAGTTTCAAGTGAGAATGTAATAAGTTGAATGGTGACAAATTTCAGCTACCTGTTGTTTTAGTTAAGATAAATGCAGAGAGATATAAGATAAAAAAATCACTACAACTATGAAATCCATTCATATGCAACCTGTTGTTAAACAACACAAACTATGAAATCCATTCAAAAGGGAAACTCTTCCAAAACAGAATGTAATAATAATTAATTACAAATTCAAGGGATTAGACATCATACAAAAAAAATGAAAGACACTATGTTGTGCACTAGTGTTTGTTACATAACCATATTGTCATTACAATCATCAACATTTTCATTCAAGGTTGATCTTGGAGGATCATCATCTATATCAGCTCTAGCTAATTGTATGTATGTTGTATCATCGGTGAAGATTTGTTCTAAGTTTTGTGCTTCATGAACTTCATTAGACATCATTATCTCTTCATTATCTTCACCCATGTCATACAAGTCTCTTGGCTTCAAAGGAATTGACCCATCCCTTTTCTTTCTCATCATCTACATAATAAACCATTTGCGCTTCTGATGCTTTGATATATGGCTCATCATTTTCAAGGACACCGGTATCTCTTAGCCTCAAAAAGTTGATTGAGGTAAAACCCAAATCATCTTTTTCATGCCTCTAGAAGTAGTGGTATTAGCCCATTGACATTTAAATAAAGTAATCAGAATACGCCATTATAGCTAAGCTCAATGATGTCTACTAATTTACCATAGTAAGGTACCCCTCCAAACCTCATTTGGGTATCACTGTTACTTGAATAACTTCTAGTTCCAAATGTGCAAAAAACCCCACTATTTTGAGTTTTTAATCTTTGATCTCGTTCCAAGGTTCGAAATTTATATCCGTTTACATTATATGCAGTGAATCTTCTAGCTTTGTCAATAGGACCTCTAGCAAGCCAAGGAAGAACATCTTTATCTGGTTCAACAAGATTGTCCATCTCTTTAAGAATCTGAAATAAGATTTTTGTTGGTTTAGTAACATGCATATTAACAATACACATGCAACATACACATGGCATCGAGTGAATTTTTGCTTACATGATTAGAGAACCAACTAACGAACTCTCTATGGACCTTCTTGTCTACCTCGTTAGTACTTCTTCATGCGGCTCCTTAATTGTCTCCGGACAATTTCTCTATATTTCCTATATGGGTTAAAGTTAATAGACACACTAAAGGATAATCTAGATACTTAAATTTCATCAAGTACTTACTGGAGATAGGGATCAACTGCAGAGCAGTTGGTTAGCACATGTCGATGAGCTTGTAACTTTTCAGTGGATGTAAGAGTGAAGTGTGAACAACCACCAACGGGTTTTCCTTCTTGCGGGAACAATTCATCTATTCGTGTTTTAGGTTGTGTATCACTAGGTTCGTCATCTACACGACCAACTCGATTCCATCTTGTCTCAATATCATCAAGATACCTTGAACAAAATGTTAAGATCTCTTGCATTAGGTATCCTTCTGCTATAGAGCCTTCTGGCCGCGCCCTGTTACGTACATAGGATTTCAATGATCCTAAGTACCTATCAAATCATAACAACTATTTTTATTCATATAATCATCCAAATCATTATTGAATTTAAAATGACAGGAAACTTACCTTTCAATAGGATACATCCACCGATATGTCTGTACCGGCCTCCAAGCTTAGCTTCTTCAACAAGGTGAACAATTAGGTGAACCATCACGTTGAAGAATGAAGGGGGGAATAACATTTCCATGTGGCATAAAGTGAGCACAATATCATGTTGCATTTTGTCTAAAGTTGAAACACTCAACACTTTATCACATAGTTGCCTAAAGAATGAGCACAATTCATTTAAAATCTACCAGAAACCTCTTTTGGCAATCCTACTCGCATGGCCAATCGGTAGAAATTGCTCTACTAATACATGATAGTCATGACTTTTTAGCATCCCATTCAGCCAAGGTTGTCCACATCAATGCACCTAGAAAAGTTGCTCGAATAACCATCCCAAGACAAAGAATATTCTTTAAAGTTGTTAAAAAAGACTTCTTTCCTTGTTTAGTCATTGTATAAATTGCTAGAGGATACTTTCCATTTTCATCTGGCCAAAGATCATGCCTAAAGCCCATTGATTGTAGGTCCCTTCGAGCACCAATGTGAGCTTTTGACTTTGCACTATCATTTAGCAGGGTATAAATAACATTGTCGCACACATTTTTCTCAATATGCATAACATCAAGATTATGACGTAACAAATTATGCTCCCAATACGGAAGCTCAAAAAATATACTTTTCTTTTTCCACTGTTGAGTACCATCTTGCAAGGTACGTCCATCACCACGTGATCTTTTCCCCCTTCCACTTGCTTCAGCTGTTTGACCAAAGGTGACATTGATATTCTTAACTTGTTCAAGGATTTCAGAACCAGATAAAAGTTTAGGTGGATTGCGCATATCTTGTTCTCCATTAAACCAAATCCTATTCAGTCTAAATCTGTGTCTGTGATCTAGAAACCGGCGGTGACCCATAAAACACCACTTCCTACTATGTGGCAAGCGACAAGGAATAGAGTCAAAGTTACAAGTTGGACAAGCTCGTCCGGTATATGTGTTCCACCCGGAGAGAGTTCCCAACCCAGGAAAGTCACTAATCGTCCACATCAAAGCAGCGTGCAATTTGAACATCTCTCGAGTTGAAGCATCATAAGCTTCTACACCGTCGTGCCATAACTCCTTAAGCTCTTTTACTAAAGGTTGCATGTAGACATCTAAATTATTTCCAGGCATTTTTTTACCAGGAATTATCGTTGAAAGGATAAATGATGTCGACTTCATACAGACCCATGGTGGGGTGTTGTAAGGTATGAGAATAATTGGCCAAATGCTGTAACTTGTGCTTAAATTACCAAATGGATTAAAACCATCTGTAGCTAATCCGAGGCGAACATTACGTGGATCTGATGCAAATGACATGTTTGTTGAGTCAAATGTCTTCCAAGCCTTTGAATCTCTTGGATGTCTCATCATGCCATCACTATTATTATCCACAGCATGCCATCTCATATCCTCAGCTGTCTTTGAAGACAAAAACAATCTCTGCAAGCGCGGTTTAAGAGGGAAGTAACGAAGAACTTTTGCAGGCACCTTCTTCTTATCATTTCCATCATTGGACGCCTCAGACTCACCATCTTTTGTCCTGGATTTCCATCTGCCCTTGTTACATACTTTACATGTTTGCCTATCTTCATCTTCACCCCAATACAACATACAATTATTTGGACATGCATGTATCTTTTGAAAATCCAAACCAAGCTTCGATATAGTTTTCTTTGTCTCATAGAATGAACTTGGAATTTTTGCATGCTCAAATGCATCATTTAGTAGTTCTAAGATCATTGTCATAGCCTTATCGGTCATCCCACAAAGGCATTTGATATGATACAACTTCACTATAAAAGCAAGTTTAGAATACTTTGTGCACCCTTCATACAAAGGTTGTTCTCCCTCTCTAGCTAATTCATAAAATTCTCTAGCTTCCCTCCCTTCTTGAGTTACATTTGGAGTCACTCTTTCACCTTGTGTGGTGTCTTCATTTGTATCATTTCCAAGATGCCTATCAACTCCAAATGCATCGTTAATGATGTTCTCAATTGGATCTTGAACGACCACGCTTTCTTGTGCCACATTTTGCACATTTCCACTTGCAACATTAGTAGTGTGTCCTTGGTCGGACTCCCCATGAAATAACCAAGTGGTATATCCTCTTGGGAATGGTTTAACAACTAAATGTTCATACGTGACACGCCTAGTTTGGCGTCTTCTAAAACTACACAAGGAACAAGGACATTTTATTTTGCCATCAACGGCAGTACGTTCATAAGCAAATTGAATAAATTCCCAACCCCTTGCTTATACTCACGTGAACTTTGTGGCATTGTAATCCATGACTTATCCATTCTATAATAAAATAAAAAACATCAAATTGTTTGTATACAAAAGAAAAAACATCAAATTGTAATCCATGACTTATCATCCATTGAACCTCATGTTAATATTGATTATGGATACTATATTCAATGAATACCAACAGAGATATAAAAACATAGCAATATTTCAAGAACAATAAAAAGCATGCCATCGATTCAGCTCCTCTATAGGGAGCAATACACTTTAGAGCATAAAGTAAGCGATATCATCCATCGAGAGAAAAACCAACTAAACTCGAGTTTCACAACAACAACAACATAACAATCTTTGAACACAACAACATAACAGAGCAAAAATATATATGATCTCCAAAGATTTCAAATTCAAATCCTTGGCATGCGGCGGTTCAAAAAAGCTCACAGCTTTCACAACAACATAACAATCACTTGAATCCCAACTAAACTCGGATAATTCTAAGCATTATATTCAAGAAAAACTCGAGTTTCACAACAACAAAACATTACTTGAATTCCAATAAAGCTTAGATAATAACAAGCATTGTTCATTGACGTAGTAAAACTAAAATACCAGTTCACAATAATTTTGATAAAATATCAATTAGTTAGAGAGAGTGAGAGACTTTATACATTTAATCATTTATGAAAGAAGAGAGTCAAAATCAGCAGCAATACGCAAATATCAAAGTCTGCATGATATGTAACGAGAGAAACGAGCATCAAACACGGAGAAGAGTGAAAATGTAAGTCTTTGCTTAATTCAATTATTTAATATTATATTATATTGCAATTACATAGAAAAACTTATATAATGAATGAATAAAAAGAACTCAACAGTGGTAATTCTAAGTCTAGTGTTCTCAGTTTCACTTTGTGAGTTTCACTTAGGTGTAACAGGGGTATGAATGTGTGGTGTGGGCCTATGGAAAGTTGTAGTTGATGATTATGACAGACTATACTATAATTTGTGTTCTGGATTGACTGTCTTTTTGTGACTTAGTTAATCCTGTTTTAGGATATGTTCAAAAGCCTATAATCATTCAGATGCATATGATCATGTTTTAGGATATGTTCAAAAGCCTATAATCATTCAGCAGATAAAAAACACTAATCTGGTATGGTTAATAAAGTAGATTCAACTAGTAAGATACATTTGTACCAATAAATAAGAATTGATTCAATTAGTGAATCCAAACAAAATCAAAATAACTTGACAGAAAATACAACCTCAAAGAAAAGATCTTGGATTCAATTTTTAATGAATTCTATTCATTGATAATTCACAATTTCACATATACATAAATAAATACTCCTGCTCAATAAGCATTTCGTGTGTGATGAAACCAGATACTAGTTAGCAATTGTATAAAGATCTTTTGGTAAAAGTTAGGCAACCCAAATGAAAGCAAAACTAAATATAAGGCCAAGATATGAAAAGTGGCACTATTGAATAAAGTATCGCTTTTAATAAAAATCACCAGAGTGCTTTTTAATAAAAAAAAAGATATGAAAGGTCTCATTTTGTTGCTGGAACATGCATAATGATATGCTAAAGGTGAGGAAAACAAAGAAGTTCTTAATTAGGAAGCGAACAAGCACACAGTTAATACAATTCCAATGAATCTTACTAATACAGATCATAAAATTATACTATTTCAGTGGTAATTCTAAGTCTAGTGTTCTCAGTTTCACTTTGTGAGTTCCACTTAGGTGTAACAGGGGTATGAATGTGTGGTGTGGGCCTATGGAAAGCTGTAGTTGATGATTATGACAGACTATACTATAATTTGTGTTCTGGATTGACTGTCTTTTTGTGACTTAGTTAATCCTGTTTTAGGATATGTTCAAAAGTCTATAATCATTCAGATGCATATGATCCTGTTTTAGGATATGTTCAAAAGCCTATAATCATTCAGCAGATAAAAAACACTAATCTGGTATGGTTAATAAAGTAGATTCAACTAGTAAGATACATTTGTACCAATAAATAAGAATTGATTCAATTAGTGATATTTGCAGGGACTTTTTTTAAAAAAAATTAGCATATTTGCAGAGAACATATAAAATTGTAGAGAATATATAAAATTGCAGAGAACATATAACTTGCAGAGAACATATAACTTGCAGCTGAACATAAAATTGCAGAGAATATAACAAAAACACAAAGGAACTCCAACAATATAATGCAACCAAAAGCTAAGTTGATACATAATTGTAGAGAACACAAAAACACAAAGGAACTCCAACAATACCAGCTGATACACACCAAACAAGAACCCACGCAAGAAGACAATAAACCACATAACAGAATGATCAACAAATTAGGGGAAAAAACATTTAATCAAATTGAAGCACCTAGAAACGGAATAAAAAAACATGAAATTTGGTAATCGTTTCTAATTTAGGGTGAAGAGTAAATCTAAATCGTGAACGCTAAAGAAAGAGAGAACGCTAAAGAAAGAGAGAAAGAAAGAGAGAGAGGGAGAGAGAGACGCACCTGGTGTGACGGAGGCGAGAGAGAGCGAGAGAAAACACTGAGTATTGTTGAGAACGACGAACGCTCTCAAGAAGGCATTTCTTTGGCGAGTCGTGCGTGAGAGAGCGAGAGAGGAAACACGATGTTGTGGTCGTTCTCTCTTTCTTTGTTTTACATTTTTTTTATTAAAATAAAAATAAAAAAAGAGGCGCTTCAATGAAAAAAAAGGAGGGACTTTTTTTTTGACAAAAACAAAAGGGAGGGGGATTTTTCTTAGATGGAGAATTGACAAAAAAAATTTCAACCGCCGCAGTATAACCCAAAACCGTCGCCGCTTGACTAAAAAAACTCCAACCGCCGCCGGTTACCAAATAACCGCCGCCGTTTACTTACTAACCGAGGCAGCCAAGATAACCGCCGCACAAACCGCCGCTAAATGATAAGCGGCGGCGGTTTACCCCAAACCGCCGCAGAATGTCCGCCGCCAGTTACCAAATTTGTTGTAGTGAAAAAAGTAATTCTCTTAGTTTCAAATTTTAGTTTCGTGTAGATTTTTTTCACTGTAATGATGTCAAATTCCAAATTTTAAGTCATCAAATCTTGGAAATTAAAATATTGTTTTTTTTAACTTAAAAAAAGGTGTAGAATTAGAAACAAAAATGCACTTATTTACTAGACTTATCATAAAGCCATTAGTTATAATAAATTTTGAGCTCAAGGATTATCAAGATAATATCAAAACTTCGAAATTAGGTCATTAGGAAAATTTTAGAGCCATCTAGATTTGGAAGGTTAACAACTCTCGAAGTTTCAAGTCAACATTCAAATTGGAAGAGTAGAGTGATCAAGGTTTTTGAAGGAAACTATCTATTACACGTGAACTCTCTTAGAAGCTTAGATGCAGTTTTTGGGACTTACAAGGAGTTAAATTCATAAGATTATCGTTGAAGAACTAAAAGTATAGGTGCCACCTAAGACTACTCGAAATACGCGAATTATTGGCAGTCGCAGTCCGCCGGTAATTGCTGATAAGCGTGCCAGTCGCGTTCAGATGGATAAAACCCCGATAACACATAAAAAATATAAAAAAAAACGTTTCCAGCAGCTCTGAACCACCAATAAGAAAATAAAAAATTGCGACGGTTTTGAACTGTCAGTATTGACCCCAAATAATAAACTTTTGCAGCCGTTTTGAACCATCGGTTACAGAAGTGAAAAATTTGAATTTTGAAAAAATAGTCGTTGTTGTTACTAACAGTTTTAGGCCGCCAGAACCGTTTTTTTATCGGCGACTTGAAATCATAGAAAATATTGTTTTTCCTTTTTTATACCGGCGGCCGCAAACCACCGGAACGGCCTGGAAATACCTTTAAATAAAACTTTCTCCTACGCTCTTCTCATTCTTTCATTTCACTCTTTCATCCCTTCTCATTAATTTTTTCCTACATTTCTCTTTCTTATCTTTCTTCTTCTTTCTCATACTCTCCAATCTCCATAAATTTCTCCATATATATCTCTTCTACATTTTCCTTTTCGTATCTTTCTTCTTCTTTCTCATTTTTTCTCACTCCTTAATTCCTTCACATTCTCTCCTATATCATTTCTTCTCATATATCATTTCTTCTCATACTCTCCTTTATTCTCATACATATTTTTTTTTCATTTTTTTCTCTCATATTTTCCTTTGTTATATAAATTAAACAAATATAATCATATAATCAATTATATAAATCAGAATAGAAGAATTAAATAATAACTAATTATTAAATTAAATAATAAATAATGTTTTAAAATAATTTGGTTTTTTGTAAATTACTGACAGTTTTTGCCCTCCGGATTTTTTTTAGTGGTGGCCAAAAACTGTCGTTATGGGATTTCCGCCAAAAACCACTAGTGACAGTTACCTACAAATGTTTTACCGACGACCAAAAACCACTGAAAGTTCAACATTTCCGGTGGTTTTATGGAATTTCCGGCGAAAATTGGCCATCGGTAATTTCCATTTTTTGTAGTGTAATCAATGCAATCATTAATGATTCATAGGTAGTTTAGTAACTAATTTGAACAAGTGTTTATATATACACACTAATTAGCAAGAAGGCAAGAGGGTGAAATTTCATTCATACAATAACCAAAAAGTGTCTTAACACATGTAATTACATAGGATCTTTGACTAGTGAAATATATATGTTCTTGACATAACTTGTTACATTTCAATTCCAATTTCAATGTATTGTTATTTTCTTCTTAACATTTAGAGTGTTTTTACTTTCTTGTAATGTAACAAAAAAAGAGTGTTTTTACTTGTGTCATTTCTTTTCGCTCTTTACATTTCTATTATTATTTTTACGAAGTCTTTGCCCTTTGGGTTTGACTTTTTTTTTATTTTACTTACTATCTTCTTTCTTTAGAACTTCAAGTACTTTATGATTTGCTATTCTTGATTACAATTGAGATTCGAATTACATTCATGATGAATTCAAATGATCTGTTAAACATTACGAACTTTTAATTAAGCTTAAGTTAATCTCGCACGATAAACCTATCTAATTGGAGGCTCAAATGATATCTAATTCTAGTCCTCTTACAAAGCATTTAAAATTCATTTGTTTATAACGAAAATACGTGATAAACATCATTATTAAGCATATATTGCAACTTAACCAATTATCTTTGACATTGGTGACATTTTTTTGTTCAAACCATTATCGTCTCTCACAAAGTGTATCAATATTTCCAACGAAAAACTAATCTTTACGTGTGCCTAGCTCGCCAACCAAATTTATTACTGCGAAATCAAATTAAAAGAGCACCAAATCGATCTTGTATTAAGTTAACTTATATGCCACTAGTAACAAATGACAAATGATAAGATGTTAAGCACGCTTATATGAAACAAATGACAAATGATAAGATATTAAGCACACTCATGCCACTAGTAACTCATGCATCTGTTGATCCAATCCTTTTCTCTTAAAGCACGCTTCCCTATGAAAAAAGATGAAAGAATAGACTGATGTTCAAATAATTCATCATATTCCTTCAAGTACGACAAAGTACTAAAGAATCTCTCTCGAGACGAGACCGTTTATCATATTATTATTGTCAATTATTATCAACAGAAGAAAACAACAAAGGAAATCACGCCAAGGGAATCTATCTAGACCGTAGAAGGTAATCTCAGTGTAAGATTTAACCGTTGATTTGATTCTGCTGTCTCCCTCGTGGAGCCAGCTCAAACAATTTGGCCTTATTATTTTCCCTTTCTGTTTTCTTCCCTACAATTTTTCTTTCGAGTTTCATTCTGCACCGTTGGTTCCTCACCCCTTTATTCCCCTGTCCTAAGCTTTACATTTTTTATTTTTATTTTTGTTTTTATACTTTTTGTTTTTGGTTCCCATGTTGATTAATATAAAAAATAAACAATAAAAAGAAAAGTATTAGATATATAGTTCGATAGTTATAGTTAGTTATTCAGTTAGAGTTAGTTTTCTAGTTACTAATTTGTTACATATTAGTTAGGTCAGATTTGATCTATATATAAGGTCAAATTCTCATTGTAAACAATCATCTTTTGTATCACATTTTACTTTTGATGAATGTTAGAGTCCTTTAACCTTTTCTCTCCTATCTTCTAGGGATACCATATTCTTCAATATGGTATCAGAGGAAACATGGTATCCTCCATGAAGATTGCTTCTGTTGCACTTCTCTATAGGTTCTTTGTTTTTCTTTAATCAATTTCATTTTTGTTTCAAGTTTCATTTTACTTTCATTTTTTCTTCTTCTCGGTGTCTTTCTAATTTTTCCTATGTTCTTGTCTAATATGTGATTCTTTGCATTTGTGATTCCTCATTTGCGACTTTCGTATCTTGATATCGCAATTTTCCTTGATTGCTCTTTTGCGTTTTGTAATTTCTGAGTTTGCGATTCTCCATTGTGTTTGCATTTTCGATTTCACATGCATTTTGATTTCCTCTCAGTGAATCGTTCTTGATTCATTTTGATTTCCAATGATTGTGATCTGAAGCAGAGTTCCGATTTGATTTTCGATCAAGTCGATATTGGCTTTTTGTCGTTTGTGTCGTGGATGCTAAAGAAGCTGATGACGAAGATTGATCTCGCGTATGTTTGGCAGTTTGGCGACTCCTTGTGCCTCGTGTTTCATCATTCTCACCCTGTGTGTGTGTGGTTCTTGCTCATTGCTATGGTTCTTGCTCACAAATAATTTTTTTACTTCATTTTGGAGGACTTCATATTCTACTGGGGACATAGGATATTGCACACAAAATGGTTATACAAGCATGTGCACACAGAGGCGGATCTTGGTAGGAGTCGGGGGATGCCACGGTACCCCCCAATTTTTTAAAAATTTACTATATATAAATATATTTTATACATAATATTTGGTTATATATATTTAAACGAACAGGAATGTCTAAGTATCTCAGTTGGTGCGATGGTTAGGCAGGTTGCTTGCTAGCGCTAGAAACGTGGTTCAAATCTCTCGGTCTATATTTTGTTTATTTTCATTCATTTTGTATGTTTTTGTTAAAATTAAAACAAAAAATCTCCTACGGTGTTGAATCATGAACAATAATGTTATTGTACATAAATTTTACCTCTGAACCAAATAAAACAATTTATAACAAATAGTAAAATATATTTTATATATTCATTATTATTGTGGTACCCCCCAATTTTCTTTCCAAGATCCGCCACTGTGTGCACAGTGTACATCATGAGTATGCTACACCCTTTGGACTAACTTCTGAATATGCTCATCCTGCTAAGATACTTTTCGTAGGGTTTGCTACCTTTTTTGGTTCTGCCATTACTGGGCCCCACTTGATGACTCTTTGGTTATGGATGGTTCTGAGAGTTCTAAAGACAGTTGAGGCGCATAGCGGCTACCATTTTCCATGGAGTCCCTCAAACTTCTTACCATTATATGGGGGAGCTGATTTTCATGACTTGTTTCTTTGGCTTCTCTTGTGTTTTAATTGACTTTCTTGGTTGTTTTGATGTAATTTTCTTTTAGATTTGATGTGTACTTTTCTATTGTTCATGTCAAGCTAGAAGTGTTGTGAATAACTTCTAGCTTTCGGGGGACTATTAGATATATAGCTTGGTAGTTATAGTTAGTTTGTTAGGTAATTCGGTTAGAGTTAGTTTTCTAGTTACTAGTTTGTTACATATTAGTTAGGTGAGATTGGATCTATATATAAGGTCAAATTCTCATTGTAATCAATCATCTTTTGTATCACATTTTATTTTTGATGAATATTAGAGTCCTTTAACCTTTTCTCTCCTATCTTCTATAGATACCATATTCTTCAATAAAAAGATGAGATGCGAGACTTCATATCAAAGATAAAAAAAAAGAGATGCGAGAGTTTTTTTATTGAAGATATTGTAATCATTTGTTAATTATTATTAATTGACTACCTTAATATTTCCGCTAAAAAAATATTAAAGCTTCGCACATGACAAATTTTATTGCTTCAGTTATTTATTTTGATTTCAGGAACTTCTAGAGTTGTTTCGCCTTATTTTCCTAGTCAATAACTCGTGCAGTAAAAATAAACGGGGTTAATCTTAGAAAAATAGCATATAACATTAGAGTTCTATCTAGCAATGAAATTATATATGGAACTTAGAAGTTAGTCGAGTAATCGGCTAATAGTTTCTAGGTGTGGTTATTTTTCTGCAAGTAACCACTAAAAAATATTGGGTGATTCTAGGGTGAAAGAGCAAATCAAATCTTTCACCGGTGAAACACTAAAATTGATCGTTGGATATTGTTTAAAATGCCATGAAAGGTTAAGATTGAATCAACCCAATTAAATCTCAACCATTGATGAATTTTTATACTACATCCAATGGTCAATTTTAGTGTTTCACCAGTGAAAGATTAGATTTGCTCTTTCACCCTAGAAAGACCCAAAAATATTTAGTTAAAAAAATTAATATTACACTCAGAGATTTTTTTTTTTTTAGATAATCAAAGTTTTCATTGAAAGGAGCACAAGGGGTGCCCGGCCCTTACAATGAGAACAAGGGAAGGGGGAGGGCCTCCTCAAAACCTTCCAAAGCCAAAACCCATTGGGAAAAAGACTAAGGAAGGAAAAAGAGTACCCCACACAAAGATGTGCCACAGTGAATTTAGAACAATAATTCACTGTTTCTCCCCCTTCCATCCCACATAATAGTTTACATACCACAATAAAAAGACATAAAAATTACAACATGGAGAAGCATCCCATCGGACAAAGAAACCAGTCCGCCCATGACACCCTACAATTTCTTCCACTCCTAGCCTTGAACCAACACCACGCCGTGTCCTTAATACCCTCAATGATTGCTGGAGCTGAAATTACCTCGCCCTTGAACATGATTTTATTTCTCGCCAACCACAGATTCCATATAGTCGCCATCCAAATAAGGTGTTTGACACCTCTTTGCTTCTTTCCCTTGAGTAGCTGTCCAAACTCCACATAATGGGTTGTTAAGTTATCCATGTCTCCAACCGATTCTCCTATCCACCCGAAAACACTCCTCCAAACCCTCTTTGCAACTCCACATTCCATGAATAAATGTTCCACCGTTTCTTGCTCACCAAAACACATCACACAACATAGCTCGTGTTGAGATTGAATTATTCCTCTCCTATGCAATGCAACTCTAGTAGCAACACGCCTTAGCATAACCCTCCACGCGAAAACTTGAATTTTAGACGGAACATTGCATTTCCAAATTGACTTAAACACAGCAGAACTTTCGGCCTGCATGTGCAGCGCTCCACCTGCAGAATTTTGCAGCATTAATTCGTAGCACTTTTTTACCGTAAAACCCCCTAGCGCGTCCGGCACCCAAAACCACCTATCCTCCCGATCCACCAACGAAACAGGCTGCAACATTTCTTGGACAGCAAAGCAGCAGCCAGGCCGTGAGTCTTTGCGAGTCTCTGCACTACCGCGATCGCACCTTCCTTCCGAGCGGCGGTATGTTGCGGTCGTTCCACCTCCATCCCGCTTCCGACCAATGACCGAACTCCTCCACCGATGCCTCCTTATACCTGCAGAAATTATATAAGTCCGGAAACAAAACCTCAAACCTTTCCATGCCTAACCAAGCATCCTTCCAAAATCTCACTTTCTTCCCATTGCCCAACTTAATTTTCACCACTTTCTTGAACCATTCTTCATGCAAATTACTCTCCTCTTCAAGCAAACACAAATCTCTCCACCACAGTGTTTTTTTCTCCCATCCTCTTCTATTTTCCGACATATCCGGCCATCTTTCCCTTAACTCATACCTTTCGACCAATACTCTTTTCCAAATAGCGTCATTGTCTTCAACCAAAACTCGCCACCTCCATTTCAATAATAAAGCCACATTAAACAATTCTAAGTTTTTTATACCCAAACCCCCTTGCTCCTTTGGTAAACACATCGTCTCCCACTTCACCCAAGCTACCTTCTTATTTTCTTCATCGCCACCCCATAAGAACCTTCTTTGTATTTTTGTAATCTCCGCTATGACTTTTTTAGGAGCTTTGTAAAATGAGAAGAAGTATAAAGGGAGGGCAGCAAGCACCGAATTAATAAGTGTAATTCGACCCCCAATTGATAGTTGCTTACTCTTCCAACTACTCAATCGATTCTTCAATGAGTTGATAATCGGTTGCCATGTAGACGATCTTCTTGGATTAGCTCCAACCGGGACCCCCAAGAATTTAAATGGGGCTTCTCCTCTTTTGCATGCCAAGAACGGGGACATCCCCTCCAATATTCTATCCTCCACATTCAAACCAATGATACTGCTTTTTGCAAAATTCACCTTCAACCCCGATACCATCTCAAAACTTCTCAGCATTGCTTTCCAACACCATATGCTCTTTTCTCCCCCGTCACAAAACAAAATCGTATCATCCGCAAATTGTAATAATTCTATCGAAAGGGCGTTGTTTACTTGAAACCCTCTAAGATTGCCCGATTCCATTCCTTGCCTTACCAACCCCGCCAGCCCTTCAGCCACAATCAAAAATAGGAATGTCTCTTAGTTATGGGTTCCTACTCCAAATAGTATTGAGTGATGTGATGAATGAAAAGGTTTGATTATATTAGACTGCGATAACATATATAAAGAAAAGGTAAGATAAGTAACGCATCACATCTCATGTTTCTCGCCACAAAATGCTTCCAACATCTCTTAAGTGCACTTATCCACATCGCATTATATGTCAGAGCAGTTCCTTATTCACACACAACTCCAATGTGCGTATTTCCTTTATGATTCCTTCCCTCAACTTAATTTTTAATTCGCCCATGTGTTCCATATGTTCTTTCTAACCCTACCTTTAAATCGACTAACATCTCCTTGGCTAAAATGTTGCTTAACTCTTTCACTCATTCGACTAGCCTTTCACTTCAACTGACTTTTCTCTCGAAAAGTACTATTTTTTAGGATGTAAATAAATAAATGGATTAGAAACAATTTATTTTTCTATTTACCATTCACTACAACAAATTTAGTCAATGGACAGCGTTTTTTTTCATCTATGGGAAACGCTTTTAAGTGTTCTTTGAGCATTAGTCTTTCTTGATTGACTCCAACAGTGGGTAGTGCTCTCTAAAAAGCGCTACACATTGTCAAACGCGTTCTCAGATAGGCAACACTCTCTAAAAAGTGATACCCATTGCCCAAACGCGTCCTCAAATAGCCAACACTCTCTAAAAAGCGCTACCCATTGCCCAAACGCGTCCTCAAATAGCCAGAACTCTCTAAAAAGCGCTACCCATTGCCCAAACGCATCCTCAAATAGCCAGCACTTCCATAAAAGCGCTACCCATTGTATAATTTTTTTTCCTTTCTATTTTGTGTATTTTCCTTTTTATATTTACAATTTACTCCAGTCATATACACCAATCCAATCAAATCCAATTCATATATGTATACTTAAACACACACACACACAAATAAATATATATATATATATATATATATATATATATATATATATATATATATATATATATATATATATATATATATATATATATAAGCTAACAACAAAAATTTACAATACATGCACTTAGATGAAGTGAAACAAACTTTCAATATCCAAATGTACCAATATGTCAATATAAGATGAACCAAAACAAAATAGCTAACAAGTTACATTATCTAATTCATAGGTGTCCAAAACTAGCTATCAACTTACAATATGAACCAAAACTAGCTAGCTAGCTAACAAATATGTATCCAAATCAAACTTTAAAAAACTGGGAGACATAACCGCACCACTCTCCCCTAAACTCAGCAAGCTGCTCAACAGAGTATGTCTAGCACTGGACAATCGGAAAATTAAATTTTGAAAAAGTTTTTGTCAAAAAAAATGCATGTTATATCTAAAGCAACAAAACAACAAAAGTACCTGAACAATAAGATCCAACAACGAAAGAGATGAACCAAAGAGAATAGATGAGCGAGAGCCTGTGCAAAAATTCTATCAACTACTTTCAACTTTCATATACGAATATCCAAACCAAAGAAGCATTCTATCAATACAAAAGTACACAAATACATCATCAACTACTTTCAACTTTCATATACGAATATCCAAACCAAAGAAGCATTCTATCAATACAAAAGTACACAAATACACCAGTTATGAAGACTTTTAAAATAAGTATTCTGATCAAGTGTCTAAATAATAACAAAAACAAGAGAACATGATAATAAGAAAAGTACCTGAACAGGGGGAAGCAACAATGATCAACTCGAACGAACGCGAACCGGATGTGAACTCGAAACAAAACGAACTCGAACTCGAACAAGTAACTTGCTTCCCATAAAAATAAAAAAATATAAGACCAACATATTATAGGAACACAACTTTCACCTTCTATATATAACAACTCCTTCTCTTCTCTTCTCTTCTCTCACCAATTCATTCATTTATAACATTCACATGCATCCAAATTTCTAGAGCACACAACAAAACAACAACATATACAAAATATCACAAACCAAGTAATATAATTGAAATTGGTCTTCTTTGAGTCAAAAACACAAACACTTTAAATGCAAACCAAAAAAGACAACACACAACAAAACAACCACATATACACAATATCACAATATCATAAACCAAGTAATATAATAGAAATTGGGTTTCTTTGAGTCAAAAACACAAACATTTTAAATGCAAACCAAGACAACACACAACAAAACAACTACAAAATATCACAAATCAAATAAGAGAGAAATATAGAAGAAAAATAAATGAGGAGAGAGTTTATGAGTTACCTCGAACACCAAAACAAAATGGTGGAGAGAGAAGCGAAATGGAAAGTGAACGCGAGGGAGGAGGAGGAGGAAGGCGACGAGTTGGGAGGAGGAAGAGGAGGAGTTGGGAGAGAGTCAGAGTACTTGAGAGAGTGAGGAAAAGTGAATGTTAACACCGTGAAGTGAGAGAACGCGAAAAAAAAAAAAATTAAACCAATGGGCAACGTTTGTAAAAAGCGTTGCTTATCACTTAAAAAGCGCTGCTTATCACTTGAGGCGTCTTCACCAATGGGCAGCGCCTCTTAAAAAGCGCTGGGTATGGCTAGCACGCGTATAGGCGGCGATGGATAGCGCTTTTTTTAAGCGTTGGTATTGGGAGAACGCGTGAAGCGATGGACGACATTTTTAAAAGCACCGGTATTGGGAGAACGCGCGAAAGCGATGTGCGCCGCTTTTAAAAAGCGCTGGGTATGGCTAGTGCGTTTAAAGGCGATGGGCAACATTTTTTAAAAAAGCGTTGGGTATGAGTTAGCTGTTTTGCCCATCCGTGGCGTTTTTACTTAAAGCGCTGCTTATAGGGGCGCTATTTTTTAACAAATCTGGCGTAGTGATTCATTAAAAGTTTGCTGAAAAAACAATCTATTCATCATCTATTTAATGTTTAATTTAGTTTCAAAACCCTAGGATATTACAATAACGACTATAGAATCAAAATATGGCCATTAAACAGGTTGTTTTGCAAGTTAGTTACAACTAACTTTGCTTGTTAGAACACACTAACAAACTACATGTATCTGTATAGAAATCAGTCCAGCGAATGTAAATACATCGAGTAGAATTTCTACATTTATTTTTACAAAAAAACTTCTTCTATTCTACAATACTCCCTGTGTTCTTCACTACTAAGAGATTTCTCAGAGTTCTTCGTTCATTCTTGTGTGAGTAAAGTGTACCTCGCACGCAATAAAGGAGCAAACCGAGTTAGGGTTTGGTCAAATCATGAAGAAAAGAGAGTTTCAAGACAACAGTAAGAGAGAAAAGGGATTTTACATGTTCTTGTTGCATGTTTCAGTGGCCTTCAGAGCAATGAAGCCACCATCAACCCAAACAACCAGCAAAGAATGCATGCAACAGAAAAAGACATAATAAACTTAGGGTTTCTGTTGAAAGAATCAAAACGAAGACAGAAACGAACAGGAATCGTGTCATTACCTTAGTTAGAAGGTGCGATTCAAACCGTCGTACTCAGAATCCCTGCAAATACACATTCAGTGAGATAGAAATTTTGTTCAAGAGTGCGGGTCAGTATTCGGGTTAAACTTAACCCGATGTTTATCCGTTTAAAGCGGATCTTAGGTGCCGCTTTAACCCGGTTTGGCTATCTGGTATTTTTTGCAATTGGGTCTGTGGTGTTTGGAGATCTGGGTTGGGCTAGTTGGGCTAAAAATTATTTCTCACACCATAATACAACCACAACAAGTGGTATTAGAGCTAATAATGATCCAGAGACTTTTTCTCTACTCTACTCCTAAATTCTTTACAATTCTTTATATTTCTTTTTATTATCTTTAATTGATTACACAACAAGAAAGATGTGTTTTGGTTTTTTTACTAAAGACAATCTTGTTCAAATCGTTGTAGTCTACAAATGGAAGCCATTTTTGGCTTCCATGATTACAAGTTACTAAAGAAGTTAGTTAAGTTGTTTATCTCGGGTTCAAGATGTCAAACGCTGAAGTCTTGACTTCTCATTATGATGGAATATCCCAAATACTTACAGGTAAGAAAGTTGCTTTTGACTTCTTTGGGAGACTAAACAAAGTCACAAATGCCATGAGTCTCAATAAAGAGACTCTTTACAGAATTTCAAGGTGGAGGAGCTTCAATGGAAGATCGAATTTGGCTTCCATGATGTTTTAGAGATTGTCAGGGATCTATCTAATCAAAACCAAGATGGGGTGTTTCAAAATCTTTCGATGGTGAAAGTGGAATATCCTACATGAGGTTACTTCTCCTTACACCCCACAACACAATGGGGTGGCAGAGAGAACAAACATAAGTATACTTGACAAGGCTAGGAGCATGAGAGGGGCTAAGCATAAAGAGATCCAGAAAAAGGATTGGAAAGTTGTTTATCTCATACACCAAGGATGTCTTTTCCCCAGTTGCAAGGCATGAAACCATAAAGGTTGGTTATTGCCTTGACTTTTAATAGAGGTTGGGAACTATACTACATGGATGTCAAATCATGTTGAAGGGTTCAAGAACCTATTGAGCAAGAAAAAGCTAAGATAGAAGACTTATAGATTATGGTTTAGCTTAAATGGAAAAGTAAATGAGGAAGAAGACCTTTATCTTACAAACTCTTGGTTTTGAGATAAAGGGTAAACTTGGACCTTAACACTATTTCCTAACAATAAAAGAATAAGAAAACCAAGTCTACCACCTACATACGACTCTATATGGCTTGAAATTGGCACCAAGGGTCTGGAACAAGAGGATTGACCTATTTTTTGTTGAAAATGGGTTCACTAAGTGTTCTACTATATGGGGTATATGTGAAAGGTAGTCTATAGACTTATCTACTGTTGGTTGTCTCTATGTAGATGATCTCCTAGTAACTGGAAGTTGTTCTAAATAAATTACAAAGTTCAAAGAATCTATGACAAGTGAATTTGAAATGACAAACCTAGGTAGGTTGTCATACTTTCTGGGCTTTAGAGTTCTCGAGGGGACCAGATAGAAAGGAAGAGTACTTCCGGGTTTTTGTTTAAAATCCTAGGAGCACCTATCTCATAGAGTTCAAAAAAGCAATAGATTCTTGCTTTATCTTCATGTGAAGCAGAATACATAGCAACTTGCAGTGCTGTTTGTCAACCAGCTTGGTTAGAAGCTTTGTTGAAGGAACTACTGGTTGACTTGAGTCAACCCCCTACTCTCCTAATTAATAACAAGTCTACACCGAGATTAGCCAAGAATCCTGTGGCTCATGGTAGAACAAAGCATATAGAAACAAGATTCCACTACTTGAGGGATCAAGTCTCTAAAGGTACCTTAGTGGTGAAATTTTGCTCTACAAAATACCAAGTGGCTGATATTTTTACCAATGCACTTAAAGGAGAATCATTTACTAAGCTTAGAAGATAATTGGGGATGAATTGCTTTCTAATCCTATAAAAGCTTTGTTTGAGGGTTTTTCTCAAACTGTTCTAGTTCTAAGGCTATATCAGAGGCTTGTCCTGATTGTTGTTTTCTCTTCTTGTTCAAGAATACCAATCAACTTGTTCAAGAATACCATTTGTCTGAGGAAGTAATGGAGATTTTTCAAACAAAATCTATAATGTTGACTATTTTGATGTCATTCACAGCTCACCCAGCACTTGAGTAATTCCTTTGGACAAATTAATCAATTTATTAATAAAATTATAAATTTATGAAAGTGGTACGGATTCTTAAAGGAATCTTAAGTTTTTTTTTTATGCGAGGAAGAAGTATATTTTTTACTGAAGAAAGTCTCTATTTCTATTACCAAAAGAAAGTCTAAAAAAAAAAAAGTTTGACAAGGAAAGTCTAGAAGGTGACATCATATTTTTATTTTTAATATTATATTGAGGTGTGAAAAAAATATTGGAAAGTGTACTCTTTTGGGTGGTGCGAGCGAACAGCTCCTATTATGAAGGAGAAGACAACGGTAATGTTTGAAAAGGTAGGAATAGGATACGTGTCTTGAGCAATTGCAGTGAAAAGGGTCGGTGATGAATCACGCTCTAACACGGTATCTTTACAACCTTTTGGCAACATTTTTTCCACAAAATTAAATGCATTCTTCGACACTTGGCAGTAGCTTAAGGGCCAGATCGGCTCCACATGGTCCCGTGTAGGGCTGTTCAAATAAACCACCGAATCGAATCAATCTGGAATCGAATTGAACCAAATCATTACGAATCGAACTTTTTAGTAATAGTTAAAATCGAATCGATTTTATCCAAAGCGCTTCACAAATCGAATCATTAAACCCAGTTCAGTTCGAACCAAACGAACTGTTTGATGTAAATTGGAAGCCGAAGGAACTGATTTGTAACCGAAGGAACTACTGATCTGTATTTTTATTTCTGTTTGATGTAATTAACCTAAGAAACTAGAAAGAGTTAACGTGGGTTTTCTCTCTGTTTTTTTATATAAAATTATTATTATTTCTTTTAAGTGCTTTTTCCGATGCTACTGCTCAGTGTGATTGACGTGCCACCAACAGTAATTTGAAGAGGTTCCTTATGAAAAAAAAGTCATTATATATAAATATTTTTTTTTAGTTTTAAAATTTTAAATTTAGTACTAGTTTATAGAGTACTTTCCTTTTAATCAAGAAACTCTATTGAAAGAGTTATGAAAAACTTCGACTTTTACAGAATATATCACGAGGGTGCTTCTTGTTCGGTGGGTGTGTTTCTTAGTCTCCGATAGTTGCAACAGTTATTATAAAGTATGAATAAAAACTGAATAATCGACAGTTTATTTTGGTTTTAAATGATATAAACTGTAATTTTAACAGTTGTAGACTTAGTTTATTTTGGTTTTATAAACCGTAATTTTAAAAGTTTGGTAAAAGTTCGGATAGCTCAATAACAGTTCAATAAAAGTTTAGATTTATTTTGGCTTTATAAACTGTAATTTTAACAGTTTGGTAAAAGTTCGGAAAGTTCACTAATAGTTTGGTAAAAGTTTAGAAAGTTCGGATAAAAGTTCGGATAAAAGTTCAAATAAAAGTTTGAAAAATTCACTAATGATTCGATTCGGATAAAATCGTGAACCGAATCATTAGTGCGATCTGCGATTCGATTTAGAGAACTATTATCTGCAGCTTTAGTTCGGGCCAAGAAATCGTTTTGTCGCTTCGATTCGATTCGGTTCGCTTCTCTCCCGAATCGAACCATGAATGCAAATTTCTAGGACTCCCGTGAAAGAAGCCGCATTCTCTACTAGTTTCTTCTACCAACTTCTAACACAAAACTAGTGTTTGAAAATTTACTTACTATCTATTTTTTTGACCTTCTTTACTATTCATAAAGTGTTTAAATGTTTTAATAAAATATTAATCTCGATTTGTACTTACAATCAACTTTTACACTTGTTAATATTGAGTTTGCCGACAGCGGAAATTGAACTCGAAAACACCAAGTCAACCCTCCGTGTCTTAGATAAATTAAACTACTAATAGCTAATTTAATCCTTCAAATTTTAAAAAGAATTAGTTCAATTTCTTATATTAATAATATCATTTAGATTTTGTTCCTGGGTGTATTAGCAATTACGAGAATCGCCAACAAAGAATTGGACTGCGGCCCGGCCCAACTACTCGACGCCCAAACACGCCGCTTGGAGCGCACTTCTCGCCCGTAAAAAATCTCGCTAACTGGCCGGACCTCAAAGATATATACGCCATTCGCATATGGCATCGTGTGCGTTCTCTAACCTTGTGCTATCTCGCCCGAGCGACCTCTCACTAGATCGTCGGAGTGTCTTTGCAGTACCACCCGAGGTGCTCAACGCGTGGAGCCGGGACCTGGCCCTTTCACCTATTCAACGACCGCCCACGCATTTAATCAATCAACACTTCAACACTTCATTGGTCTAGAGTACGATCAATCGGCGACCACGATGGGAGGCCCGAGCGCTATCCTACCTCATTCATGGCTCCACGCGACCGCCCCGAGACGCGGCCTCTTCCCCGACTCGGCCCCTCCGGCAACATCCTCGGCGGCAGACTCGGAGAGCGTGGCTGCACAATCAACGAATCTCGAGGACATCCACGACAAAGAGCCTTCATCCACACAACGGCCGTGGACCTGGCCATTCAACAGATTCACCCGCCCGCTCTCAACCGATTTACCGCCGAGCCGATTGGCCGGCATTCAGAACCATTGCCGTAACATGTCGCTCGTGCCATCCTTCAAGTCTTTGCAAAACAAGAATCAAGTGATCGCAGATCGAGACGCGCCATCTCTCGAAGACGAGAGAGGTTCGATTCCGGCGCCCACGCGCGAAGACGGAGAACCTTCGCTGCGTCGCCGGCCGGCCGCGAAGACACCGCTCCTCTCCTCGAAGAGCATCTCTCGCCGAGAGCACTACCCATCGCTCTCCGCAAGAAGAAGCGGGGGCACACGGATCGCCCCTGCGAGAACGCAGCGTGACGCGCCGCTCGATGTCCTATGACTATGAAGATTCTAGCTACCGATCGACACCGGTCGCTCACCAGACCGTGTACTCCTCCAACGAGTCGTCCGGTCACGCTTCGGTCGAGAAGCGATCTTGGGATTCTCGTGAAGAGCTGGAAGATTACAGAGATGGAAGAATTAGGGACGTTTCGCATCGGCCAAGGAGAGGCCAAAGCGAGCGACCCAGAAGGCCTCCACCACTTCCACCAACTGGCCCGTCCGGAGGATTTTATGGAATGCCGGGCAACGAGGCATGCCTCGCAATGCAACCCTTCGGGTCGAACGGCATTCGAGCGAGCACGCCCGTTCTCCGGGAGATCGAGCGTTACAAAATTCCGAGAGATCTCGCATGCCGCCCAATCTCAACAAGTTTGACGGTAGGGGATCCGCATAAGCATCTTCGGTATTTTAATAATTACCATTTCTGAGCAGAGTGGGACCGACCATGAAGTGCGGACTCTTTCCACGATCGCTCGAGGAACGAGCAGCACGGAGTGGTGGGGAGCCTACCGCCCAACACCATCTCGTCTTGGGGCGGCACCGTTAGAACATTCTTGGCCAACTACACGGCCAACAGATGCCTAAAGCGGCATGAAGAGCACTTGGATACGATTATCCAAGAGGACAACGAATCATTGAGACAGTACATAGAGCGATTCAACGCCGAGGCCGAGCAGTGTGCGCGCGACCGACAGATAGAGACAAACCAAGTATCTCGGCGTGGGATCGCATCGGACCACGCCTTTGCAAAAGAGTTCGGCTAAATCGTTACATGGATCTCGACCATGTTCCTACAAAGGGCCAACGATCATATGGCCTATGAAGAAGCACTATTCGCTAGAAAGGTTGCCGTCGCGGCGCGCCCGAGAGAAGAAGCGAGGACAAGTCACTTGAAGAACAAGACAGTCCTCGTGATAATAGAACAGACTAACGATCTATGAATAAATGTCAGGCGGGCGCTCTTTTCCCGACCAGGGTTTTTACTGAGGCCCGACCTTTAAAAGTCGTACTTTGTAATCTATTTCGCATGCAAGAATGTATGATTGGTAGCTCGCCGTGCGAGTAGCAGCAGAGAAGAGTAGGCCCCGAGCGGTCTACAATCGAGTGCCATCGGCGTGGCCCAAGGGTCGGCGGACCCACCAACAAGTGTAGGCCCGAGCGGTCTACAATCGAGCGCCATCGGCGGGCCCAAGGGTCGGGGACCCACCAACAAGAGTAGGCCCCGAGCGGTCTACAATCGAGTGCCATCGAAGTGGCCCAAGGGTCAGAAGGACCCACCAACAAGTGTAGGCCCCGAGCGGTCTACAATCGAGCGCCATCGAAGTGGTCCAAGGGTCAGAAGGACCCACCAACAAGTGTAGGCCCCGAGCGGTCTACAATCGAGCGCCATCGAAGTGGCCCAAGGGTCAGAAGGACCCACCAACAAGAGTAGGCCCCGAGCGGTCTACAATCGAGTGCCATCGGTGGCCCAAGGGTCGGCGGACCCACAAACGAGTAGCCCCGGCGGTCTACAATCGAGTGCCATCGGCGGCCCAAGGGTCGGCGGACCCACCAACAAGTGTAGGCCCCGGCGGTCTACAATCGAGCGCCATCGAAGTGGCCCCCAGGGTCGGCGGACCCACAAACAGAGTAGGCCCCGAGCGGTCTACAATCGAGTGCCATCGAAATGGCCCGGGGTCGAAAAGACCACCAACGAGTAGGCCCCGAGCGGTCTACATCGTAGGCCCCGAGCGGTCTACATCGAGTGCCACCGAGTTGGCCCAATCGAATGTCACGGCGTTGACCTACGTCTAGTGCCACCGAGTTGGCACAACCATCAGTGTCATCGAATGACCGAGGTCAAGCAATGACCCAATAACGAGCATTGACTGCCGAACACGGCCAGAAGAGACCGGCTACGATGAGGGCCGCCTAACCTAGTAAGCCCATTGCCAAAAATCGCAGCGCGTCGAACAAGTCCGCTACGATAGCGCCCGTGAGGTCCCAATCGAGCTTTGTTTCCAAAACGAAATAGGCAATGAGTGGCGATTTCGCTTGAACGAATTTGAGCGACCCGAGAATGATCGCACCTCCTAAAACGAGCAAGATCCAAGTAGACTTCGTAAGTTAAGGAGGTCGGCCGAGTCCCGACCAATTGGATCGCTCTCCCAAAGATGAATGGCGGCATCCACACCTCGGCGATGGCGCGTCCCACATCCCAAACCAAGTGCCATCGAGCGGTCCAAGAGTCGGATTGACCCGCGAACAAGCACGGACCTCGAGCGTTGGCTGATCAATGGCGAGCGGGGCGTCCGAACGACCTACAACAAAGGCGACCAACGAATGGCCTCCAACGGTTTACGACAGTGTCGCTCCCTCGTAGACGACCCTCGCGAGGCTAGACAGGGGGCAACATATCGAGCCTCGAATTGGCGCGCATGACCCCGAGGGGCAGCGACCTCGAGGCAAGATCCGGTCCCGGCGACCCAAAGGTGCCTGAGACTACAAGACGGTCGCGATCGGCCGTGGCGGCGACCACACACTTCGCGGATGGAGATCGATCGCGGAATGCAACCCGCCGCTTACAACCTTACTTGAAACAACGATTCAAGCCTCACCCGCTCTTGCCGACCTAGGCTTGGGGGCAATCGTTCACGGGTGTATTAGCAATTACGAATCGCCAACAAAGAATTGGACTGCGGCCCGGCCAACTCGATCGGCCCAAACACGCCGCTTGGGCGCACTTCGCCGCGGCCGAAAATCTCGCTAACGGTCCGACCTCGCGATATATATCGCCATTCGCATATGGCATCGTGTGCGTTCTCTAACCTTGTGCTATCTCGCCCGAGCGACCTCTCACTAGATCGTCGGTGTCTTTGCGCACCACCACCCGAGGTGCTCAACGCGCGGGAGCCAGGACCTGGTCCTTTCACCTATTCAACGACCGGCCCACAGACGAATCAATCAACACTTCAACACTTCAACACTTCATTGGTCTAGGTACGATCAGATTTGTTGTAAAAAAAGGGTGAGGATCCTCTTCATTTCTCAAAAAAAATGGATGGTCCATTATCTAAGTTTTGGGTGTATAATCTCTTCATTTATTTTGAGAAATTGAGAGGATCTCAACTTGTAAAAAAATATTACTAATTAATTTTGGGCATTTTAAATATTAACTCACGGTAAATTACTAGTACTACTCCAATTTAAGAGATAGTGCTCGAAACGATTTTTTTCAATGTCCTCTTATTGTTGTCTACAAAAAATCAATACTAGATGTAATCCTTTTTATTTCTAGTGGAAGGGTGTACATATCTTTTAGTATGTTTGAATACAATATCCAATACATTTTTACTAGAGAGATGTCATTTTGAGTTTTTTTTGGCTGCTTAGCTGCCTCTTTCTCAACATTTTTTATGCTCGTCTCCTTCTCCCTATTGATTTATCAGAAGGGTCACTTTAGGTCATCTTATTGTTTGCAATTACCCGTTTGTATTGTCTATTCTCTTTTATTTAAATATGTGGTTTTTTAAAGATTTAATTCATTTTTTGGTCAAAAAAAAAGACGTAATTAATTTGTGTTTTTCCTTGATTTGTTGTTTGAGTGTGGTGTTATATTTGTTCATCATCTTTAGTCTGATGTTGTTACTTTCTTGTCATGTTACGATGTTTGTTCGATTCATATTGACAAGTCAGTTTCGATCCATTACATATATTCAACTACTGATTTTGGTGTCAACGTTATAGATTGAGATATATAAGTATGTTCACTTTGGTTTTGTACGATTGTAGATATTTTTCCATTTTATGCTATTTATCTGGGTGTTTTAAGTTTGTTCATAGATTAATCTTTTTCGATTTTAGTGATGTTGAACTTGTATTTTTTTGATGTAGTCTTCTAATTTTATGGATTTTTTTTTTAAAAAAAGAAAATAGAATTTTTGGTTTAACATTGAGTGATTTTATAAATAATCCAAATAAAGGCTAAGTGTTTTTAATAATGCTTCAATTTATTATTAGTTGATAATGTAAAACATTTTTTACAAGTAATTATAGCTAGCCTTAAACCAAAAAGTAGAATCTTAGAGTATCCCTACTCTTTTGAGTTTTGACTCTATGGGTGGATTATAAGATCAATATGTTGTAGTGGGACATAGTCATACTTAGAGTATTGCTACAGTTTAATTTTTGCACTCAAAACGAGTTGACACAAATTAATTGAGAAATGAGCAAATAAGAGTCAAAACACGTATCAGAGATATGAATTACTTTTTCACGATATTTTGCATTTTAGCGCTTTTCTAAACAAAATATTTGCCATATTCTAATTCATTGTTCAATTTTTGCTTCAAAAAAAACAATTGTTTAATTTTTAGCATTTTAGGCTCAAGAATCGTTCAATTTGGTGCTTCACAATAAAATCACCATTGTTGAGATTGAAGGTTTTTAGAACTTTAAATTCAAGATTTTGGTTCCATAATTGATTTTGTGTTCTTAACTTAATTTTGGTTCCATTAAATTCCTTGTGAATCTTATTAAGTTAGAGACCAATATCATTCAACTTGTGTGCTTCAAGACATTCATGGTGTTCTTCATTTTTCTGTATTTTTGCTTAAAAGGACCAGATGAAAATCAATATGAAAGATAAATGAGGACCAAATAGAAACATATATGAAAGATAAAAGACCAAAGTCAGAAAAGAAAATAAATGACCAAACTGGCACGTATATTAAAGATAAAGGACCAAAGTGGAAAAAAAGAAGATAAATGACTAAATTGAAACTTTGGTCAAAGATAAAGAACCAAAATTGTCATTTAGGTTCTGTTTGACAAAAAAGAGCGGATAATGGATAAACTAGCTTATAGCGGATAGCTGATAGATTGAATTTAAAGTGTTTGGTAAAATTAGCGGTTGAACTAGCTTATAAATATAAAATAACTTAAATGGACATTTGTAATTAATGCTAAAAGATGAGAGAGAATACTTATTTAATGTAGGATAAATGAGGGATTTAATTAAAACAATGAGGGTAAAAGTGGAAGAAAAAATGAAACGCTATAAGCTATAAGCTCAAACGCTACTTCAAGTAGCGTTTTAAAAAACGCTATAAGCTACAGAGCCTTAGCCTAAATCTTATCACCTCTTCTTAGGAGTATAATTTTGTGAGGATTCATCGTCGATTTGTTGTGCATACGTTTGGTGAAACCTGCAAGCTTATCGAACAAGGTTTATTTGAGTTAAGTTTTGTTTGAGTGAATCATACTCCCTCCATTCCTAAATTTTGGTTTTTTTGTCATGTTACTCATAAATTAAGAAACCATCAATTTGTGTAAGCTAAAGATTAAAGTGTCATTTTGTAGCATTAACTCCCAAATTTGTAGTTGTATTATTTTATTTTCTGGGTGGAATTGTGGCTATTATCATAAGAAAGAGAAAAGGAGGATATAGTATTAATTTTAGAAAGAGAAAATGAGGGCTAATATCTGCATTATCCTATGTTCAAAAACAAAACTCAATTTTCATTACCCTCAATTTTACGGCACCAGAGAAACTCTTCACTATCCTCAATTTTCATTTGCATCTAAAAATTTCCCACCAAAACAAGAAACTACAAAAACTTATGGAAACTTTACTACTCAACTGTTTTAGGACTCCAAATAAATAGTATTGGGAAAATTAATTTTTATTTTGGTCTTTAAAAGATTAAATAAATAGAAAGGGTAAATTTGGAAAAGTTTAGTATATTGTACATTGGTTTGTTAAAAATACCAATTTTGGAAGAAAAAAAGGGGCTAAAAGAACAAAAGATTAGGGACGGAGGGAGTAATTATTTAAAACCCAATCAAATCCAATGTGATTTGATTCGGGTGTCGTGTCTCGTAGAAGATTAATGCGTGATTTGAAGCAACATCATCAATAGAACATCAACAATACAACAAAGTAGACACTAAAATTTGAAGTGAGATGATAAAAACTCAAAAGGATGGAAAGTGAAAACGAGATCTTTGAAGAATGTGATACAAAGCAAGTCTAAGATTGTAAGATAAGGCTCGTGAATCTGAGACGGCAAGATGAGACCAATAACATGAATATGAGAAGGATGACTTTGTCACCATTTGATGACTAGATGTGGGAGGAGACCCGAATTGGCTACTAGTTCCGAAAATTGTTTTACGTCTGGCGGCCGAGAGTTACTAAGATGGTGTTTGTGTATAACCAAATGTGAGAGAGAGACGAGGGGTTACTAGTTTCTTGAGAGTTAGAGTTAGGGTTTCCACTTAAAAGAAAAATCATTGAATGAAGAAGATTTACGACAACCAAATGAGGAGGAGATGATAGTGAGTGCGAAGCCTCACAATAGGGGCTTCCGATTTTTGTATAAACCAAGAAATCCCTCAACAAAATATCCAAAATACCAATAAGTTGATGCAAAATATAAGTTTTATATATTATTGAGGTTGAGTTGGGTTTCATGGGTCTAATTTGATAAACTTATTAGTGGGCCGAAAGCATAAATTTGAGATGAAACATGTGAAGATGACAAAAAGATGTGATCGCAAAGACGATGACGTGATGGAATCGTGATGACGATGACTAGATGTGGGAGGAGACCCGGGCTACTAGTTCCAGAGTTACTAAGATGGTGTTTGTGTATAACCAAATGTGAGAGGAGACGAGGGGGTTACTAGTTTCAGAGTTAGAGTTAGGGTTTACGAAAAGAAAAATCATTGAATGAAGAAGACGACAACCAAATGAGGGAGGAGATGATAGTGAGTACGAAGCCAGGGCTTCCGATTTTTGTATAAACCAAGAAATCCCTCAACAAAATATCCAAAATACCAATAAGTTGATGCAAAATATAAGTTTTTATATATTATTGAGGTTGAGTTGGGTTTCATGGGTCTAATTTGATAAACTTATTAGTCACTAGTCACTACCCGATCTGTGATAGTGGGTTCAAATTTCCTAAATCAAAAGTATCTGGTTAACCAAAACAACTCAACTTTTGCGGTTTGATAGGTTAATCGAATCTATAAGACTCATGAACGCTCCTAATCCTTTGCCGTGCTAATCACAAACTCAACGTGTAATGCTGCCTAACTACATTAACTTTGTTCTCTAACCATGGTTGTTAAACTCGCGATTAACTCGTAGACTCGAGTGAGTTTACGAGTCTACCATGTCAAAACGAGTTGACTCGTGTATAGAATCAGAATTGTGAAAGACTCGGTCAGACTTGGTTGGACTCGATCAGACTCATTCAAACTCGACAAGACTCAACCGCGAGTCTAACTATGGCGATTTTCAAAAAATAAATAAAAAAGAAGTCCAAATACACCAGGCTTCACAGTTTCCTTGGATTCCAAGGATCCTCACTTCACTTTTTCCTTGGGTTCTAGATAGTGTGTCACCCTTTGTGCTCTTGTTTGTTTGCATTGCTCTTCTTTTTGTTTTTTGTTGGTTTAGTTGCTTCGTTTATTGATTCTTGTTGATTGCTTTGCTTTCTTTGTTATATGTGGCCCTAGTCTTGTTTTACTATTAGTATTTATTGCTCTATTTTCTGATGCAATTTTGTTCTCTTTTTGCTATAGCCATTAGAATATATGTTTATGAAATGTTTTCAGTTTTTACCGATCGAATGAATTTTTTTAAATGTTTTATATATGTAGCAGGATCTTATGTACATACTTTGCTATTTTGAATTATTATAGAGTTTGAAGATTGAATATTAAATTATTTGCGTTAATTGGTGTTCTACTATGTTTATGTGTTATTTACAGGTTTTTTAATGACATTTTTTATATTCATAGACTCCTACGAGTCGAGTCTACAAACCCCTCACAATAGCTCTCGAGTGTGATAACCTTGTCTCCAACATTATTAGTGTACAAAAGCATGTAGGCAAGTTAATTTTTTTTTGGATCAGTAGAAACTCTCTACTGATCTCAATACCTCGAAGTTACAATACTCGCACTAGACCCCGGTGGTAATGATAATGATAAACTATTAGTACCTTATTTGTTAACATCTTATATAATTATTATTTTTGTTATTGTCGAATTTGTTGGATAAATTATCAATATATAAAATTTGGCGATGATATACAAATACAAAATGTAAACAAAGGTAACCCATTTACATAAATTTATATGTATTAAATATGTTCTCAAGTATTTCTTAAGATAGGAATAACCAAGAACAAATATGATCTGCTTTGCGTGAATAGCAAAATGATCAACCCCTGTATTAGCCTGTTTGGGCGTAGTACAATCATTAATGCCTAATAATTGATAGCCGTTACATAATAATGGCATCCGTTACATAATAGTATGACAGTTACGCTAAGTATCCTCGGTCACTGGGTGGACCGAGTGTTCTAGCAAAGCCGATCTCAAAGACCTGACCGAGTGTTTCAGTGATCCCTAGGTAAGCTCGGACTCAGTCCCTCAGGCTTTGTCTGATGCCCGCAGTTGGAGAGTAATACTCGAGATGGTCGTGAACACAGTCCCTCGAGCGATGAATGCAGAGCGTGAAATCGTTCAAAAGCATGCACATTTATCGGCTCGGTTTCGCATGTAGTTTGGGCCGGTGACCGGGCGTTGTAGTCGATGTGACATGTTGACTTTGACTGTCAGTTATGACTTGACCTTCTTGGGAGTTGTTTTTGACTTCTAACGCTTTTGTGCATTCCATTAATGCCACTATCGTAACTTGTTTTCCTCTTTGCCTATATAAAGAGGAATGGTGTTTCGCTTTCACCATTTGCTTTGAGATCTTCTATCTTCTTTATCTTGATTGTTATTCTTGTTTTGTCGTACTAGTCTTCATGAGTTATTTGTTTTGTCAGGTCGCCACTCCCCCTTGAGCTCTGCACACAATCTTAAAGGGTTTTGGGGCTCTAAGATTGTTGGAGGGCTCAAGGCAGGCGTTGCAGACTTTCGGCATCTATGGTTGTTTGTTGTTGCAGTTGGTGCCGCGGTTTGTTGATTGAGATTGTGTGCAGAGCTCAAAAGGTTGTTGTACCTGATGATTGAAGTTGTTGCAAACTGGTGGTTGACTATTCTCCTCCAATGTAGGGGAATTTTCCCTCAATGACTCCTCTCAGGCCACTTCCGAAGTTGTCGCTGTCTCCCAATGCGCCGCGCCAGTGGCTTTGGAGAGGTTTCCAGCATTCACTACAAGAAAAGCTTGTTTTAGCCACCAGCAGTTGCCACGGAGCTTATTCCGTCAGTAATTTGCCACGGATTTGCGACGGCATGTGCAAAATATGTGAGCGCGAAATTTTTCTCTGGTGTTTGCCACGGGTTTGCCACGGACATATGAAAGGACAAAAATTTGCGACGGACATTCCGTGGCAAGTCCGTGGCAACGTATTGATAAAATTAAAACAACCCCGATCCCCCTAAATTAGAACGTCTCTCTCCCTCAAAATCTATTCCTCGTTCTCTCCTCTCTGTCGCTCTCTCCTCTCCGTCGCGCGCCTCACCTCAAACTCCACCCTCTCGCCATCGCCAATCAAGCTCAACCACCACAGCGCCTCCTCAACCTCCCGCACCACCACTCCGCTGCTTTCCTTCTTCTTCTACCTATCTCAGCGCCTCCCATGGTAGATTCAAAAACCCTAAGTTCCTCTTTTCATTGTTTGTGAAGTTAATGTTGTTCCTGATGGTTTTGTGTTTGAGATAAATGAGGTTTCCGATCCTATTCAGGTAGAGTTCTTACATTTTTAAAAAAAAACGCTGAGAAGATACACGATGAAACGAAGGGACTAACCTAGTTTGCTCATCACGTCGATTTAACGATTCTCCGCCATCGTTCAAGGTAATCTGGAATTCTTTTCATCATTGTTTCTTTCGCTTAGAGATCTATGGAGTTCAGAATTTTGAGATCTTTGTTTTGATTTGTGGGTTTTGATGTGGTGGGATCTTGTTAGAGAAGTTGAATCAGAAGATTTGAGTGTGTGGAGTAGATCTATTACAATTTTGTTTTGAACCTACCCTTAATGCATATCTCTGTTCTATTTTCAATTTTGGGTTTCTTTGATTTGAGCTAAATCGTAAAAAGAAAGGTTGCGCTAGAGGAACTTTCCATGGCTTGGTTCAGGATTTTGAAGTATTGTTTTTGTTATTGTTAGCAAATGTCAAATGTTATTTTCAGACTCAAGTTATGCACCTGTTATGACTTGGAACTTATGTTTGGTTTAGTTTTGTGTAAAATTATTCCATGACTCTATATAAGCTTTATCTGTCTTATGATTTATGGTGGATCTTCAATGATTATCCACCACCAATATATTGCTTTTTCTTGATTATGTTAGCATTTATGATTTATGTGTTGACTTGTTCAATGATTATACTATACAAAGAAACTTCATCCAAGGGAATCATCCGTATAAAATTAGAATTGAATGGCTTCTTTGCAATCGACTTTTGCATAGATGGTGTTTGTCTTATGTGCACATATGTTGTATGATGTTAATTTGTAGTGGAATCTTCTATATGAAATTATATTTGGGTCTTCATTTACAAACCGCTTTACTGATTCAAATACTAATGTTGTTTGGCTTTTTGTTTGCTTTTTCGAAATGAGTTCTTTGTCATGTGGATCACTATGTGTCTTTGGTATTGTTCTTTGTGCAATCATTTGGTGTGCTGGTATTGTTGCTTTTTCTTGATTATGTTAGTGTACGGGGCCTCGGATCACTATATGTTGTACTTGATTAAAAGAACATGAAGAACACAAACCGTCGATCGCTTTTTGGCATGCCCACCTCTTCCTCTGCCACTGGGCCTGCCTCCTCCTTTGTCGCTGCGCTTGCCTCCTCCGCTGCTGCGACTACCTCTGCCACCAATTTTTGTCCGTGGCAAATCCGTGGCAAATGTTGTTTTGCCACGGAAATTTGTACATTTGCCACGGAAATGTCTGTGGCAAATCAGCGATTTTCTTGTAGTGATTGAAGGCAACGCTTTACCGACACTTCTTCTTCTAGTGGGTCTACCGGATGACAGAGTGGCTGGGGTTTCCATGGCCTTGTTGACCGAAGATTGCTGTCGATGTTGGATGGCGTAGGCTCCTGTAGAGTGGAAGTGCCTTGAGAGAAACCCGCAAGCTGTCAATTTATGATTCCAAAAAGGCTCGGTTTAAAGCGGACCGTATATTATGTAACCGATGGATAGTGTGCATTAGCTCAAATGTATAAATGATAAAATAGTGTATAATTTGAATAAAATAATCTTTTTGTTTTTTTCCTTTTACACTGATGTCTTTCTTATACACCGCGGACTGCCAATAGGATTCTTGTGCGCCGAGAGTTGTTGGTTCACCGCGGGATCTGACTTGTAAATTGATTGTGACGTACCACCATTGATATGATGACACGTGTCAATGGACGCGACTCTTGATGGACAGTTAATGATATTAATACTCGGAAACCGCAACTGCCACGTTGGATGACAAACACGTGGTTTCATCACAGCCGCCGAATGTGAAGCGCCTTGCATCACAGCCATTGATTTTTAAGTAATTTTTGATCATTGATTGAGATGATTTGAACCGTCGCTTGAAGGGGTGTATTTCAAAATTAGAGAGTGTCTTCTAATTTCCTTCTTTTCGCTCCCTTTTCTTTCTTTCTTCCCCTTTCAATCCACTTTTTGCACCAGCATTTTGCTCGTGAGAAACACTGTAACTCTTCAGCCTCTTGCATCTTTAATCGCGCCACATTTTCTGGTACGCCTTTTCTCCTCCCTTATAACTGTTAAATGACTATTTTATGTCCTGCGAAACTGTTCCTGAAAAATTGATACATATGGTTTCTATAATAAGTATTAGTAGTGAGAGTGACGGAGAGGTTACTTCCAATGTTAGGTGTAGCAATTCTTCCTGTGTTGATGGGCGATGTACACGCTGTCGTTTGGAGTTTATCAATCAGAGTGTACACGATATAAACACCATGTTTCCCTCTGATGTTGAACCCTCTCATTCAATAGGGTTAACCTTGGACTCGACATCCATGGCTGGAGGGAACATTGAAGGACATAACGATCATTCAAGTGAAAATTCTGGAGGGGACATGGATAGCATTGACCTAGATGTGTTGAGTTCACATTCTGTACTGACAACCGCGGAATCCTTAGAAGGGATTCAGAGGCTTATTTGCCATCCAGTAGACGAGGGTGCTGTTGTGGCGAAGCCAGTTGAACCGGAGGAAGGAGTATGTGATTTCCCTGAAGCTGAAGATAAACCCTTCACCTACATGTATACTACGGTATTTGAGCATTTAGGTGTTAGAGTTCCCTTTTCTCCTTAGTACCGTTCAGTTCTTCGACTACTGAATGTGGCCCCTACTCAACTTCATCCAAATGGTTGGGCCTATATTCGAGCCTTTGAAATTATGTGTGAGTGCCTTAGCATTTCAGTTACTGCTGAAAAGTTGCTCCACTTTGTTCGCTCTTCAGTTAAGAATCCTCCTCGCTGGGTGTCTTTAGGAAATCACACTCGTCGGCCATTTATGAAGGTGTACAAGAGTAGCTATAAATCATTCAAAGACGTTTTATTTTGGCTAGAGGCTGACCCCCGTGATCCTCATCTGTTAGTTGATGAGAACAACATTGAATATTTTCCCCTGTACTGGACCCAGAATCCCCACAACAAATTTATAGTTGATAGGTGTAGTTTGTCCACAACGGATGAAGAAGATGTAGTCGGATTTGGTCTTATGTTCAATCGGGTAATCATCCCTGGTCGTCCCAAATTATACAGAAGGAGGATGACTCGGCTAAGCTGATAGAGTTTCTAAGTAAAGTCTTTATACCTTAAGTTTTGTTGTTTTTGATTAAGACCGCGGTCCATGTCCTAACCCCTATATTTGCATTGTTTGCAGGACTCTTCGGTATGTCGACATTTAGTGAGGAAGAAAGGAGGAAAATTCGTGAAGAGCGGAGGAAGAAACAAGGATATACTGCTAGTATCGACACCACTAAGAACGCTGAGACTGACGGTAATAGCTCCAAAGGGACTCCCATTAAAAGTGGAAAGAATTATGATTTGCCTGAGAAAGAGAAAAGGAAATCAAGTACTCATCGGCCCACTCAGCTACCACCCTCTTCCAAGAAGTCGAGGTCTTCTTCTGATCCTCCAAGTTCCCCTCGAACGGTTAATGGTAAGATGATTGAAGCCGGTGTCCAAGCCGATGTTGATACCTCTAAAGATGCTGCATGGAGAAAAAATTTAGAGGTGAAGAAGGTTAAGGATGGTACGGAAAGTGGTGCCGTTAAGACTGCTTGGGATGTTCGGTACCCCTTCACAAAGGCTTTGACCCAGATTTCTTTTCCCGATGACATAGGACGTGTGCAGAAAATGGGACCCCGACAAAGTTTGCTGGCTATCAAAACTTACAGTCTCTAGGACTTCGATGCTTGCTCATTATTTTAAGAATGCATATGGAGATTCCATGGCTGAGAGTAGTAGCGAAGGTGATCGGTTGAAGGCTTTGGAAGAAGAATTGCAGACCTGCTGTCGGGATATAGTTTCTCTGGAAAATGACGTGAAGAAGTATGAGACTAACAAACAGGTGTTGGAACTAAGAATCAAGAGTCTGACTGATGCCAATGACAAGTTGCAAACTGAAGCGGCTTCAAAAGATAATGATTTAACCGACACCAAGGAGAAACTGATCAAGGCCTACGATGATCTGAAGGTAACGAAGAAAGAGGCAGCTGATTGTGCCTCTCAAATAGTGGCGGAGTTTGACCGCGGATTTGAATTAGCTCTTGCTCAAGCTCAAGTGTGCTTTCCTTCGCTTGATCCCAAATCTTTTGATCCGGACAATGTGGTGATCAATGGGCAAATTGTAGCACCCCCTTCAACTCACCAGCCGCCTGCTGACGGTGCTGACGCTACTAATGCAACCATCTCTTGGCCTCTCGATGGGTTAGAGCAAGAGTTCAATGAAGACTCACCACAAAATGAGGTTGCGGTTGTTGGTGCAAACGCAGAGGTGGTCGATGATTCAGAGAAAACTCATTCTAAAGACCCCCCTGTTTGACTTGTTTTGCTTTAATCTCTGCAACCTGCAATTTGTAACTCTAATATTTTGAACAATCTGCATGTGTTTTAGTACTTTACCTTTGTTATTTTGCTTAAAAAACTTGAACCTATTTTGAATGATACCGGACCGCGGAATATCCGTATTTATCTTTATGTTTGTGAAATGTTGTTGCGATATGCGTTTTGTATGCGTTTGCGCCTCGTGTTTACTTCCGCTTTACACTTCACTATATTTTCTTCCACACGATCTGCATTGTTGGGTTTTTGCTTCCCTCCCTCCAAATTGAAGAGGAGGGGTTACGTGAAAGATCACCCAGATTTGTGCCCCGGGATGCTTGCGCATCTACCACGAACTGGTTGTTTGTTCTTTTTGTGTGAAATGCGTCGATTTCACGAGAAAGTGCGATCCCACGAGTGAACTCATGGTCCGCACATAACCATGCAAAGAGGGGTTCTTCTCATGACTCCGTGAATCACTTTTCAGCGAGCGCACCTCATAGTCAAGCGAAGTGCCTCCAGGGGGTACATGAACTCGTCAGTCCCGACCAGGCCTGGCATGTCCTTTTGTCGTCGGTGCCCGGGGTCAACATTGAGCCAACTACTCGGTCCTTGTCATTTCGGGACTTGTTTTTCTGGCGCATTCACGCATTGTTTATACATATTTAACATTGCAAACAACTTAGCAGTGTAAACAGTATTTGTAATCATCGATTCTCTTTATTTAATAAACAACAGTACATTGAGAAGCTATAATGCTTCTTACAAAGATACATTTATTGGAAATAAAGGTTTAGAGAATCGGTTGTTCCTCCTCGGCCCTGTTGGGAAGACCGAAGGTTTGTCCTCTTCAGCTATAATAAAACCGAATGTTGGTGGCATTCCAAGATCTTGGAACGTTTCCTCCATCGAGTTTCTCCAGCTTGAATGCTCCCTAACCGAGTACTGCTTTGATTCTGAAAGGACCTTCCCAATTGGGAGATAATTTTCCAACAGCTCCTACTCTGGTTGTTCGGCGCAGGACTAGATCTCCTATTCTGAATGACCTTTCCCTCACTTTAGAGTTATACTTTTTAGCTGCGCGCTGTTTGGCTGCTTCTTCCCTAACTTTTGCCAGCTCTCGAGTTTCATCAAGCAAATCTAAGTTGACACGGAGCTCTGTTGAGTCAGGCACTGTGGTAGTAAGGATTCTTCTTGGACTCGGTTCCAATACTTCTACTAGAATAAGGGCGTCACTGCCATATGTTAATCGGAATGGTGTTTCCATGTAGAAGATTGGGGTGTAGTATTGTAAGACCACAATACGAGAGGCAACTCTTCATCCCAGTTTCCTTTGGCATCATTCAGCCTTTTCTTTAGCCCGGCCAAAACTACTTTATTCGCTGCCTCTGTCTGCTTATTTGTTTGGGGGTGTTCTACCGAAGTAAAAGCCTGATAAATATTCCAAGTGTTGCAGAGCTCAGCTACTGACTCAGAAGCAAATTGTG
The DNA here is from genome assembly GCA_020916435.1 of Oxytropis ochrocephala. Lineage (NCBI taxonomy): Eukaryota > Viridiplantae > Streptophyta > Magnoliopsida > Fabales > Fabaceae > Oxytropis > Oxytropis ochrocephala. Next base: position 46,993,258 of record CM037089.1, read on the forward strand.
TGCCATTGTCAGTTACAATGGTTACTGGAATCCCAAACCGGCATATAATCTTTTTCCAGTAAAATTTCCTTACTCTTTGCGCAGTTATTGTTGCCACCGGCTCCGCCTCGATCCATTTTGTAAAGTAATCCACAACTACCAGTAAAAATTTTACTTGACCCGGTGCTGGTGGGAATGGCCCAAGGATATCAACCCCCCAAACAGCGAATGGCCAGACCGAAGAGACTGATTGCAGATTTGTTGGAGGAGCTTTGGGGACATTTGCATGCTTTTGGCCCTTGGACATCGCCGAACATAATCAACCGCATTCTTTTTCATTGTCGGCCAATAATATCCGGCTCTCACAATTTTGGAGGCCAATGCTTGGCCCCCTATATGACTGCTGCAAATTCCCTCATGTATTTCACGGAGTATCTCTTGTGCCTTGTTGTTTGAAATGCATTTGAGGAGCAGGATGTGATAACTCTATTTTATATAGAGTTATTCATTCATTTAAACTTAAATTATTGTTTATTTTCAAGTACATTAATATATAAATATAGCTCATTTAGTAAGAAACAACATTGTTAGGATTCAAATAGATTAGGACAATAAAATAGGCAAAATGCATATATTTTGTTAGGTTTGATGTTTTGTTTAGTGCAGCTACTTCAGGTGTTCCCACACTGCCTACACCTGCTAAACCAGCACTTTGCACCAAAACATCCAAGGACCAATTTGATGTTTCCACACTTGATATGTGACGTCATGCTTAGTCATATGGAGCAGAGCCACTTGCAAAATTCGGCGACCACGATCAAAAGCAAGTTGAGAAGCTCACTCACTCAAGGACATGTGGCACTTCTTTATTGGACCACCCCATGTGAGCTTCATGCAAAACGACCAACTTGAGCAACTTGCTTGATGGGAGGTCTGCAACTAACTATGGTTACTTGTTTGCTGGTGTTTTTAGCAAACAATCACTAGTTTTCAATATTAAGACTGTGAGATCAAACTAGAAAATCTCTTTGACAATTGCCTTTGTGTTTTGTGTCTTTTAGCGTGCGTAAGAACAGGAAATAGTAGGAAGAGATAGTTTGGAAGCAGAATGAAAGTGAGAAAGCAACAAACGTAAAAACAAGTAAAAATTGCATTAAAATGATAGAAAGAAGAAGGTGGTACACCAACACGCATAATATAATCTGATTCACTCTTGTTTCGCTTTGGCTTGGAAGTTGAGTTTCACGAGTTTTTGTAAAGATGTGGTGACCCCGCTTTCCTATTACAAGGGAGTATTTATACTCTCACACAATCGTGGGCAAGCACGATAACCACTTCCTAAAAACTAGGAAATAACCGCCCACTAATCGCTGCTGCTCGCGCTTCGACCACCTTTGTTTGTCGGCGGATTTGTGGCTTATCGGACCCGCTCCGCCGAACAATTGGGCCCTCTCCGCCGAAGGTTTCGGCATTGCTTCGTAGCTTGAAGAACCAAGTCCGCCGAAGTTTACTTGCATTGTCGCACTTGTACAACTTTGTCGTTGAATTTATGGTATATTGACTTGAACATTGACTGCAGCTCACGTAATACTATTAAATGTGCAAATAATACCATTTAAAGCTTAATTTAATGCCCTTGTTGGAATTTTGAGGTAACAGATTGCCCCCAAAAATGTTTTTTCGACGGAATAAGGAATGGAGGGAAGAAAAGGCATTTTTGAATATCGTAATGGTCATTTCTACCGCTTTTGCATTTCAACAAAGGGGTCGAAAAGACAACCATCATTACTTGCACAGCAAAACGAACCGCCTTATTGGCCCACGCTATGCGTAGTTGGTGGGCCATCACGCCTCTCAAACGTCGCGAACGTGCGAAAGTTATGGCGAACGTGCTAATAAATCGTAGCTTCCCAACATATATAAACGGCTACAACCCTTCATATTCCTCTTTACTCGCTTTGAACTTTTGTGAAGTCTTTCTCGCATTCTTCATTCTCTGCGTTTTTGCAAAAATCCCCAAAATCACTAAAGTTTCAAACTTTCATTCCTTTCCTTCAATCCACGCTTGAATTTCGTCCTCGCATTTGCTTTTTATCTCTCATGGCTTCCTCTCTCACAATGTTCCACTAAAAACGCATTTAAACCAACGGACCTAAAACCCTTGATGGCTTTGTTGATGAGCCCGACATTCACGATAGTCGAGCGGTTCAATGGCAAACCTGTATTGATTCCTCTACTAGGGTTTATACTCATGCATATCTAGGCCCTCTACCGATATCTTATTAGAAAATACCGAGGTTTTACAAAATTTTCCCTACCATGCCTGTTTTCAACCTGCAATTTTCACTAAGACCCTTTTCATTTAGAATTTCTGAATAGTCCTTCCAGGGTCTTTAGGTCTGCTCCTAGGCTCGACCAACAGATTTACATAGATTGGCTCGACAAGGTAGAGGCTAAAAAGGCCGACGTCTGGAAAAAACAAGGTATTTTCGATCTCATCCAGCTTGTCTAGGTATGGGCCTAAGTATGACAAAGACCTTGATATTGGTCGCTATGCGCTTCGGATCTGTGCCACTCATAGTCTTCACTTGAGATGTGGCATGCTGACTCCCACTTTACTAGATGTTGCTGCCATCACAGGTCTGAAACCCCTAGGTGAGACTTTTGACCCTGCTAATCCTGATTATGTATACCCATTCACTTTCAATAATGCCACTTTTGCTCCTTACATCACAGAACACCATAACCGTGACAATGACACGTTGTCTCAAGTAAAGAACACGTAGCCTTCTTAACCCTTTGGTTATCCCTTTTGTTTTCTCGCACCTGCTCACTCTGGTTTCTAAAACTTATATTCCATCGCAAATTTCAACTCCACGAGAAAGAAGACATTAACCTTGCAAACCGTTGTTGGGTTCTCTCTATCGAGCTTGACAATGCCGTTCTAGAATCGAAGAGAAGACGAACCCACCAACAAGTTCTTGGCCTCGCCCATTGTGGCTATTGCAATTGTGGTCGCTAGCCACTTTTGAGTCTCGACTAGGTCTCAGATATCCCTAAGTCTGCTCACCCAACCTTAAAGTCTAGGAGGACTGAAGGGATTCGACTAGCTCACCAAAACCAAGCGTATAAATATTCCTCCGTAAGAGTCTTTCAAATTCACTTCGACATGTTCTGAAGTGCACAAGTTTCAGACTCTATGGCTCCTTTTGTGCAAAGTCCTTTCGGTCCAACTTGGTTTCTGCAACCATTTCCTTCTTCTTCCATCACGAACAAGTTGAGGAGATTACCCAAATCGCAAGCCTACCTCTCTCTCGCTATTCTTTCTACCAGACTTACCCTCGCAAAGCTAAAAATAGCTTCGAATTAAGAGATACTTCCCAAGTTATTCTCGCTGCATAGTTTGGCCTTTGTCGATTCGACTGCGCTGTGTGTTTTCATAGGCGAGAATTTTCGAATCCGAAAACAATGTAGTAGCTTACAAACATGCCTTCAAGAAATTCCACTATAGGGCCTTGAATTTCAACCTCTCGATTCAACCCCGCATTCTCATGCACTAAGGAATTTCATGAATGGTGGACTAGTTACTATACCATCACACTTGGGGAGGCTAGTGATGCCTTTGCAGAAAACATTATGAAGAAATTGGTGGCGACCTTCCCTTCAAACAACCCTGTATTTACTTCTTGATATCCACATCTTTCTCGAGTCTTAAACATCTCAGAATTTAGTTTTATTTCTGCTTTCTTACCAATGTTTTCGACGTCAGTCAACTCGCACCTGTCAAGACCAAAGTAGGCAAGGCTACCAAAGAAAAAATCTCCCCAAAGAACCAAGAAAACAAAGGACGCGAGATCTACTCCGCACATTGTCCTAAAGAAGGTATGTTGCCATTTATTCGCTTCAAGTTATTTTTGATTACGACTTTTACTTATGTCGAAAACCCTTCTTTCCGTAAAACAACCTGTGCAAAATCCCCTCAGCACTCAAAGCTAAAAGGAAAATGGTCCTTCCCGAAGATGAGGTACTATACTCTTGCCTTGTTAATCCGTCGAAATTTTCCTTCCTTTTGTCATTCACTTTCTTGTCATAACCCAAATTCTTTTTTTTTTTTTTTTTTTTTTTTTTTTTTTTGCAGACACTGGAAAGTGATGACAACATCCCCTCACTCGTGAGGTCGAGGAAAAGAAACCTTCCCGAGATTCAAAGGGCAGCTCAAGGCATCATTATTGATGAGGCTCCTGAACCACCTTCTTCCCTCCAATCAAGAGGCTTAAGGTACAAGAGGTAAATTCCTTTCGACATTAGTTTAGACTTCTTCGATCTCACCTTTCCAATTCTTAACTTAAATGATACACCTTGTTGTGTATAGGTGGGTGGATCGCTTCGTGAACAATCCTCAAGTTCACTATGGTTGAGGTCACGATCTAGAGTTGTCATCCCTATGCTCCCTTTTCCTTCATCTCCTCGTGGTGCAACCGGCAAGAAAATTTCAAGCGTTGGAAAACCACGAAGTTCCTATTTTCGAGGAGTTTGCGCCAAGTCTTTGAAATGTCGAACAAGAGGCGGTCGTCGAAGAAAATGCTCTCATACGGAGGAGGCTTTCACAATCGGGCCAAAGCGCTGAATCGAGATCGTTGTTGGAGAAATCGCCAAGTTCCGAACCTACCATTCCAACAACCGGCGAGGACCCGAGTAGTGGCTACCTCCGTCGAAATTCCTCAAGCAAATATGGACGATCAAGAACCGGAGGAGCTTAGAGTGGGGGTATCTGCGCAGATCAAGGTGCTTACGCCAAAGAGTCATCCAACAACTACCGCAACGATCAAGAATTGGGCCGAGGTAAAGAAGACGGATCCTTGGCGGCTTTGAAGATTATGTTAAGCCTCAAGAGCTCGCCGAGCCGCTTGATTTGCGATTCCTCGAACAACTCTCTAAGTTCTATCAACCAAGAGATCGGTCGAAAACTTACTTTGCCAGTTGAAGACGAAGGTGTTAGAAGGGGACTTGGTGGAAACCATTGAGAATGACTCATCTGTGTATCTTGAGGTAAAATCCTCATTCGTAAGATCACCAGATTAGACCCTCCTCAAAATGTCCTTTCGCTCTTCATGGAATTTGGCCCTATTTTTGAGCAACTTTCTCTTTTAATCAACCAACTGGCCGACCACCTCTAAACGCAAGGTTCAAGAGGCTCAACTCGCGAGGTAGAACTCGCCTCTCTTAAGGCCGATCAAGACGCCATCGAGGCTCTTGAAACCCAAGCAACTAATGATGAGAAAGCACTCGCTGAATGGGATACGTGATTGCGCGCGCATTGATGAAGAGATAAAGACCCTTCAACTCCAACTTTCAAACGCTAAGCATCGTAAGGGCTCGATCGTCGAACGCATGAGTCTCGCTTCTTCATCCACCAAAACTACCAAAGCATTGGCAGCTATAGAGCACTTGGAGAAGATTGACAAGCACCAAGCTATTCTCGCCGACTCGACAAAGAGTCTGTACCTTCTCGACACCTCTATTTCTCTAAGTGTTAGTATTATGGAGAGGCATAAGGCTACCTTGTCGAACTTCTCGAGATCTGTAATATTTTAGCATTCTAAAAATGGTCGTGTAATTTTAACAATTTCTTTATACATTGCCATTTATGAACAACTTTCGCTTACTTATAATTGCTCAATCTTTATCTCGCTTAACGTTGGCTTGTATCATTTTAAATACTTGCCATTTATTCTAAAGGTCCTATTTTCGCCACCTAACTCTTCGATTTCATGTTTACATTCGAAAAGCAACGCAACACGCGAAATGGGCCTTCCCACCCCGTGACCATTTGCCTAAAACTCTATCTTTTTATCCATAGGTAATAGGACTTTCCACACTAACTCCCCTTCCTCAAAGGTTTTTAACTTAACCTTTTTATTGTAAGCTTTAGCTACTCTTTCTTCTCTCGAATAATAGCATCTCTAAAGCTAACAACCTCTCTTCGCCTAAATCAACTAATTCATCAATCATCATATTCCAATAATGATCAAAAGGAATTTCACATTGTTTCAATCCTTGTTGATTGTAAACAAATCTCGACGTGTAACACCGCATCATGCCCAAATGTTAACTCGTAGGAGAGTGGTGTTTATAGACTCTTTAGGTGAAGTTCGACAAGCCCATAACACTTGGTCAAGAGAATCGTACAACTTCTAGGCTTGCGCCCAACGTGCTTTTAATCAAGTTAATAATGATTTTATTGGCAGCCTCTACTTGACCATTGGCTTGTGCGCATTATGGTGTCGGTCAATAACTTGAAACCAATTTCAAGAAATAAATCTACCATTTTTCGACCAGTGAAAATGGTACCTTGGTCTGTAGTAATGGTTTCTGGAATTCCATATCTATAAATGATATGATTTTGAATAAACCTTATCACTGCTTCTTGATCTACATTGGCTAAGGGTATTGCCTCCACCCATTTAGTAAAGTAATCAATCCCTACTAGAATGTATCTGTGGCCTTTCGACGAGGTTGGTTTTATTTCTCCAATCACATCTAAAGCCCAACCCCTGAATGGCCAAGGTTTCACTATAGAATGCAACTCATTTGCAGGCACATGTTGTATTCCAAAGATGTTTTTGGCATTCTTGGCAACCTTTGGCAAATTCTATACGATCTTTTAGCATAGTTGGCCAATACAAATCCTTGTCGAAATAACAACCATTTCATTTTGTGGCCTACTTGATGTGAGCCACATGCTCCACTATGTGTATCGAAAATCGCCAAATATGCCTCGCTTTCACTAAGACATTTTAGTAGTACCCTTCAGAGTTTGCTTGTACAATTCGTTTCCAATTAACACATAGCTTAGAGCTCAGACTTTACTTTTTATTAGTGTTCCCTGTAGGATTTTGTAGATACTCTACAATGGGTTTTCGCCAATCATCATCGACCATATTGTCAATAGCAAAAATTTCTGCCAAGTCAATATCGTCAAAAATGTGACGTTTTTCGACGTGTACTTCATTTGTATTTATTGCCCCCCCAATTTTTGGTGTTGACAATAACGTCGAAGGAGTATTATAGAGAGAGTCTTCGAGATTAATTTATCTTTTATCTCAATTAACTCTTCTAGGCTTTGCTTCGATACTTTGTAACCTAAGCAATTTGTGCTACCATTTGCCACGTGATTTTCAATTCGTGGTAGATGTTCTAGGTGAACGAATGTAAACCTTTTTAGCAAAGTATTGGCAATAACGAAATATTTAATAAGGTGTTCATTGATACATTTGTATTCTTTTGTCAATTGTTTGACCACCAGTTGAGAATCACCCTTTATTTCGACATAACTTGCCCCCAATTCGAGTAGGATTTTAAGGCCTACTATTAAAGCCTCATATTCAGCTTCATTATTTGAGCAAGAGTCTCGAATTTTAAATTTATACTTCGTTGGAGTATTTTCCAGCGAGATAATCAAGATTCCAATACTGCTCCATTTTTATGGCTTGAGCCATCAAGTATAATCTCCAAGGACGTCGCCTAACAAATGTATTTCACATTCGACAAATGAGAATGGTCCACTATAAAATCAAGCAACCACTTGTCCTTTAATTGATTTAAGGGGTTGGTAAGTTAAGTTGTACTCTAGCAAAGCTAAAGCCCATTTGCCAATTCGACTATGCAACATTGGTTTTGACAACATATGTTTAATAACGTCAAAATGCGAATAAACATAAACATCTGCTGATTTTATATATTGCTTCAATTTTGTACAAGAAAATACAAGCAAAGGCATAGTTTCTCAATTGACTATACCTAGTTTCAAAGATCAATCAAAACCCTACTAAGGTAATAAATGGGTCTTTCGACACCACTATCATCCTCTTGCGCTAACATGCTACCTATTGTGTTATCGGAAGTCGCTATATACAATTTTAGCAATTTGTTTCCAATAACAGCAATAAAATTGGTGGCTTGACCGGATAAGACTTGATTGCGTCGAAAGCATCTTGGTGAACTTGCTCCCACTTGAATTCATCTTCTTTCTTCAATCTCAAGAATGGCGAAAAAACTTGTGTTTTGCCACTTAGATTTGAGATGAATCTTCAAGGAAATTGATTTTCCCTAGTAGGATCGCAGCTTCTTTTTTGGTCGAAGGAGCCTTCGTTTCCATAATTGCTTTAGTCTTATTTTCGTTGATCTCTATGCCTTTCTTGTGTACTACAAAACCCAAGAATTCACCCACACGCACGCATACGTAAAGCACATTTGGTTGGATTCATTTTCAATCCATATTTCCTCATTCGCTCAAAAGAACGTCAAGATGGTCTAAATGACCACTTTCTCGAGGATGACTTAACCACCACATCATCTATGTATACTTGCATAAAATCATCAATAAAATCGTGAAACATAGAATTCATTGCCCTTTGATAAGTGGCACCAAATTTTTAAACCAAAGGGCATGACTACCCATTCATAAACACCCAATGCCCCGGACATCGAAAAGTTGCTTTGACACATCCTCTTCGGCAATAAAGATTTGATTATACCCCGAGTAGCCATCTAGCAAACCGAGATAATCAAATCCTGCACGCCGAGTCTATTAGCATTTCGCTACGGGCATAGCGTATTCATCTTTAGGTGTTGCATTATTTAGATCCCTAAAGTCTACGCAAACTCTAAGTTTTCCATTTTTCTTCATTACCGAACTATATTAGCTAACCAATCAACATACCGCGCTTCGATGAATTTGCTTTTGAACACCTCTCTATTTCTTCCTTGATCTTAGCCAATATCCGAGGAGCAAATCTTCTTGGCGTTTGCTTTATCGGTTTCTTCCTGGTCGAATGGGTATTTGTAATTCCACCACTTCGACTCAAACCGGCATTTCATTTGTACTCCCAAGCAAAGCAATCCTTGAACTCCCGCAGTAGTGAAATGACTTGGTTCTCAAGCGACATCAAGATGTGCACTAATATATGTTGGCCTTTTGATCAAGCCATTTCCCAAATCCACTTCTTCGATCGGATCTTGAGCTTGCATGCGCTTTGTAGAATCTCTAGGGTCTTTTTCAAAACCCAATGGTTCGCCATCATAAATGCAATCCAGTTTTGTCATTTATGACTTCACCATTTTCTTCAGATGAAGTTATGGCTTCGATGTACCATTGTTTGTTGATTTAACTCGGCCTCCAAAGCCGCTTTTATTTTATTTTCGCCATGTAAGCCGTAATTCTATCCCAAGCACCGGGTCCCGACATCTAAACCTTCTAAGAGTCGTTGTCCCATCCTCGCTGGAGGTAGCACACCATCGGGATAGACATTTGCACCTTCTATTTCCTCTCTTTCCCACACAAAACCATGTGTTGGGTATAAGTGAATGGAGGAAAGCACATTATCTCAAGAGATATATGCTTGGCTAGAAGATGAACATGGCGCAATATTCGCCATTTGTTTCTCGAAATTCTCCCGGTGACGTTATTTACGTCAAGCAGTGAAATAACTTTGGTCCGCTTCGACGTACTCCACCGCACCATCATCCTCCATATTACCAATTTCGGTGTAGGCTTGAGGAACAGCTCCTACGCCATGTATCCACTCTCTCCCAAGGAGTAGATTGTAGCTTGCTTTTGATGCTATAACAAAGAACGTGGTGGTTCTTCTAACAAGACCTACCACCACTTCCACTTCGACGACTCCCAACGACCAGGCGATTTCCCCTCATAATTGGTTAACATAATATTATGAGGTCTAAGGTCCGTATCAAACAAACCCTATTGTCTTCAAAGATGGCCTCGAGGCATTAAGTTAACAAAGAGCCCTCCATCGACCAAGATCTTATTAATGCCTACGCCATTAACTTTGGCCTGCACGCGTCTGCGGGCTTCAAATGGTGTTGCATGCCCTCGTCCGCCTCTCAAAAGTGGCCATCTGTTCTTCTACGCAGCCATTGTTCATGACATAGTAGCATACGGCTTATGGTTAGCCATATCCCCAATGAAGTCCTCTTCGACGCCGTTTGGGGACCGTAATAAAGATCATACTCACTCGGCAGATAGACACCACGCTGCGGATGACGCCGAAACTAGCCTCGTGAGTCGTCGAAATCTGAGTAACATCTTCATCCATGTCGAATGAAGCACTTTTCTTCTTTAAAGGTGTTAATGGAGGGAAAATCCTCTCCATAGCAGCCTTCTTGGTTCCTCTATCACAATAGATTTCCCTTTAGCCTTGTTTCCAACCTCACTTGATCGGGCAAAGACCTATACTTATCTTTGTGTTCCCCACGGTTTTAGGAGTCACACCCTTAACCGCTTTTTGGCGTTGCTCGTTAGCAACCAAAGTTGCCTTCTTTTCGAAAGCTACCGTAACGACGCCATTGGGTCTTCGCCATGGGATTCTTCCCTTTATAATTGTTTTTATAATTATACTTTGAGGCCTCGCCTGTGATTGGCTTAGCCGCTCCACTGTTGAACAAAGATTTCTTGTAGTGTCTACATCCAAAGATGTATCCACTTCTCATTGGATGGATCTGTCTCTGGAACAAATGGTTTGGCGGAGGCGGATAGCACAAACTCCTTCTTGGCTACACACTTGCGCGTAAAGAAATGCGGCTTGCTTTTGTCGAAGCCTTGCTTGAATTCTTTACCTTGTAAGGAAGGTCCCCTCTTTTGAAGTCAAGTTTGGCCTCTTATCCGGCCATTTCCTCTTTAGGGGTGGTCGAACTTCGCAAAGACTCGACACTCTTAGCCTTCTTTATCAAACACAAGATCGCACCTTGGACATAACATGACCTCGAGCTCAATTTACACCGATTCGGAAGTCTATCAAATCTTCCTCACCTTGGGGTACACAGATTGCACCTTCTCCTCATATTCTTCTTGAGTAACGTGTTGCACAAAGATTACTCTTTTGCACAACACTTTTGATTTTTTCAAAGAGAGGTTTGGCGGACTTAGGAGAGTCCACCATTTTTACGTCTACCATATTGATACTCATCTCAATTGGTTCCGCATACATCGCCTCCACTGATGGAGGGGTCGTGATCAATTTGCATCGGTGCTTTATTCTTTTTATCTCCAAATTTGAGCCTCCTTCCTCGATCGCTTTACGAACCATGTCCCCTGAAAAGAACACAACGGTCGGTTGTATGTCCCAAAAATTATGAAACTTACAATAACCCTTTTTCTTCCTCTCGCTCGAGAGGAGGAATTTTCGTGCCATTTGGCACTATTATTTGGCCATCGATCACTAGCAAATCAAAGATCTCGTCACATTTAGTAACATCAAAGGTGTACGCGTTTTAGGCACAAATCTATCATTCCTAGGCTCTACAGATTATTCCCATTTGCGTGCCTTAATAATTTGCAAGCATAAGGAGGACCGGGCTTAAGTTCAAACACGCCTATTTCCTCAGATTCGACATCACCGAATGCGAAGTCGAATTGTTCGCCTACATAGGCTATCTTTTCTTTCTTGTGAAAACCCACCGAGTTTTCTTTTTATTGTACTTATTCACTCTAGCCTTTTCCTCTTTAAGCCTTTCGACTTGTCGAACTCTATCGCCTAGTTGGGCCATGTCTCTCAAATGAGACGTATCCAATTTCTTTCGAATTGAATAGTCAAGGCCACTGCAGCCATTTCGACAAGCTCATGTTCGTGCACTTGTGTAAAACACCTTGCCTTGATGAACTGAATCTATTCAAATAATCATCAATAGCCTCGTGTACTTTACGTCGAACACTAGCCGCTTCTTTAAGACTAATTTTCGATCGCCCATGTAGAATTGCTCATGAAAAGCCTTTTCTAATTGCCCCCATGTATATATGGAACCGGGGGTAGAGTGGTAAACCACGTAAAGGCATTTTTAGTTAGAGAATTTGGAAAATACTTCATTTTCAAACTCTCATTTTGAGCTATGTCTCCCGCCTCGATCATGTGTACCGGCAATATGTTCGACAGTGGACTCATTGGTGTCACCCCAAACTTAGTGAATTTAGGGATTTTCCAACCTCTTGGCAATTCTCGCTCGCAAGATATACTCACACAGGGGCGATATGAAATTAGGCCTATGTAAACCTATGTTAAGGCCATTTTGCGCCATTATGGTTTCGACCAAAGTGGCTATGTTGTCTTGAGCGCAAACGTTGTTTCGTTGCACTTGTCGAACAACTTCATCGCCGCTTTTGGTTTCGATTTACCATAACTACCTCGTGGATGTGATTTCCATTCGTTGTTCGCCCATAACCGCTTTGGCTTCGATAACCATCGATCTCTCGTGGGGTATTAGGCATATTGTTCCCACAATTTGGTAATCGCCTATTGTTCCCGTAGGAGCCCCAAAGAAATCTGCAATCCTACCCATTTGGTCCGCTAACATCGATAATCGGTATTTGTGTTCAATCAAAGGATTGAACACGGTACCAATTTGTTGAGTCGAGATATTAACCATATCATGATTGCTTTTCGTACACTTGTTGTCTTAACGCCAACAAGGACGCATTGGTTAATGCAGAGGATTTCGACCAAGCACGCCTCGTAAGAGACGTGTGAAGGAGAAAAGGTCGAGACATGTGGCATTCCAAAGAGGGCATGCCATATACCCCAAAAGGGTATGGTGGTAGACTCATATTTTGGAAACGTGTTTCCAAACTATTCCTGTTGCCACATAAGGACTAGAAGGAAGTCCCATACTTTGTGGCAAGGCCATAGACGATGTCGAACCAACGTTGGTCATTGACATCGTGGGAACGGTTATTGATGTCACTGGGGCCGTAGTCCCTGCAACATTTCCACCGCCGACATTGGCGAGAATCTCCGTTGTTCCTTGCACTTGTGATATCACGAGTATCGAACTAGAGGCGTTGTTAGAATTGGTACGCACCATCCTACCACTCCTCAAGTGCATACAAGTTTATACACTTAACGAAAACGACACAAAATAATCGCAAAGGTCCCACCGTGCGCCAATTTGTTTCTTTGGTGTTTTTAGCAAACAATCACTAGTTTTCAATATTAAGACTGTGAGATCAAACTAGAAAATCTCTTTGACAATTGCCTTTGTGTTTTGTGTCTTTTAGCGTGCGTAAGAACAGGAAATAGTAGGAAGAGATAGTTTGGAAGCAGAATGAAAGTGAGAAAGCAACAAACGTAAAAACAAGTAAAAATTGCATTAAAATGATAGAAAGAAGAAGGTGGTACACCAACACGTACAATATAATCTGATTCACTCTTGTTTCGCTTTGGCTTGGAAGTTGAGTTTCACAGAGTTTTTGTAAAGATGTGGTGACCCCGTTTTCCTATTACAAGGGAGTATTTATACTCTCAGACACAATCGTGGGCAAGCACGATAACCACTTCCTAAAAACTAGGGAAATAACCGCCCACTAATCGCCGCTCCTTGCGCTCGACCACCTTGTTGTCGAAGGATTTGGCGGCTTATCGGACCCGGCTCGTCGAACAATTGGGCCTCTCTCTCGTCGAAGGTTTCGCATTGCTTCGTAGCTTGAAGAACCAAGTCCGCCGGGTTTACTTGCATTGTCGGACTTGTACAACTTTGTTGTTGAATTTATGGTATATTGACTTGAACATTGACCTGCAGTTCACAGAATACTATTAAATGTGCAGTCAATACCATTTAAAGCTTAATTTAATGCCCTTGTTGGAATTTTGAGGTAACATTACTGATCTCAGTTGATATTTCGCCCCAAAGGAAACCCTCCAAGGGAGGAAAGCTCACTTGCCTATAAATATAAGTGATATCTTCACTTGCAAATCAACCTTCATCCAATTCTTAAAGGATCACTTAGTTTAGTTTATTTGTAGCTTAGTTTTAGTTTATATTTAGGTTTCTGAAGAGAAGGAAGGTAAGGAGGTGCTTGACAACCACTCCCTTCACTTTTACTTAGAGGAAACTTGTGTAAGGAAATCATCTTGTACTTCAGCTTAGGAAACTCATGCAAAAGATCTCCTGTTCGTGTAATCTCTATCCTTTTGAGTTCTTTTGCTATAGTACTCATTTGATTATGCTCTTTGCATATTTTCTCTATTATATTATGAGTAATATGAGCTAAATTCCCTTAGTTGAGATGTTGTAGCCTTGTAATGAACTTCTAAGTAAGTAAATATGATTTATGTAGTGTATGAATTTTAACTCTTGTGTAATACTTCTTTCAAAGCTTATTCTGGAATTGATCACTTTAGAATAGGTAGACTTGTAGCAGCAGACATGGGTTACATTTAAGAAATCAAGAGTTAATAAGAATGAGTGTTTGTAACAACATCTTTGTTAAACTAGCTTTAATGAGGAATTGCTTGTTAAAACCGTGTTAAGTCCTAGACATAGGATAACATAGTTCTTAGGGTGATACAGTGGGAGCTTAAGAGACAAGAGTGAACCTAGTTAGCATGCCTAGACATAGGAAGCTTGTAATGAAACTCTGAAGAAAGTGACTGAAAGGCACACACTAATGCAGCTACATCCAGTGTACCCACACTGCATACTCCACTACTTTATCTCACTGATTCCTTACACACATTTATTATTTATAATGTTTTTATAAACTTTGAACACCCCAACCAACTATGAATAGTGTAGACACACTAAGTGTACACTCTGAACTTTACAAAGCTTTACATAATCCATGTGGGTTCGACCTTTTCTTATCATTATATTACTTGTGTGACTATGTATACTTGCATACTATTTTCCACACCAAGTTTTTGGCGCCGTTGCCGGGGATTATAGTAAAATTTTGTTGTTTATATTGTTAATTTAGTGTTTTATTATATTACTACTGGTATTCTGTGCAGAAACACTTAGTGCAGATACACTTAGTGCAGAAGCACTAGTATATGCCCAGAAATAGACCACCGGAATTTGATTGTGATCCAGAAATTGAAAGGAGATTTTGGAGATTGCTAAGACAACAAAGACAAAGACAACAAAGCTGCAGAGAGATGTCTCACCACAGTGAAGATGCCTCAGTAAGAGGAGGACCTAATTCACAACAACAACCTGAAGGTGAGGAAAATCACAGCAACAATTCATTCAAATGGGACCAATAGGTATGAAAAATGATAGGGATAGGCCTATAAGGGACTATCCCAATATGATCAGCAACATATACAAACTAGCATTGCTAGACCTCGTATTGATGCTGATCATTTTGAATTTAAACCTATGATGTTTCAAATGTTGCAAACAATTGGTCAATTTGGTGGATCTCCACATGAGGATCCCCATGGGCATTTAAAGCAATTCATAGAAGTTTGTAGTAACTTTATCATTCCTGGTATTAGTGAGGATGCATTTAGACTTAAGTTATTTCCATATTCATTGAAAGATAGGGCTAAATCATGGTTAAACTCTTTGGAGCCCAATTCTATTCATACATGGAATGAACTAGCTGAAAAATTCTTAAGTAAATATTTTCCTCAAGTTAAAAATGCTAGGATGAGACATGATATTACATCTTTTAGGCAAAAAGAATTTGAATCATTGTTTGAAGCATGGGAAAGATGGAAAGAGCTTTTAAGAAAATGTCCACATCATGGTCTACTGTCATTATACAAATGGAAACTTTTACAAATGGTCTAGAACCCCAAACTAGAGTGATGCTTGATGCATCACCGGTGGTGTTCTTTTGAATATGTCTTATAATGAAGCATGTGATCTCATTGATAAAATTGCTACAAATGGTTCTAGTTGGCCTACTGAGAGGGTGAGTGCCCAAAAGAAACACTCTGGGATACATGAGATTAATGACATATCAGCCTTATCTGCTCAAGTAGCCTAACTAACATGATCAAACAGTTCACTAGTGCACCTACATCTAGTGTAGCTACACCTAAGGAAAACACTGCAGCAGCTATAGAACAAGCCCCTCCAGGAACTACAAGTTGTGTCTTTTGTGGGGGAGGCCGTCTATATGAAGAGTGTCTTAGCAACCCTGTCTCTGTCAATTATGTAGGTTACAATAGAAATAACAACCCTTACTCTAATACCTACAATCCAGGATGGAAGAACCACCCAAATTTCAGGTGGAACAATTCCAATGCATCTGCACCAGCTACACCTCCTGGATTCCAACTTCAAAACCAACAAAGACCAAACCCACCTGCCAATGATAATTCTCTAGAAGGATTGCTTAGATCATTCATCAGTGAAACTAGAACTGCTAGTTAATCCTAAGATGCATCAATTAAGAACCTAGAGAACCAAGTTGGGCAATTAGCAACTGCTTTGTATCAAAGACCAACATGTACTTTGCCATCAAACACAGAAGCTTCAACCTCACAAAGGCAAGGTAAGGAACAAGTCAAAGCCATCTCTTTAAGAAGTGGCAAGGATTTAGCAGAACCATATGAGTTGGAAGGTACAGAAAAGGGAGAAAAAATTGATAAAAATGAAAAAAATTCCCAAGATGCATCAGCACCTGATGCACCTGCATCTCATAAAATTCCAACTCCAAGGTTAGTTCCTGAATATCCTCCTTCTCCTTTTCCCCAAAGATTGAAAAAAGCACATGAGGAGAAGCAATTCAGTAAGTTTTTAGATGTTTTAAAACAATTGCATATCAATGTTCCCTTGATTGAAGCACTTCAACAAATGCCTAATTATGCTAAATTCATAAAAGATGTGCTTTCTAAAAGAAGAAGACTAGGGGAATTTGAAACTGTTGTCATGTCAAAAGAATGTAGTATGATTTTGCAAAATAAAATTCCAAGGAAGCAAAAATATCCAGGTAGCTTTACAATTCCTTTCTCAATAGGAAATTTCTATACAGGAAGAGCATTGTGTGATTTAGGTGCAAGCATCAATTTGATGCCTAAATCTATTTTCACAAAGCTAGGAATTGGAAATGCTAAGCCTACCACTTTGACACTGTCTCTTGCAGATAGATCAATAGCATATCCAGAAGGAATCATTGAGGATATATTAGTACAGGTTGACAAATTTGTGTTTCCTACAGATTTTGTTATCCTTGATTCATTGCAGATGAGGAAGTACATGTCATACTTGGAAGACCATTCTTGGCAACAGGAAAGACATTGATAGATGTGCAGAAAGGAGAGCTAACCATGAGAGTAAATGATCAAGAGGTGAAATTCAATGTCTTGAATGCTTTGAAGTATCCTACAAAGAAGAGAGTGAAGAGTGTTCAGCAATTTCTCTTGACTTTTTGGTGGAGAAGCAATTCTAAAAGCAGTATGATCACCTTGCCAGTGCACTAGCACCTGATGGAGCTGCACTGCCTGCAGAAGAGTCTATTGAAGAAAACATTCTGCTTAAGGAAGAAGCTACACCTAAGGTATGGGCTAGAACTTATGAATCTCTTAATTTAGAAGATCCCAATCTTAAAATAAATTTATCTTCTATAGAACAACCTCCTAAGCTAGAATTGAAAGAATTGCCTAAGCATTTGAAATAGGTGTTTCTAGGTGAAGATAATACACTTCCTGTAATCATAGCTTCTGATCTATCATTAGAGCAAGAGCTAGATTTAATCAACACCTTGAAAGGACATAAAAAAGCTATAGGATGGAAAATGGCAGATATTAAAGGGATTAGCCCCTCCATATGCATGCATAGGATAATTCTATAAGAAAATTCTAAAAACAGCATAAAAGGGCAAAGAAGATTAAATCCCATCATGAAAGAGGTTGTTAAGAATGAAATAATAAAATGGCTAGATGCTGGTATTATCTACCCTATTTTAGATAGTTCATGGGTTAGTTCTGTGAAATGTGTTCCTAAGAAGGGAGGAGTAACAATAATAGCCAATGAAAATAATGAATTAATCCCTACAAGAACTGTAACAGGGTGGAGAATTTGTATGGATTATAGAAAACTCAATAAGGCCACCAAGAAAGATCATTTCCCCTTACCCTTTATAGATCAAATGTTAGATAGGTTAGCAGGAAAATAATTCTATTGTTTCTTAGATGGTTATTCAGGATACAATCAAATAGCAATTGAACCTGAGTCAACAGAAAACTACCTTTACTTGTCCCTATGACACTTTTGCATTTAGAAGGATGCCTTTTGGACTCTGTAATGCACATGCTACCTTTCAAAGATGCATGATGTCAATTTTTTCAGACTTCATTGAGCAACCAATGGAAGTCTTCATGGATGACTTTTCTGTTTTTGGAGAAACATTCTCATTGTGTCTGTCAAACTTAGAAAAAATTCTTCAAAGATGTGAAAACACTAAATTAGTGCTTAATTGGGAAAAATGTCATTTCATGGTAAAAGAAGGCATTGTGCTTGGTCATAAAATCTCTAAAAAAGGTCTCGAAGTGGATAGGGCCAAAATTGAGGTAATTGAGAAACTACCACCTCCATCAACTATCAAAGGGATTAGAAGTTTTTTAGGTCATGCAGGAGATCCATCAACTATCAAAGGGATTAGAAGTGGATAGTTAAAAATTTCTGTTATATAATGAAGTTTTGAAAATTTAATATATTACAAATTTATCTAAAAAGTATTATCAAAAAAAAATTATTAATAAATACGTTAAATTTATTTTTTTAACTACTATATTATTATATTTCATATTTTCTAAATAATATTAACACAAATTAAAATTTAATAAATATAATCATTATTTTCTTTTATTTCGTATTTATGTGTTATTTATTAAAAATTATTAACATATAATTTTATTAACATATAATTTCGTCATTTTTTAACATAAAAAAATATTTAAAAGGTTTTAGACAAATTAAAAAAATATTAACATATAATTTCCTATTTTGTAATAAATAAACTAATTTTACTTTGTACTACTTTATTTACTAATAATATCAAATAAAGTTTAATGACAACTAATAACTTTAATAACTAACCGGTGGTGCTGAGATGACTCTGACTTGATGCTAAACCGGAATCCTTTGAAGAAAGAAATAGAGATCACCAAACTCAAACAAATCCTAAACAAAAGTAACAAACTATAAGTTAAAACAAAGTATAAGTTCAAATAAAGTTTAAACTAAAATATACCTTCAAAACTTTGATAGAGGAGAAGAAACGAATTGAATTTGTAAGAACTTTGAACGAAAATATTTGAGAGAAAGGTTGAGAAAGAGTAAAGATTGAATGTGAGAAGTGTTAAAATTTGAGAGAAGTGTTGGGAGAGTGAAGAGTGAAATCGAATTAGAGTGAAGGGTGTGGAAGGAATGAAATTCAGAATATAAGTAAGGGAAGTTGAAAAAGAGCCGTTGTTGAAGGCGACGTTTTCGGCGGAATCCAAGTCCTTTTCGGCGGATTCTGTCGCGTGGACCGAGGAGTCCTTGCGTGGACCGAGAAGTCCTTTGCGGCGGAACTCCCGCTGCTTTCGCGGATTTATTGCCTGGGAATTGGTGTTGCTGTTTTCGGCGGAATAATAGTTGTTTTCG
Organism: Oxytropis ochrocephala; assembly: GCA_020916435.1. Classification (NCBI taxonomy): domain Eukaryota; kingdom Viridiplantae; phylum Streptophyta; class Magnoliopsida; order Fabales; family Fabaceae; genus Oxytropis; species Oxytropis ochrocephala. Next base: position 47,012,626 of record CM037089.1, read on the forward strand.
GCGGAATTCAAAATTCAAAATTCCCCCCGTTTTTAAAAATTGCATTTTCGGCGGAATTTACTGCTGTTTTCGGCGGATCAAATTTTTTTGGTCTGAAACCTTTTTCCTTCCACTTAATAATCCGCCACAAATGGTATATTTCCGCCGAAAACGTCAAAAATCCCCCAAAACGTTTCTGGCGGATTAAATCCCCCAAAAAATACAAAAATCCGCCGGAAACTTTCCCGGGGATTAAAATCCGCCAGAAAGTTATGCCTTGTAATTTCCATTTTTCTTGTAGTGTTAACTTTGATAAATCTTGTATGGAAGCCTTTCAAAAACTTAAAAAGGCATTGGTGACAACACCTGTAGTTGTAACTCCAGATTGGAGTAAGCCTTTTGAACTTATGTGTGATGCTAGTGACTTTGTAGTAGGAGCAGTTCTAGGGCAAAGATATAACAAAGTGTTTCATTCCATATACTATGCTAGCAAAAACACTCATTGAGGCTCAAATGAACTACACTGTAACAGAGAAGGAATTATTTGCAGTGGTTTTTGCTTTTGAAAAATTTAGATCATACTTGGTTGGCACCAAAGTGATTGTATATACAGATCATTCTGCTATCAAGTATTTGATTTCCAAAAAAGATGCAAAACCAAGGCTAAAAAGATGGGTTCTCCTCCTTCAAGAATTTGATCTTGAAATTAGAGATAAGAAGGGGGTGGAGAACCAAGTGACTGATCATCTCTCTAGACTTGAAAAAAGTGAAAATGCAGGTACAAATGAAGAAATCAATGAAAAGTTTCCTTATGAGAAATTGCTAGCAATTACCATGAATGCAGCTAGTGTTTCTGCACTCAGTGTAGCTACACCTCATGCATCAACACCTTGGTATGCAAACATAGTAAACTTCCTTGTGAGCAAAGTTGTACCAAGTGACATGAGCTATCAACAGAAAAGCAGATTCTTCCATATAGTAAGACAATACTATTGGGATGATCCCTATCTCTACAAAATGTGTCCAGATCAAATCATGAGAAAGTGCATTCCTGAAGAAGAATGGCAAGCAGTGCTCATGCTGCACCATATGGAGGTCACTTTGGAAGCCAAAGAACAGCAGCTAAGGTACTTCAATCAGGTTATTTCTGGCCTACTCTATTTAAATATGCTTATTATATGGTCAAAACCTGTGATAAATGTCAAAGAAGTGGTAACATATCAGATAGACATGAAATGCCTAGGACTAATATTCTAGAAATAGAACTCTTTGATGTTTGGGGCATGGATTTCATGGGTCCTTTTCCACCTTCTTTTGGCAATGAATACATCTTAGTAGCTGTAGACTATGTGTCCAAATGGGTTGAGACTGTAGCACTTCCGAATAATGATGCCAAATCAGTTAGCAAATTTCTTCAAAGAAATATTTTTTCAAGGTTTGGTACTCCAAGAGCAATCATCAATGATGAAGGCTCACATTTTTGCAATAAACTTATTGAAAATCTTCTTGCAAAATATGGAATAAAACACAAGATTGCTATTGCCTATCACCCACAAACTAGTGGAACAAGCTGAGCTTTCAAATAGGGAAATAAAAGAATGCTTGAGAAAATGGTTGGACCAAATAGGAAAGATTGGTCCTTACACTTAGATGAAACATTATGGGCATACATAACTGCATTTAAAACTCCATTAGGTATGTCCCCCTATAGGCTAGTTTATGGCAAAGCATGTCATCTCCCTGTTGAATTGGGCTATTAAAAAGTTAAATTTTGATCTTAAAAAGGCAGGAGAACAAAGGTTTTTAGAGCTTAATGAATTAGAGGAATTTAGGCAATTCTCTTATGAGAATGCAGAAATTTATAAAGCAAAAATCAAAGAATGGCATGACAGAAAAATCCAAAGGAGAGAGCTTAAAGAGGGAGGAATGGTTCTATTATATAATTCTAGGTTGAAGTTTTTTCCTGGAAAATTGAGATCAAGATGGTCAGGACCATTTCAACTAGTCAAAATCTACCCCCATGGTGCAGTTGATTTGTATGATGCAGCCACCGATACCACTTTTAAAGTCAATGGCCAAAGAGTGAAAATGTATTATGGAGAGCAAGTGGTGAGAGATAAGGTCACCACTAATTTTGAAGATCTCTAATGCAAAGAGATAGTCAGGATGAAAGACTCTTAAAACAAGCGCTTGAGGGAGGCAACCCATCATTTTAAATAGTGAATGCTACTATTTTGTACAATTTGATGTTTTGTGTGTTTTGTAGAAAAACAGGACAACAGAAGTAGCCAGTGTAGCCACGCTTGATGCAGCCACACTGCCCACACTGGTGTTCATATCTTAGCAATGTGAAGAAAAGACTTGGGTGAAAATGTTCACTTGCCAGCTCATCAAATTAGTGGGAAAGACTTTAATTAGGGGCTAGAATAAGACGTGTTAAGCCTAAACACCACACGTGTCGCCTTGAATGTCACTCCTCTCCACCTAACGGCTAGTTTTCCAACTAACCTTCCCACTAACTCATCCATTGTCTCATACAAACCGCTCACATACCCGGAGTTACCTTTCTCTCTTAAACACTCAACAAAGCCGATCAAAACCTCTCTCACACACCTCCTTAATCACAAAGCTATCGTCTTCAACCTCTCACCCAAAATCAATTAAAATTCTCAAAAACTTCAACAAAAATGGTGAAGAAACAATCGGCTACCAAATCATCGATGAAAGCACCCAGTGCAGGTACTCCTGCACAATCAAAGAAACCAAAGGCACATGCATCTATGGACGTGATTCCAAGGAGCGAGCATTTCTGGAACATGACATTTTTGCCAGAAAGGGGTTTCAACTTTGCAAAGGCTCATCACTCATTCCTCTCCACGGCCAACAATCTGCATTGGGAGAGATTTGTGCAAACCAGAGCCTACTACTTGGAGCAATTAGTTCGTGAGTTCTACTCTAGAATTCAGAATACAAGAGGAGGTACTATCTTCTTTTCCAAAGTCAGAGGTAAGAAAGTCTTTTTTGATCCTGCTAGAATAAATAAACATTATGATCTAAATTACAATGGTAATGCTTTTGAAGAAAAATTAGAAACCTTTGGGAAGAAACAAATGGCAAAGATCAAAGATAGAGTAGCAATAGAAAGGTCTCAATGGGAAAAATTCATAAACACTGAGTTCAAGCTTAAAACTGGTCATTTAGTTCCTGAACTGGGAAATTGGCACCTATTTATTGATGCATCAATTCTCCCCACCTCACACACATCTACACTATCCAAGGATAGATTGATCCTCATAGATTCAATCTTATGTGAGGATAATATAGATATTGGGAAATTGATAGCTAGGGAAATTTTGGAGTGTCAAACCAAAAGTTCTGGATTCTTGTATTTCCCATGTCTGATCACTGAGTTATGTTAAAAGCAAGGGGTTACTGCTACTGAATTAGAGAAAATACAGAGAAAGACACCTCCTAGTGGATTGTCTGCAGAAGTGAAAGAAAGAATAAGGACTGCTAAAATTAGTAATACTGCAGAGCAGGAAGTGTTGGAACACCTAATGCAGAAACTCTAAGCTGTATGGAAATTTCAGAGAGAACAGCATAACTTGCTAAATGTGAAGATGAATGACCCTGAAGCAGAACTAGAAACCCCAGTTTTTCCTAATTGGGTGATTGATGATGAGGAAGAACAAGAAAAACAGGAAGAGGAAGAAGTGGCAGAAGAAAGAGAGACAATCAGAAGGATAAAAAGGGAAATAAACCTAGAGTAGAAGAAGAGGCTGAGATAGTGAGTGAGGAAGACACTGAGGAAGATGAGGAAGCTAGAGAGGCAATGAAGAACATTGAGAAGGATGTAGAGGAAGATGAGTCAGAGTCAATGGAGGCTAGTGAAAGTGAAGATAATGGAAGTGATAACATGGAGGCAAGTGCAAGGAAGAAATATGAGATTAAGAAGAAATCCACCAATCAACCACAAACGCAATCACCCCCATCACAACAACAATCCAACATTCCTTCACCACCACCACAAAAATCCCCCACCACTCACCATTCACCTACTCCAACATCACCACAAAAATCCCCCACCACTCACCATTCACCTACTCCAACATCACCACAAGTCCAAACATCACCAACACCTCAAAAACAACCCACCCCTCCACCAGAAAGCATTCCACAAACAGAAAATCCCACCCAATTCACTAGAGAAGCTACACCATTCCCATTCCAATCCCCAAAATAAAAATCTCCCACACAAACCACAGAAACAATTATTGAGCCTACTAACCTTGTTGAACAAGAAAATTTTCAGGTAATCACTGAAGAACCTGAGAAAGAAGAAGGCCAAAAAATTTCTATGCACGTAAATCAAGGAGAAACTGTCAAAGAAGCAGTTGGTGTGCCTACACCTAGTGCAGGAGCATCACAAAAGCAGTCAACAGTGATAGCTACCAGCCCTGCAGCAACAATCCATGAAGTGCTGAAAGCCTTGAATGAAAAGAAGGAGATGCTGGGCTACAAGAGGAAAACAATGAAGCCAACCCCTACAAAGAAAATGTGGACAATGAGCTCACTCTATGGTGTACAAGGTCAAGGAAAAACTTCTGGTGAGAAGGAAACAACTGAGAAGGAAACTCCCACAGAAGGTAACAAAGAAGCTGAGAAGATAGTGATATACCCCAATTTTGTCCGAGTTCTTGTTAATAACATTTTAATTTACTATGTCGCATTTTTGCAAGTCCTGAGTTCTATTAACACGTGTTGGTGTCATACGAGTGCCATTTAGCCCAGCAATTGAGTTATCAGGCTTGTATCTTCTATTTGGCCCTCGTTCTAGCGTGTTCACTTAGTCAGGCCTGATTCCGCTTTTGTATTTGGCCCAACTTTTTAAATTCTTTTTAATTTATTTGTTTAATTTATTTTGAGCAATGTATAGTCCAAAAATGTCAACAAAAAAAAAAGCTAAACTAATTTTTATTACAATTTAGGAGTGTCCCAAAGTCCAAAAAATGCAAAAAAAATGATGCTAAAAATACAAAAAATAATGAATCCGAAAATAAAATACAAAATAATAGATTAGGGTTTCCAACTGATCTCCAAAGGCTGCTTTTGGGCTTGGATCGAGATCTGAAAGAATTGGGTCAAGGCCCTGTCAAAGATCATTGATGACTAAACCTAATATTTTCGTATAAATAAGCAGTGAAATAGCAGTTTAAACACACACAACAACACTACAAATATCACCTAAAAAAGGATTAGGGTTTAAAATCAGAATCCTAATCCATTAAAACATAGTTTCAAAGTTGCTGAGTAAAGAGAGATCTGCCCAGAAAAATTCGCGCAATAGGTGCGGTCTCCGGCCACCACCAACGTCGTCACAGGATCAGTGCTGCTACCGTTTGAGCCTTCGTTCACCCAACGTTGTTCCTTCTTCCACTCTGATTTCCCAACGTACGTTGCATCTCTCTCTCCTTATGATGCCTCGTGGTTCCTCATGTCTGTACCAGTTTCACGCTACTGATGATATGAAGTTTGTGGTATATATTTCCTTCACTTTCTTTTAGACCATTTACAATGGCGGTGTTGAAAAATTTATTAAGTAGTTGAATGGTTGTAATAGAGTGTTGAATGGAGTCTTGAAAGTGATGTGGATTATTTGGTGTCGAATATATTCAACATGTTGAATGAAGAGGGAGTGGGGTCCGCACGAAAAATGAGGCAAATTCTGATTGGCTGCTGTGATTTTTGACATTTTTATCTCATCTTAATTATTTAGGATTAATTATTTCACAGTAAATCAATTTTTTCCCACCAAAATTCATCATTTTTTTGTAAATCGACTTTTTTCCTCTAATTTTTCTATTTAGCCTCCAATAAACTCTTGTTTGTAGTTCTAAACACATTTTTTGTGAAATGGATCCCAACAATAACCCTTTTAATACCCAATATTCTACTAATTACCCTTTTTATTAATATGTAATCACAAAAACATAAAAGAAATGAAGAATATGAAATAAAAGTGATGGGGTAGAGTGTTGAATTTTATTAAACAAAACCATTGTAGTGAGTAAAAGTTGAATGAGTGTTGAATTATTAAGTGGAAGACAGAGAAGATGATATGGAGTGTTAAAAAGTGAAAAAGGAGGGTGTTGAAACATGAAGGGTGTGGAAACCATTGTACATAGTCTTATTAGCTACTACTAAAAAGTAATAATAAATTAATGGCTAAATTACTGTTTTAGTCCTTTATCTTTGGCTTTGATTTCATTTTGGTCCTTTATCTTTTTTCTTTCTCGTTTTGGTCCCTCATGTTTCATTTTTGTGTCAATTTTGTCCTTTTTTGTAGTTTTCCGTCCATAACCTTAACAGACGCCACGCTGGCAGTTAACTGCTGACGCGGCGTCTTAGTTGTCCAATCTGACGTGTCACTCATTTAATGACATGGCAAACAGGGACCATATTGAAACTAAAATAAAACATACAGGACCAAATTGACACAAAAACAAAAAACACTAAAATCTTCATCTTCTTCCTCCAAACACCATCTCCATCTTCTTCCTCCAAACACCATCTCCATCTTCTCCGGCGAGCCACTGCCACCTCCGACGAGCCACCACCACCACCACCACCACCACCACAAATCAAACACTCTTCACCCTTAATATCTAACCTCTCTCCCTCAAATCCATAACCCTTAATTTTTCAATCCTAAATCCCTAAATCCTAAATCCCAATCTAAGAGTACTGTCACTTTTCCACAAGATGATTATATGGATTTGGGATTTGGGATTCAAACCATCAGAAAAAGAAAATGAATCAATTAACACCATCATCATAAGTGTGTAAAAAAAATCATAAACAGCAACAACTTCCATTTTAGGCATGGTAGTATCCTCCCTCAGTCTCACAATCTCTTCCTTCTTCACTTGCGCATTCTTCCAAACTTGACGAATCATCAAAAAACCAAATAACAATAACAAATACACCACACCTTGAAACTTGTCGTTTCTACATCCTCTCTTTCCATCATTTTACATTAACCTGTTAACTAATTTAACCAAAATGAAATCAAGGCCAAAAATAAAAGACCAAAACAGTAATTTAGCCTAAATTAATCTGATGTTGATGTGATCTTGTCTCTTATGTTGAATCTCCAACCACTTTACGGTTTCTCTCTTAACCTTTCATGTGGGTCTGACAATTCAATTTGGAGTCCTATCCTAGTAGTTGATATATTCTCAATATATATGGCAGATAAATAAAGGAGACAAGACTAATATTTCTATATTCAAATGCCACCAAGTTGGCATGCAACAACTACATCTTGATTCAGATCTTAGCTAGATTTAGGTTTCCTTTATTTTTTTTGTTTATATTATATGTTATCTTGTGATATAATAGAAATAATAAAACATAAACATTGTGACTTTGCTGTTAGTTCATCCTCACGATGCAAGTAGTATTATGACACTAAGTATGTTGTGAATTAAAGTTCATATATTCAAATTAAGTTTGTGCGACCCAAAAATCTGAATTTTGTCCGGAGTCCAAATATACGGGGCTCCCTAATGCGAACTGAGCATTTGTTATTACCCCAGAGTTTAATCATACCACTTCCTGCAACTAATAACACCTCCTTTTTGCAATTTTCACCATTTTCTCATTTTTTTTAAAATTCTTTTTTTAATTCAAATGCTTTCTCATTAAATCATAAACAGTAATTAAATATTTTTCTATCCAAAAATCAAATAAAAGACTAAGTCGGTTGTACAATCGGGTTAGTCATCATTCTAGGACCAATGAGCTGTACAGTTCAGTAATCCTAAAAACTTATAAAAATATAAATAAATCATTTTTCCTAAAAATAGGGGACTAAGTCGGTTGTACAACCGGGTTAGTCAGCGTTCTAGAACGAATGAGCTGTAGAGTTCAAGAGTTCTAGAATACCTATTCTAAAACCAACCCACCTCACATCAAAGCAATTTCTCTCAAAAACTCAAAATTCATTTTCAAAATAAGTAGGGGACTAAGTCGGTTGTACAATCGGGTTAGTCAGCATCCTAGGATTAATGAGTTGTACAGTTCAAAGAGTCCTAGGACCCCTGCACTAAAAAACACCAACCCACAAACCTTTTTCAAGAAGAATTATGTAGTTTTGATTCCTCCATTGCATCCGGAGGTACGTAGGAGCAAGAGTTCACTCTTGTCAAGCACTAAAAATTAAAAATTTAATTAAGTCTTTTTCACTATAAATAATAAGGGTAAATATTAATAAAGCATAAATAATTAGACAAATGATGTCGTGGGTTGCTAATACCTTCCACACGCATAACGACTCCTGAACCCTAAACTCAGCCTTATCTTAAACCTAAAGGGATTTTCTGAATTTGCCCTTAAACTAGAATTTCGATGACGGCTTCCTATGAACCTTTGAAGAATCATTTCCCAATTTTTCGGTCGCTACAGATAGAAGAGCAACAACCAGAGGAATCTGAACAACAAGCTGAACAAACTCCAGCGACAGAGTGGTGTGCCTGCACCTGAAGTTCCTACACAGGCTACACCAGATGCACCTGCACAGGTTGCACCTGATCATGCAGAAATGCCTGAAGCCAATGTAGAATATCCTGATGTGCCTACCTCAGATGTATCTGCTTCCAAACCAAAGCCAAAGAAGATAAAAGCCAAGCATGCCCTTGTGAGAGCCAATCCCAGAATCAAGAAGAAAGAGTAAATGGAATTTCTTAATGTTGTTTCAGTATTTAAGTATGCTTACTTAGAGCAGTGGGGACACTGCTCACATTTAAGTTGGGGGGGGGGGAGTGGAGAATATTATGTGTTTTGAATTAAGTATGCACTATGTTACAATACTGATATATATATATATATATATATATATATGCTATGTGTGTTTAAGTAAATTATTTAGTGTGATTAGTGTTATGTGAATATGCAGTGTTAGTATTTTTAGATGTACTTAACAAAGCATGTGATGACAGATCAAATTGTTTTTAACAATAGAAAAATTAAGTACATCATATGTGAGTTAGACTTAAATGATTATGAAGCATGATCAATTCATATTGTCTTTTCTAAAAATTTATTTTCAAAAGTGTATCAAACGAGCTAAGTTTTAATGATGAAAAGGAAAAGAAAAAGTCTTGTTTTCTAGAAATAATCAGTTTTATAAATTCTTTGACACAACAAAATTGAGTTTTTGAAAAGAATCATTCTACATGAAAAGCTATCTAAAGCCAAGGAACTTTTGGAAAACTAAGGTCAAAATTAGATTTTTACCAAAAATATAGAAGAACATAAAGAAATAAGTTTGGGGGAAATTCCATGAATACAAAGGCCTTCACGAAGAAACGCTCGTCCGGGTCATCTACCAGGACGATTGATTTGTTGAAACGCTCCAAATAATCCTTCAAAGATTCCCCGGACTCCTGCCGAACGTCAAACATGTCTTCGGCCATCATCCGTTTCTTCTTGTTAGCCGAGAACTGTTGAACAAACCGCCCAGCCAAATCATCAAAGCTGGTCATCGAGCTCTCCGATAACCCCTTGAACCATTTCAACGCTACATCAGCCAAGGTTCCAGCAAACATCTTGCAGCTGATAGCATCATCTCCCCCGCTAATCATCATTTGCGTCTGAAAAGCATCTACGTGGCTCAGAGGGTCGCCGGTGCCATCGTATGTAGCAATGGATGGCTCCTTGAAACGAGTCGGCAATATGACAGCTTGGATAGCAGCAGAAAACGACTGAAATGTACTCAATGGAGTCCTAGTTGCATCAACTACCTGAGCAAAGTGTCGCATCTCAGTAAGTTTGCAACTGTACCTCTCTCGCCTCTAAAGCTTGAGAGCGAAGAACCTGCTCCTCATTCCTACGAGCCTGATCTGCATTTTGGGCCTGTAGTGTTTAAAAAGCAGCAAGCAACTGCTCAATCCTGGGGTCCGCAGTGCTAGATGAGGGTGTGGAATGTGTTGTGTTTCTGGTATTTACCATGATGATGATAAACTAAAGAAAATTCAAATGTGGGACGTAGGAAAATTTTACCAGGCCCCACGGTGGGCGCCAATGTTCTCAAGTATTTCTTAAGATAGGAATAACCAAGAACAAATATGATCTGCTTCGTGCGAATAGCAAAATGATCAACCCCTGTATTAGCCTCTTTGGGCGAGTTATATAGTAGTACAATCATTAATGTCTAATAATTGATAATAGTTACATAATGGCATCCGTTACATAATAGTATGACAGTTACGCTAAGTATCCTCGGTCACTGGGTGGCCCGAGTGTTCTAGCAGAGCCGATCTCAAAGACCTGGCCGAGTGTTTGAGTGATCCCTAGGTAAGCTCGAGCTCAGTTTTTGTCTGATGCCCGCGGTTAGAGAGCAATACTCAGCATGGTCGTGAACAAAATATTAGGATGAAAACAAAATGACTGTATTTCTTATATTTTATGATCTTTAGGAGTCAATTATGTTGACTTAAATTATGCTTATTTGGCCTTTTGGCTCTTTCATGCGCCAAAAAAAGTATTTATCTACGAGGAGTGACTGAAGTATTAAACAATTAAGCATCGTTGCAATATTAAAAAAAACTTACAAAAATCAACAACTTTTTTATTTATTAAAATCAACAACATTTATGTTTCGATGTTAAGATGAAAATGCTAACAGAAAAAATAATATATCAAGATTTGTCTCTAAAAAAATCGACTTTTAAGGCTAGTACAACACTATTTTCAATATCGTAAATGAAAAACAAAATTGTCAATTATACAATAGTTTAATTTAAATACACAATATGTGTATACATCTTTTACACTATCTACCAATGATAGTGTGACATGTCATTAAAAAGAAGTTACTCAATTAGTAACCACCTGATGTGTCATCCCTACTATGTGTTGTGATTGGTTGATAATATAATAAATTTTACAAAGAGTGAGTGGTTACTAATTGACTAATTGGTGGTTACCAATTCACCAATTTCTCTTTAATGATGTGTCACTATGTGATTGGTAGATAGTGTACAACATACATACACCTATTGTGTATATAAATTAAATCCAAAAAGAAAAGTTTAACATTTTAATGTAAAAATATAAAAATTTGTATACTTTAATATTTAAAAAGTATAAAAATATAAAATTAGGACAATTTAATATTTTATTAATATTTTTAATTTTTAATTAAAATATATAAAAAAGACTACAAAATCAAATTACTTTTATATATATATATATATATATATATATATATATATATATATATATATATATATATATATAAAAAATAAAATCATTTAGTTATCTATTCGGGGAGGTGTCCCCAATGGGTGGGGGCATAGTCCCATCCTCATCCCAAATTGAATATAGCTTTTGTACTTACAAATTGTTTAAATTTACCTATAACTAGCCTCACGCCCGTGCGATGGACGGAGGCGCTAGTATTAGTGAAACTAACAACGGAATTAACACCTTTAGATAGTAATAACGAAACAACCAACACAATTAACACATTTAGATTGTACAATAGGATTACAAAACCAAAGTTATTGGTACTACTAAATATTAGTAATTCTCATATCCTAGTTCAACATCCATATATATAAGAAACTATAGGAGCCAACATATGTATGTAAATATATATAAATATACATGCATGAGTGAGTAAGTTAGGTTAAGAAAGAGTTAGGAGTGAAAAGAGAAAAAAACAATTCAAGACAGTAAAAATAACAAAAAGGAAAAAATGAAATTAAAATTAAAAGGCGAGCTAGTAATGAGGTAAATAGTTAGATTATGAAAGAGATAAAATCACACGTCAATAGATAGTTAGATTATGTTAGAGCTAAGGTAATAGAAAATAATTAAGAACAACAAAAGAATAAATGAAGTTAGAATTAGAAGTCAAGTTAGTAATGAAGTCAATAGGTAGATGATGCAAGAGTTAAAAACACAAGTCAATATATAGTTAGATTATGCAAGAGTGAAAATCACTAGTAAGTAAATAGTTAGATTATGTTAGAATTAAGACGGGAGACAATAAGAGCAACAAAAGAAAAAGTGAAGTTAGAAGTTAAGTTAGTAATGAATTAAATAGTTAGATGATGCAAGAGGTAAAATCACCGAGTATAGTTTAGATCACTAAATGGACCCTTTAGTGACCATCACCACTACAAAAAAAACGCTAATTAGCGACGGAATTAGCGACGGAAATAACAGTCTCTCGCTAAATGTCAAGGCGCCAATTTGAAAATTCTGGCACGCAAATCTATGGACATTAGCGACGGATTAGCGACGGAATTGAGGGTCCCTCGCTAATCTCCTGACACACCGTCACGCTGGAATGATTTGACCGCTGCTTCTAATCAATGGTGTTTAGCGACGGAATTGAGGGTCCTCGCTAAATGTCGATATTTTTTTAAAAATCCGAACCAAACACACTCTCTCTCATTTTTACTCTCTTCTCTTCTATCTTCTCTCTTCTATCTTCTCTCTTCTTTCTCTTTCTTCCACACCACCACCACCACCACCATCTTCTTTCTTCTCTTTCTCTCTTCACCACCACCATCTTCTCCTTCTCTCTCTACCACAACCACCACACTACCACCACCACCACCACCATCTTCTTTCTTCTCTTTCTCTCTTCACCACCACCACCACCACCACCATCTTGTCCTTCTCTCTCTACCAAAACCACCACGTCACCACCACCACCACCAACACCACCATCTCACCCTCTTTCTCCCTTACTCTTCTCCTTCTCCTTCTCTCTCTACCACAACCACCACGTCACCACCACCACCACCATCTCACTCTCTTTCTCCTTTACTCTTCTCCTTCTCCTCCTCTCTCTACCACCACCACCACCACGTCACCACCATCACCACCACCATTTACCACCACACCACCACCACTCTCACTCCTCTCTCTCTCTTTGGAAAGTTTGATAATAATAATAATAATAATAACAATAACAATAATAACAATAATAATAATAATAATAATAATCAGATTGAGAAGCGTGCAAGCCAGATTTTGGGCAGTGTGCTGTCAGACATAGCGAGGGATTTAGCGAGGGAACTGCCTCTCGCTAATTAGCGACGGAACAGTCTTTCTCTCGCTAATTGCCATTAGCGAGGAGGGAATTAGCGACCGAACTGGTCCCTCGCTAATTCCCTCGCTAATGGCAATTAGCGACGGAATTGGGCCTTTTAGCCACCGATATTTCCCTCGCTAATGACGGTGTTTTTTGTAGTGCACTAAAGGGGTAGATTTGTCAACAACAAATCAATAAAAATATAGTTTTACAAATTCAGCAAAATTCTGATTTCCTAATTATTAGGCATTAACTATGGAATTTATTAAAAAAAACGTGCTAAATTAATGCCAAGAAAAAAAGGAAAGGGGAAACCGAAACAAAAGAAGCCACAATCAGCTACCCTAAAATTTCAGAAACTCAAAATTAGAAAGGAAATCTCTTCCCAACAAAGAACGACGAAACCAGCAAAGAAATGAAATCTTTTCCCAAGTAATGTCTACTAACCAAACTTCTTCCAAAGCGGCTAGTTCTTCAATAACCAATCTAACATATTCATGTGGTTAGTCAATTTACTAACCAAACCTCTTCCAAAGTGTAGCTAGTTCTTCTGTAATGAAGCTTGAAGGTAAGAAGGAGATGACATATGTTTAGAAGAAGGAAGAAATATGTTTACGGTTTATTGTTATTAATTCGGAAAAAATTGGTTATTAATTAAATGAGATTAAATAGCAAAAATAAAGGGATTTTTATTGTCTCATAACCGTTAGAAATAATTGCCTTAAAGATAGGCATAATATTGGATCGCATGGTTAATTTCAATTAATTAATTTATATAATTGAAATTGGATAGTACATATATACCCCCTATAATAACACCCCTTGGATCAGATTTAGGTAATAGATTACTCATCCAATGGTCAGAATTCATTTAGTGACCATCACTAAACCTTTGGTTTATAATCCAAAGCGAAAATCACAAGTCAATATATAGTTAGATCAAGTTAGAGTTAAGGTAGGAGACAATAAGAACAATAAAAGGAAAAATGAAGTTAGAATTACAAGTCAAGTTAGTAATAAAGTAGCATAATTATGAAGTTAGTAATGAAGTAGCATAATTAAGAACAGCAAAAGGAAAAATGAAGTTAGAATTACAATCTACGGAAAAAAAAAAAAAGAGTTCCAATCTAAAGAGGTTTGTGTAGTGTTAAAACTAAAATTAGTATGTTCAACCCATCATCAAATCCATTAGTATTACCTTGACCAAATCAAAAGTAAACAAAAAAATCAAGGATAATAACAATAGAATTGTCATGCTCTCCATGAACATTTAGTATTGTTGTAGGTGAAGATGTCAAAAGTGCTTGTCTACAAATTCTATGATACACCCCTAAGCAAATGAATGCTATTACCCAACCAACTAATTTTTGCCTCTTACCATCATATACCATCATATACATCTGCATCCAACTAATTATTTCTTATTGATCATCTACTATCTATCTTTTACTATCTACTATAATTTACTAATCAACTTAAATAACCAATTTAATCTATGAGATAACTACACTGATACATAAAAAACACGAGATAGTTGCACTGATATATAAAAAAATACGGGGATAACTACAATGATATATATAAAAACATGGGATAGCTGCACTGTTATATAAAAACACGGGACAACAATACAGATACATAAAAAAATACTACACTAATATATAAAAAATACACCGGATAAATGCACAATTGTTTTTAAATAATACTTTTACATTTTTAGATTTTCATATTTATCAATTTTTTATTTGAAACTCCTTTTTTATCTACTTTAAATTTGGTTTTATTTTCATGGGATATTATTCAGACTACTTAAATACTATCTAAGTTCATTCATAAAAAGAACATGACAGTACCTATGAGTATGCACGGGTATCCTACTAGTTGATTAATAAATCAAAATCAGAAAAAATTGTCATAAAAAAACATTTTAAACCTTTTTTAGTTCTTTAACCAAAGTTAGGAATTAGTCAAATAGTTAGATTAAACAATAGCAATAGGGTGTGTATGTGCATAACTTAGGAATTAAGTTAGGAATGAGTTGGATTTAAGGATTCCTAGGCGCAAGGGCGCCATTGTGGCTGCCCAGGGCACCTGTTGTGGCGCCAGTGTGTGTGTGTGTGTCGAAGTGTGGCGCCAGTGTGTGTGTGTCGAAGTGTAGCAGCCCCGACATCCTTTGCAACCTGATCGGCATCAAGGGCAGCAAGGGCTTTCAAAGCCGCCATCTTGTTCCTTGGGGCCATCCCGTCTGCAAAAAGAAAAGTCAGTTAGTAAAGAGAAGAAACATCGGCAAAACATAAAGATTAGCTCGAGCTACCGGCGGCAAATCGAACATCTCTGGACTGGGCTAGAGAATTGGAGTTCGGCCCAATGCCGGTTCAGCCGAGTTCCAAAACCCGGCACCTCGGCAAAAGGAGCAAAGACCAAAGACAGGTGTCACGTAATAACACGTGTCATGAAAATAGCAAGAGGCGAAGTAAACCGCAGGTAGCCGACCTCCTGGAGCAACTGCCGAAGAGGTTGAGGAATTAGATATAGAGGATTAGAGGTCAGAGAGAAGGGGATCAGATATTTCTGAGAGAACATAGGCTTTTCATACTAGAGGAGAGATCCATTCTTGTACCAACCGAGTTATTCCATTAAGTATCTTTTTATCCAAGAACAATCTCCAACGCACATCGACGTCGCCGTCGTGCTCCACCTGATCGCCGCCATTTCCCTCACCTCTCGCAACCTCCATTTCTCCCTCTCTCTTTCTTTCTTCTTCTCTTTATTTTTGCCATTGTTTCTTCTTTCAATCCCTTGCAGCTATTAGGGATTTCAATCCCATTATTTGCCTTTGTGTATAATGAAATGTATAATGAAATGTGGTGTGATGAGCAGAGAAGGGAAAAACAAGACAAGAATTTGGAGAATTTTTTTTTGGAAAAAGAGACAAAAAGGTGAGAAGGAGTTTGTCGTTGATGAGAGAAAGAAAGAGAAGAAGAATCAGAGAGAGAGAGAGAGAGAAGAAAAGTGAGGAAGAAATGGAGAGTGGGATGAAAAACGAGAAGAGAGAAGAAAGAGAAATAAAATGACAGAAATAAAATGACAGGGAAGGAGTGAAACGTGTTTCACTTGTGCTGAGAGAAAGAGAAAAACAAATAAACCTGACTTGACAAAATTACCCCCGAAGCTTTGGCTAAGATTTACCTTGACAGCAAAAGGGAACAGCGTATTAGGATTGGTAGCGTTTTTTTTGGGCATTGGTAGCGTTTTAAAACGCTAGAGAAGCTGGCGCTACTAATGCGTACACCCTATTAGTAGCGTTTCAAAAAACGCTAGCCATTGACCCAACGTGTTTTAGACATACGTGGCGTTTTATGTAAAACGCCTAGCCATTGACCCAGCGCGCTTTTTACAATTCCTAGCGTTTTCTAAAACGCTAGGGATTTCATAGCTCCTTTTACTACCATTCCTAGCGTTTCATATAAAAACGCTAGGGATGCTATAGCACCTTTTTACTACCATTCCTAGCGCTTTTATGTAAAACGCAAGGGATGCTATAGCACCTTTTACTACCATTCCTAGCGTTTTTACATAAAACGCTAGGGATGCTATAAAGACCTTTTATTAGCATTCCTAGCGTTTTTTCGTAGAAACGCTAGGGATCCTCTAGCTCCTCTTTACAATTCCTAGCGTTTTATCTATAAAACGCTAGGTATTGACTGAATTTTTTTTTAAATATTTTTTTATTTTGGTTTGTTCTCCATTTTAATTACAACCTATAAATTCATTCCCTTCCAACAAAATTCAGAAAATACATTCCAATCCAATATCATTCAAACAAAATTTATTCAACAAAATTCATTCAACAAAATTCATCAAATATTTCCAATCCAATATCATTCTAAGAAGTTCTTACAACATAATATAAATACAATATATACAACAACTAACTATTATGAAATTAACTCAAAACTTGCTACAAAAATCTAGAAACAAAAGCGCACTACTCCCCCTTATTGTTGTAAGTTGTTTATCGTAGTAATCTTTGGATGTTCTTACGTAAGGAAAATACTTGAAAAATAAAATGAAATCAAATTAGAATTAAAATGTTTATTAAATGTGAGTAAGTATTATAATATCAATATAAAAATAAATCTAAGTAGTTACCTTCATTGGGATTACTACTCTGTCCTGAGTGATAATCTCTCTCATATACCTCATAACGTAGTACCCACAATCATTATTATTGGGTTGTTTAGGACACTACAAAGCAAAAGATTAGTTAATTGTCACATTTTTATGAGCAAAAATTCAATTAAAATTATAAGAATGATTTTTAAAAACTTACAGCTTATGGCTAGCCATCTTGTTTTACTCGTAGATAATCCCAAGTATTTTTTCAAAGCACTGTAACGTCATACATATATATATAACGTTAAGTTGAACAAAATACATATATTAAATTATACAAATTAAAATGAGAGGGTTACACATACACACCTCTCAACCATCTCTACGAAGTCTTCGTAGACTCTCAGTAATGGCCTTGAAGTGAATCCAAATAGTAGACAACATTTTGCTTAGGGTTTATTGCAAAGAGTACCCAATGTTGCCTGCAAGTAAATGAATCACGAATGAGTACACATTTACACTATAATACAATCCTCAAAATAATTAAACAAGTGATTGAAGACTAAATTTCTCACCCATTATTGAGTGGTGCCAAAAATAAAGATTCGCCCTCCAAATGCTTGGCATCCATGAAGCGTGAAAGGATATAACTTTCCATTTCACTCTTCATAGCCATAATGCGTTCCTCTGTATTACCTCGGTGAAACACAACGATACAATCTGACACAAGAAGAAAAACTTATGTGTCCGCTATGCGAGGGACCGTAAAAATGATTGTACAGAAACCTAAATAATATATATACAACTTTTCGCCTCATATATATACTCTAATATATACTCTAATATAAACAACTATTGTGTACAAATAATTTAATACATACCTCTGTATACTCTAATATCGATGGCGATGGCCCAATCCATTTCAACTACAAATTTTCAGATCCTCCATGTTGATCATTATCAATCGTTCGATCCCACAATGTTATCGGCGGTAAATATAATTTGGTCGTCGGGCTTCATTTTTGAGTGATGTGGACCTTTATTAGATCGATGGACTTTTGGAATTCATCAACGGGAGATTGAACAACATGTTGGACTGGTGTATAGAAGTAGATGGTCGGGAGAGTTTGGTAGTGGAAGGGAAGGTCGGGACACTTTTATGGAAGGGGAAGGTCGGGACACCGTACCTAGTATATATTAAAAAATGATTAATTAGTTGGTTAACACACATTATATATAACAATGAGTCATTAACTTATTAACAAAAATATTGTCACTTACAACGACAAGTTGTTCAAAGCCATGCCACAAAAGTACTAAGTGCTTGATCCACAAAGAAATATATCCGCATTAGCAATTGGAATGTGCAATGGTGCGACTTCTCTATTGAATAGTCTACCCTAACTCTCAAATAGTTTTCGTGCATGGGTAAATTGTGCATTGTGGCACTCAATTGGTTACATATCAAACCCACTGCAACCTTTCGATGTGGGTTTGCAATATATAGCTCACATTGACAGCTTATCCTAAATCAATTATAAAGAAAAATAAATATACATGATAATTTTATCAAATACATATGTACAAAAAAGCAGTCGAGTTTTGTTAAATACATGTTGAAGGGATGGTGCAGCTATCTCGTGCGCTATGCATGGGGTGCAACAGTGATATAGGTTCAGCGGGGTGGTGCAAAGGGATGGTGCACCAATCCTTTGTGCCAAGAGTCGCTTAAACATCCTGTCTCTCTTCCATTAATACAAAGAACATTCTTGGATAGCTCGTCATACTTTGCCGCCATGACTTTGCAATCCCCGCACTTTTGCTTTGGCTCTTTGGCCCAAACACGCTTGATGGAGGAATCCCATATCCATAACCTCTAATCCGACCTGCTCTCTTCCTTCCCAAGGCACGAGCAAGGACATCTTGTTGACCATCACAATCTGTTAAATCTCCTTGTGATACTGATTGTGATATGCTTTGGTTGATGCACAAACATAAATTTAATCGACAATAAAAATATGTCCATGTGTCAAAAAAATCGAGTAACGGATAAAAATAATAAACAAGTGTCAAAGAAATTTAATCGACAATAAAAATATGTTCACGTGTCAAAAAAATCGAGTAACGGATAAAAATAATAAACAAGTGTCAAAGAAATTTAATCGACAATAAAAATATGTCCACGTGTCAAAAAAATCGAGTAACGGATAAAAATAATAAACAAGTGTCAAAGAAATTTAATCGACAATAAAAATATGTTCACGTGTCAAAAAAACGCGAGTAACTGATTAAAAAAATATAGTCGTGCACAAATTCCAACTTGCTAGGAATCATAAAATTAAAATTACAATACATGAATTTTGGAATACTTACAATTTTGTCCTTGACCTCCTTAGTTTTCGGATCCACAATCTCCCCATCCTTGTTTTGTCGGGCCTCTAACTGCATAAAGACAACGATCAAGGATTCTTGAGTTGGATCTTTCCCTCTTGCAAGATAACTATTTAAGTTTAATAATTGTTAATCAACTCAGAATTAAAAGATTCATTAAATCATAATAAATTAAACTAATTGTGTCTTACCAATCTTTCTTCAAGAATTTGATATCCACTTGAACCTCCTCTATAAGGGTACTTTCTGGATTAGAAGCTCTCACTTTATTGGCTTTGCTTTTTTCTATTTAAAAACATAAGTATACATTAATGAATGATATCTTGTTGTGAAATATATATATATATATATATATATATATATATATATATATATATATATATATATATATATATATATATATATATAACTTAAATAATTAATATACTAACCAGAAATCCGGATCTCAGAAGTGCGTATATCTACAAATTTGGTCCAATCCTCCTTAGTTATAATTCCATCTACAAAGGTTGGAGGCTCTGTCCTGATGGTCCCATCAGGATGTTTCGATACTTTTTCCCCACATCGCTTCTATATGCCCGATGCAACCTTCCCGCTTCCTTGAGTATCCAATCTCTTCGGCATCATCGACATCAAAGTGTTTCTACTTATACATAAAAATAGATTAAATAAATACAACTAAAAATTCACTAAATAAGATTATTAAAGAGGTCTAAAATTATATACCGTATTAAGGATCAAAAATCATCTTTCGCTTTAGGCAAAATCAGATTATCTTTCTCATTCCAACTTTTTATTGAAATTGGAAAGATTTGCTTCACCTTAGTACCAATAAAGCTAATTAAATTTGTGCCGTTGTCTCCAATTGGCAAACCTTTAACACTCCATCTGACCTTAAATAATTAAATCATTAAATAATTAGATAACTTGGAAAGGTAGAGAACAACATTAATAATTAGTAATTAACTTACCTTATATTTCTCGTGTCCTTTACTTATCCGATGGACGATATTCTTTTTCGATGTAATTCCTCGGGGAGTGAACTTCTTTGTGTTTCTATCACCCCCATCACCACCCTGACTACTCTCATGATCACTATGTGATGCCATCTCATTTCCAATGACCCAAATGAAATAGACTCAGTGAGTTTTAGCTTTCTAATTGTTTAGAACCAACAAACACTTAACAAAATATAGAAGAAGCCATGCACTAAGTAACAGTGAAAGCCATGCACTAAGTATATAACCTAGAGTAAACATACATAGGAAAGCCATGCACTAAGTATATAACCTAGAGTAAACATACATAGGAAAACCATGCACTAAGTATATAACCTAGAGTAAACATATATAGGAAAGCCATGCACTAAGAACCTAGAGTAAACATATATATGAAAGCCATGCACTAAACAGAGAAAGCCATGCATGCACTAGGAAAGCCATGCACTAGTCAAGTTAATAATGCTATCTAAGCCAGACTAATCTAACAACTATTTAAATATAACATTGAGCTAAGTAACAGAGAAAGCCATACAAAAGATACATAACAAACCATAAAAAAACCAGTGAGAGTATGTTGCAGAAATACCTTTTGAAAGGGAGAGAGAGTGCAGAAAAAGGAAACAAATGGGTGCTTGTTGTGTGGTAAGATAACACCAAGGAGAGAGAGGATGAACGAAGAGGATGGGTTTCTGCGTTTTAGGTTTCTGGGTCGCGCGTTTATGGGTTTCTTGGATGATGAACGAATACGTGGAGTGTGGGTTGTTCGCAAGGGATGAACGAAGAGGATGAACGAAGAGGATGGGTCGTTTGGTTTGCCTAGGTCTCACACAGAAGGGATGAACGAAGAGGTTTCGGGTTTTCACTGGTTTTCACAAGAGAGGAGTTAGGTAGATGAAGAGACAAACGTGAGTGTGTGTGAGAGAGATGAGAGAGCGCGCCTTGTAAAATTTTAATAGCATCCTAGCGCTTTTACATAAAACGCTAGGGATGCTATAGCGCTTCTTTACAATTCCTAGCGTTTTAGAAACGCTAGGGATGCTATTAAAATTTTTACTACCATTCCTAGCGTTTTATGTAAAAACGCTAGGATGCTATAAGCGCTTTTTTTACAATTCCTAGCGTTTTACAGAAACGCTAGGGATGCTATAGCACCTTTTACTAACATTCCTAGCGCTTTATGTAAAAACGCTGGGGATGCTATAGCACCTTTTTACTAACATTCCTAGCGCTTTATGTAAAAACGCTGGGGATGCTATAGCACCTTTTTACTACCATTCCTAGCGTTTTAGTAAACGCTAGGGATCCTCTAGCTCTCTTTACAATTCCTAGCGTTTTCTATAAAACGCTAGGAATTGAATGATTTTTTTAATTTTATTTCTAGCGTTTTAACTTTAAAACGCTATGTATTGACTGATTTTTTTTTTAAATATTTTTTTTATTTTTGTTTATTCTCCCTTTTAATTACAACCTATTAATTCATTCCCTTCCAACAAAATTCATCAAATATCATTCCAACAAAATTCAGCCAATATATCATTACAATCCAATATATAGATACACACACATATGTACATATCACCAAAAGACCATATTAAACTAACAATTACTTACAACATAATTAATATATATCCAAATCATACAACATAATAAGTAACTTACATTATGAAACTCAAAAGTAGCTACAAATTAAAGCTAGAAACATATATAACAGCACAACCCTCAATGACTACTGTCTTGACCACTAGATCTCATGATCACTAAGTGATGCCATCTCGACTGCAATATAACATAATCCATGTTATTGTTAAATTTACAAAAACAATATAAATATTATCTATTAATAAAAAATAACGAGATATCATTAAGTCTATATAACCTTTTCCTTTTCCTAGATAAAATTTTGTTTGCAATTCGCGTCTTGGTATTTTTTTTTTTCGATTTAATAATAATTCCATCATTATGATCTTTTCTAAAATATACAACATCCTCTATAGAAGTATTTTCCCTATTATTGGTTCCGATGTTACAAGAAAGTGGTCGTCCTCAACACCAACATCATCGGTGCTTCATCATCATCGTTGTTATACACAAATTTTTTTGTCGACCAATAGAACAATAGACCAATTGATATTAATGGATCGGTGACATAAAACACTTGTTGAGCTTGCGATGCTAAAATAAAAGGTTTATCTTTATATCCTAACTTGTTGAAATTCACCCGCATGAACCCTAATTCATCAATCAGAAACCAAGATATTATTGTCAACCCATTCACATTTGAACACGGGCTCTCAAAACATATTGTAATCCAACTCCCATATGTGTTCAATGAAGCCAAAGTAAGACATATTCGCATATATGGGATTTCTATCTTTGCACTGGATGCATGCATAGAATGAGCTACAAGAGTCACCCCACTATTTTGCATTTTACTCGATCATCTTGTTCTTTTGTATAGAAAGTGCACTCGTTCATTAGATAGTTGTTGTAAGAGAAGACATGTATATTTGGACCTTTTGCTAACCATCTCAATCTTTTTGAAATCAAGTAGGATTCAAACACACTCACCATCAATGTGATGTTTTAGCCACACTATGAAACTCCTATTGTGTTCTTTTGCTAACCAAACTTGCTTCTTTCCCCTGAATTGACTCTTAAGAATCTCCTTGTGCTTGGCAACATATGAATCAACCTCACTATCATTGTGAAGAACGTATAAGTGTGCTTGCTCTAGTTCTTTCCTTGATACCATTACTAATTTAGTTCCCCGTCATCCCTTTACTAATCCTTCCTTCATGACGAGACCTTGGCAAATCCCACGAGAATATTCAAGACTAGATAGATAGCCCGTGCAAAACTCAATAGCCTCTTCAACTATATAGCGCTCAACAATACAACCTCAGTGTCGTGATCGATTTTTCACATATCCTTTTAATATCTTCATGTAACGCTCAAACGGATACATCCATCTCATGTAACATGGGCCACACAATTGTGTCTCTCTAACCGGATGAACTATTAGATGAATCATTATGTCAAAAAGGAAGGTGGGAAATACATCTCAAGCTCACACAAAGTGACAGATAATTTCTCTTTGCAATGTTGGCAACTTTCCGTGGTCAATCACTCTACTACAAATCGCCTTAAAGAATAAACAAAGTTTGGTTAAGGTCCGCGCACTTTCTTAGGCAAAATGGATCGTATACCAATGGGTAGCAAATTCTCCATGAGAACATGACAATCGTGGGACTTTAGAGACTTTAACTTGAGGTCTTTAATCGATACAAGAGTCGCCACATTTGAAGAGTATCCTCTCGGAACTTTAACTCCATGAAGAAACTCACAAAAGACAGCTTTCTCCTTTCTAGATAGAGTATGAAATGCACGGAGGTAGATATGTACGTGTACCCTTCTTTACCGGACCCAATTCGGTCTCAAACCCATACTAACCAAATCCAACCTTGAGTTGATGGTATCTTTAGTCTTACCCGGCATATTGAGTAAGGTACCAATGACACTTTCAAGACATTCTTTTCAACATGCATCACATCAATGAAATGCCTTACATATAATGACTTCCAAGATGGCAACTCAAAGAAAATCGACTTTTCTTCCACCCCGTTTGGCAATCTCTCCCGCAAAAGGCTTCCCAAATTTAATGTTCAAATCTTCCACCTTTTCAAATACTGCTCGCCCGCAAAGCGCGGGAGCTCTCTACGTGTTTCTGTATTCCCATCAAATGCCTTTCTCCACAATCGATAGTGATGAGTTGATGGCAAAAATCTACGATGACCAAGATAGATATTCTTCTTACCATGTTCCAACCACATCCAATCTGTGTTATCTTCACATATAGGGCATGCACATCGCCTCTTTGTTCTGTATCTGCATAGATTGCCGTATGCAGGAAAGTCGTTAATTGTGCCAAAGATCATAGCCCTCGTGGTGAAACTTTCTTCTCTCGAACCCATCATACACCTCTACCCCAATCTCCCACATTTGCTTCAAGTCTTCAATTAAAGGAGATAAGTATACATCAATATCATTTCTGGTTGTTTGGGCCTGTAAAATTAACAAAGACGAAGATCATATATTTGCGTTTCATGCAAAGCCACGGCGATAAAGTTATAAATCGCCAAAATCACGGGCCATGTATTGTGGGAGCTACTCGATACCGTATGCGGGTTAAATCCATCGCCAGACAATGCAAGGCGTAGGTTTCTCGGGTCATCCCCAAATTAGGATACTCAATATTGATTTTTTCCATTGCGGAGAATCTGAATCACGGTGTCGTAGCATACCATCTTGAATCCTTTCATCCTCATGCCATGTCAAGTGTTTTGCATCTTCCGAACTACGATACATGCGCCTAAATCGAGGAATTATAGGAAAATACCACAACACCTTTTGTGGAGCGGACTCTTTCTTCTTATACTGCGGTGCATTACATTTAGGACACGACTTTAACAACGCATGTTCATTCCGAAATAAAATGCAATCATTCGGACAAGCGTGTATCTTCTCATAGTTCAAGCCAATAGACCCCAACATTTGCTTTGCATCATACGTCCGAGAAGGAAGCACATTATCATTCGCAACATTTCTTTCGAAGTGAGAGTAAATCGGTAAAGCTCTTATCCGTCCATCCGTGGCGAGTTTTCAAGTTATACAACTTGATCACACCCAATAATTTTGTGAATTCATTACAACCCGCATACAATGGTGTCTCTCATGCATTAGTTATCAACTTCTCAAACATTTCAGACAATCATTAAGATCCTCTTCAACCACCTTTGCCATCTCTTCAAATTCGTTCGCATCAAATGAATGTGTTCGGTGTCAACCGTGGCGCGCATATCTCTTACTAATATCATTCATATTTGAAGATTCACCTTTTTCTCACCGTGCATTATCCAACAAGTGTAACTTTGATCAATTCCATTCGCCTTTAAATGTCGTGTCAACTCCTCTGCGATGAATCGATTTTACATAACAACACCTTAAACAAGGACATTTCATACCACTAGAAGTCCTAAACGTTCAACAAAGACAAATTTCACAAAATAATCCACTCCAATGCATACTCCTTGGGACGCACGATTGGCGGACATCCAATTTCTATCCATAATTGCCAAATATTTATAATAAAATCCTGAGAAGAGAACTTTAACATATGACCCATCAAGCAATTCAAATATAATGAAGAATCAATTCATATAAAAAACAAACAAAATTTCCTCTTTTAAATTTTTTCAATTCCACTCCTTATTTTCCCAAGCTATATCTATATCATATTCTATTTCTATTCTCGGTCCTTTGGTCAAGACAAAGGAACCATATAGTCTAGTCTTCCAAACAATTAATTTATGTGTAACAAGAAGAGGCTAGTGGTGAAAAAAAGAAGAAGAAGAGTCTAGTGTGCACAAGTGACAAAACTAATATATTTCTAAACTAGAACCCACAATTAATATCTAACAAGAAAGCAGAGAAAAGGAAATGTAAAACTCACCAATGTTGTCCGAGTGAGAGAGATGATGTTCACCGAGAGAGATGATTTTCGTTGAGAGAGATGATGTTAATTTGAGTTAGGGTGTTAGGGTTTTATGTTTACGGGTGAGTGATTTTGCGTTTCAAAGGTAAGAGTGTTAGGTTGAAAGAGGAAGTAGCTCAATGGGAAACAAAAAAATTATTTAACCATACCTAGCGTTTTCTAAAAAACGCTAGGGATCTATCTAGCGTGTTTTCTAAATACCTAGCGTTTTGAGTAAAAGCGCTAGGGATATGTCTAGAGTGTTTACTAAATACCTAGCGTTTTATAAAAAACGCTAGGGATCTATCTAGCGTGTTTTCTAATTGGCTAGCGTTTTGAATAAAAGCGCTAGGATCCGCATCTAGCGTGTTTTCTAAATAGCTAGCGCTTTCTAAAAACGCTAGGGATCTATCTAGCGTGTTTTCTAATTGGCTAGCGTTTTGAATAAAAGCGCTAGGGATCTTCTAGCGTGTTTTCTAATTTGCTAGCGTTTTGAGTAAAAGCGCTAGGGATCTGTCTAGCGTGTTACCTAATAGGTAGCGTTTTACATTAAAACGCTACTAATGGTGTAGCGTGTTATTAAAATGGGTAGCGTTTTTTTATAAACGCTACTAAAGGTGGCGATCTCTTTTTACAATTCTGGTGTAGTAGACCAATGATAGAAAACCATATAAGCAACAACCACTTAAAACGCGCCACATAATCCAATCACGCCACATAAGCAACACCAAAGCAACACTAAATCTGGCGCGAAACTATGTAGGATGTAAAGGAAAGATATTAATAAAATATAAATAATTTAAAATTAATTTTTATAGTCTTATATAACTTTTTTATTGGCAGTACCAAATACCATTAGATATATCCTAATATAAAAAGGTAGCATTATATTTTAACAAGTTACGTGATTTATTGTTAGACTAATGTCATAAATTCAAAAATAATTTAATTATATTCTTTGGATATTAATAAATTTCTTAATATTTTATCCACAATCCTTTTTAATGAAAAATATAATACGAAAGTTATGTCACGCTAAATATGTATATTAATAAATAAATTAATATTTGCTTCATAATAATATTTAATTTTAATAAAATACAAAAATTGTGGGTTTCATGCTTGTCATATACATTTAGATTGTTTCATCATCAAAAAATATATAAGAAATAAAACTTCAAAACTAATTTTTAAATTGGTTTTACACTAAGTTAAGATTGTTTTTCCTAATAAATATCATTAAGGACAACTATTTCTTAAGGAGTGTGTGGTATTTTTGTTTTAAATCGGCTATTATTTGCAAGCAATCGTAGAGACTAATCCTTTGAACATAGAATGATAATGTGCAACAAAACTTTCTCTTAAGAGTTTTAACACTGTTGCATTTTCAAGACTGTATTCGAATACATGACTTGATTAAGCTTGAAGAGACTCAAAAAATATCTCATCCGAACGCTCTTGAATACTTATTTTTAGTCTATATACAAGAGGGATAGAGTACATACAATGGTTAGTTTAACAATAATTACAATTAATATTGTACATATATAATTATAGAATTTATTTGTTATATATATTATTGTCATAAAATTTGTTTTATATATTTGTCTTCAAATTTTTATTATTAATTTCCACAAATAATTGTCATTGTGTATTTTATCGTCTAAAGTAAAATATAATCGTCTAAAGTTCTTAAGAATATAATCTTACAACTAAAAGCCCTACAATCAAGATTAGAACCCTTTGATTGTTCTTTACAAACCCTTTCGATTGGTTTTAAGAAGTAATAGATACTAAAAATGCCAAGTCAGAATCTAGTCAACATGATAGTTAGGTTGGTAAGAAACGGTTCAAGCTAGTTAAAGGAGGTTATAAGAGTTAGTTAGCTGAATACACAAAAAGTGTCTAGGTTTAATGTATCTAGAATGAGAAGTGTAGAGCATCCCCATGGTGGTGCTTGACTTACTTTATCTTATTTAGCACCATCTTATAAGAGGATTCATAATGGATTACTCTCTATTTAAGTGATAGATCCCATTTGTACACATCACTCTTATACTTTTTTAACATTAATACTCAATAAGCATCTAATCCCTCCAACCCAACACCTCTAATTTTTTTAAACGGGTATTGTTCCTAAATATTTCATGAGTAGGATCTAGGTAGAACATAATAATTTAATACTATAATGATAAAACAAGTACAAGGAATGAGTAAAAATGCTTGGATCTTTTATGTGTCTTTGATCCCAAAATGTGAGATTCTTTTATTAGCCTGTGAGGGCGATATTTATAGTACAATGGGTGATTAATGAAAATAATTACAAATATAGTCGTTGCGAGATATAAAGAGGAATTATAGGGATTCCATTGACTGATTGTATGCAATTACAGATAAGCCGGCCAAACAGATGTAGGAGTCGACCGCAAGAATGTGGGCCGACCGCAAGAATAGTGGGCCGACTGTCTGAGGAATGTGGGTCGACCGTCTGAGGAATGTGAGCTGACTGCAGGAAAGCTCCTACTGTGTTCTTCCTTTGAGTGCAGTATGTCGATCTGGCTGAGCCTTCTAGATATCGGTCAGTCCGATTGGGAAAATGTCTCATAAATAACTACACGTCATCATTTTATCGAAAAATAACACACAATATTTTAAACGAGACTCGCATAAAGGAACATAGAGAAATACTTATACAAGGACTTCTCTTTATAAGCAGTCATGTTATTTTTCTCTAGAATGGTATTTCTTATATAAGCATTCTCTCTAACTTAACGTCGGTCCTATTTGAAATTATGTGAGTTATTTATTGATATAGTGATGATGCATAGTTATTTGTGGGACACATTTTAGAATGTTTTTTTGGGTCTTAGATTGGAGGGATTAAGTGCTTATTAGGTTTTAACATTAAAAAATGTATAAAAGAGCAATGTGTACACTTGGGGTCCATTTAAGCACTTAGAGAGAGAGAGAGAGAGAGAGAGAGAGAGAGAGAGAGAGAGAGAGAGAGAAGATGAGGGTTTAAGTCTCTCTTTAAGACTCTCCCTCCAACCCTCTCTCAATAATTAGATAAAATTAATGTGGGTCTCACTACTTTGAAAAATGGGATCCATATAAACTGTATCTTATTCATGTGGGTCTCATGATGGAGACTCTTTTATCACGATTTAAAGTTTAAACCCTTTTAATTGGTTTAGAAGAGCACTTCAAATGGTGCTTGGTGGTCACGAGAAACTCTAATGGCGCTTAACTCAAAGATATCTCTAAATATATTGGTTTTTGTGACCCTTTTGTTACTAACATTTAGAGTGTGTTCATTCGCTTACAACTTTTTGCTCTAAAGCTTGGAGTAGGGTGGTGGTGGTGTAGGTAAATGTAGAGGTGTCTTGTCAGGTAATTCTAAGTAAGAAGAGTAGACGCATTTTGTGGTTGAGTACTGTTAGAGAGAACTGCAAGCTTCTAGGGGGTGCTTGTTTCAAGTGTAGAATTAGCATTCTTGAAAATACATAGGTAGGAAATGAGTATTCCCATGTGTTATGTACCTTTCCTTGTCCGAACTGGAATGCCGAGTTGGAAATTGGTAGATAGATTTTGTGAGGTCGTCCACTTATGTCCTCAAGCCGGAGGGGGGTTTGGTACCTACAAACACTATAATGCCAAAGTCAGCGATCATAAGTTGGTGAGACGTCCAAATGAGAGATGTGTACTTGGTTTAAAGAGTAGGTGTTGTATTTATAGATGCGGGAAGGGTTTGCCCTCAAGTGCTTCGCAGAATCTGAGCCGTTTGACGTTTTAGGGCCGATCTAGGCCGTTGATTGGGCCGACGCATGGATCACGCTCCAACGAGCCATTGGTGCGCTATCTGAACCGCTAATGGCCCGCTACGGATTGGGTTTGGTCCAGTCCAGAACACCATGTTTGTTAAAAGTTTCAAAAAAATTACTCCCTAGTATAAAGATTCTTAGGAAAATAATTTTCAATAACTTCCATATTTATTTTCAAGAAAAATGGTGGGAAATTTTTTTCATTAATATGTGAATAAAAACTATTAGTAACTACCTATATTCGTGTTGCTTTCTAATGGTGTTGTAAATTTTACTCCCAAGCTTATTTATGTTTAGTCTGTGTGTTTTGTTTTAGGGGTTAGCCCCATTCTATTATTAAAAAAAAGAGCACTTTAAATGGTGAGTAAATTGAGCTTTTTATTTATTTATTTTTATTATTAAAAGATAAAACACAATAACTACAGCCTCAAATAGGCATCCCCCATCCCCGTCCCCGCCCCTATCTTTATCAGGGTCGGGTTTTGCATCCATCTCCGTCCCAAACGGGGACGGGTTCCCCGCAGGTACCCGTGTCGACTACAAATATATAGGAAAAATACAAAAATATATTTAAAATAATTAATAAAAGAAAATCATAATAATTATATAAGGATAAAATAAAGTTAAAAGTATTAAAATAGACTTTTCTATAGGAAATAGATAAAAATAAAAAATAAACAAAATTTATGAAACAAAATGAATGAGTAAATATGCATAAAATAAAATAAAATAATTAATTTATGTTTAGTTGAGCGGGTTCAGAGCGGGGACGGGATGAGTAGCGACATCTCCGAAACCCGCCCCGTCCCCTGTCAACGCGAGTTTTCCCCATCAAACTCGGGGCAGGGTCGGGTGGGTGCCCGCATGTTCGGGTTACATTGCCATGCTAGCCTCAAAACTAAAAATATCACTGTTCGTGAAAATATTTTGACTAATATTTCACTTATAAAAAAAAATACTCTGTTTGTAAAAAAATATTCTAACTTTTCAAATAATCAAAATCAACGGAGGAAAAGAAAACACTGCTACAGTGGGGACTGAGTGCATTAGCAATGGCAATTTGCAAATGGCGGACCCCACAAAAATAACCGGTAACCTGATGCAGCTGTAAGGCACCAGGATAGTCTGTATGAAATACAGTGGGACCACTGATATCGTCGCAGCCGGTCAGAACCTACTGATATTTTTTCTCCTCCTTCTACCTTCGCTTATATATACATCCCACCCATGTGCAAATCCCTCTTTTTGATATAAACCGAAGCCGCAATCCGCTGCGCTTCGTCTCCGTCGTTGCCCTTGTCGGAGTGTATATCCGCCGCTAAATAAATAAAAAACACCGCTTCCTCCTCCGTCTATGTAAGTTCACAATCACACTTCCATTCTCTCGGATCTCGTTCCCCTCGAATCTCGCTCTTCGATCCTATTTTCGTGGCAATTGTAATCATTATTACGCGCTTTGTTCACTTAATTATTATTTTTTTATTAAAATTACAAATTCATGCTTGCTTCTGAGTTGAATTTCGATAAAGTGAATTTTCATTTACATTTTCAAGTTCACAACCTTTCGGCCGATTTTTTATTTTTCATTTTCTTTTTTCTAATCAATCTGTTTCTTTGATTTTGCAGGTTGGAGTGAGTTAAAAGGAAAAAAGGCAGAGACTTTTCGTGGTTCTAGTTTACCTATTTCTCAAGCCTTTTCAAAGTTTCAACATTTGGAAACTCTGATTCGTATTCCTCTTCTTCTTCACTCATTTTTCCCTATCTAAATCAATTTCCCATTTTCATCGTCATCATGGAACTTAATCTTTTGCAATTGTCACATTCACCATCTTCATCACAAACACTAGCCTCTGCAATTTCATCTCCTTCGTCCAAACCACGAAACCGCACCACCGTTGGATCGAATCCTCTAGTGTGTCGATTCGTGAGCGGCTCAAACCCCTTCCGATCTACTCACCTTCTTCAACGGTCACGATCTTGCGATCCTTATGCAATTTCCACTACGCGGAAGGGAACCATAAGAAGGGCTTTCAGCGCAAACTTAGAGTCATTCTCCGATGAAGAGTTCGCGAAAAAGATGGAAGAATTAGCTCTCAGATTCCAGCTTTCAAACGACGCAAATGTAACAGATTCTGATCACCGCGAAGTAACTTCCTCTTCCGCGATTAACTTTTTACCAGAGTTTGAACCACCGTGGACCGGCGGCGTTGAGTTAATACCGGCGAATATTCAAAGAAAGGCTAACAGCGTTGAGCTTCCGTTTTCTCTTAGAATCATTAGGAAGAAGCTGAAGCTAAAAGAAGAGTTCAGAGACGTTGGTGAATCTGCGTATTGTTCTGTGAAGAAAGCTTTTTCTTCTATGGTTTTCATCATCAGAGAGGTTCATAGCTTCACTCTACAAATGAGAGAGGCTCTGTTATATGAAGATTTACAAGGAATTCTCGAAAGAGTTCAAAAGGAAATGCATGCTTCTTTTGTATGGTTATTTCAACAAGTTTTCTCTCAAACACCAACTCTCATGGTCTACGTCATGATCCTCCTTGCAAATTTCACCGTTCACTCAATGACAAACAACGCCGCCCTCGCCTCCGTTGCACCACCGCCGGAATCAGCCTCACTCGTCGAATATCATGACCAAGAGAGTCACGGTGAGTTTCGTAAATTCGATTCATCTTCCATCAAGACGTTTTCGCTTAACGGAAATAACACAGCCTCAGTTGACGGCGGAAATGGTGGGGGTGGGAAATTCCGACCGGTTGCAAGTGGAACAGACGGTGGTGACCGGTTTGACCGGTTTCAAAGTGGAACGATTGTTCCAGATAACGGTGTTGTGAAAACAGAGTCAGTATCGGGTAAGGAAGAAGAAGCGAAGTTATGGGATTCTATGGTGGAAGAAGCTTCTAGAATGGAGTTGAGTTTAGATCGAGAAGCAATGAAACGATTCGTTTCACCAGTGTCGGCGAGAATAGAATCCGATGACTATACTGAGTACTTGAGGACAGAGCTTGTTTATCAAACGGCGTTATCTCAAGAACACAACAATGCTCTTCTTCTTGCCAACTATGCACAATTTCTCTACATCGTTGCACATGATTATGACAGGTGCGTATTGCATCTTTCTTCTTTCACTTTCGTTTTTCAAAACTTTTCTAACATTTATTCATGGTTTTTTCTTCCATACCCACCTAGAGTTGGGTGGGTATGATACCTTATAGGCAAAATACTCATTGACACCTTTTTTTTCTATTTAAATATTTTAAAATAAAAATAAATATTGAACTTATTTTGTCTATTTTGTCTTGAAGGTATCATACCCACCCAACTTTGGAGGGGTATGGGAGTAATCACCTTTATTCATTCATAATTTCATTTTCAGTCTCCTTTCGTCGTTTTGCTTCCTAGTTTTGGTAGCTTCATTGGTTTTAATTAACGACTTTAAACCACTTTCATCTTATATTTCATTACCGTTGTTTGTTTCCTAATAAAATGGCTAATTGTTTTCTATGAATTTGGTTCGATCTTAATTACATCTTTTTTTTAACCAATGTTAATTACATCTTAAAAATACTCTCTTTTATCAACATGATATAACACAAGTGGTATATATTTAGACTCTTTAATCATTTGGTCAATGTATGTAAAAATACCTGGTGATGAATGTCAACTCTTTAAATGGATTTACCTGGGTGACTATGAAATTACAAGCACAGATACTTTGATTTAACCAAAAAATAAAAAAAAAATACTCTCTTTTGGGCCTATTTATAAGAAAATTGTGTAGTACTAAATTAATTGAATAATTGATGTACTTGGTTTATATTATAGACTTGATATATTATTTATTCAATAAACTTAAAACAATAAATTTTCTTATAAATAAAACCTAAAATTATTTAAAAAAACCTAAAACTATTTACAAGAACTTATTGAATTACCGGTAGAATTTTTGAAATCAAATTTTCATTTTCAAAAATAATAAAAAGTAAATAATTTAACTACAATAATATTTTGTTTTAAGGAAACTAGATTTTTATAAAGTTTATTCGGAGATATTCGATTTAGCATAATTGGGGCGAAGCTAGTTTGAGTCCTAGAAAATCTAACCAAATTGGGAAGAAAAAACAAAAATTGAATTTGTCTAGTTGAATATTGACAGAGGAGTATGTGGTCTAGTTTCCCTGTACCACTGGTTGATGATGAGCAAGCAGGGTCTATCGTCTTACGCACGTGATGTCCTCGTGCATGATAAGAAAATATCTCACACGTAATCTAGTTGACTTTAACTATCATGCGTAGGAAGATTTTTAAAGACTGTGTAATGCATGTGAAATGGTTACAACTTGAATTTTTTGGGTATCAATTGCAATCTACATGTGAAAAAGTAGTTATGTGTAACGGTGTTGAGTAATGGTATTGACATTTGGCTTATGCTTTGAACACACAGGGCGGAGGAGTACTTTAAGAGAGCAACAGAGGTGGAACCACCGGATGCGGAAGCGTATAATAAATACGCCACCTTCCTTTGGAAAGTGAAGAACGATTTATGGGCTGCAGAGGAGACATATCTTGAGGCTATTTCAGCTGAACCTAGCAATTCTTACTATGCTGCAAACTATGCTCATTTTCTATGGAACACAGGTGGCGAAGATACTTGTTTCCCTCTATCTTCTACCGACAGCTCACAAGAAGATTGAGCTAAATTTAAGAGAATAAACCAAAACAAAATCAATTTGGAGAAAAAAACAGAGAAGAAAAAACAAAAGAAAAAAGTTTTGTAGCTTATATCTTTTTTTCAACCTTTTGAATTTTTTATGGGGATGGGTGGGGTGACGAGAGGAGATAGAATAATGTTGAATATTTGTACATTCTGTAATTATAACCGTAAATAACTCTTACAATGGCTCTCTTTTTGAGTTTAATGGGTACATGTTAATCTTTTTTTGATATAAAACGGGGTGATTAACCTAAAAACGATTACACAGGAATTAAACGAGGAGTAGGAACTCCAATAACATCATCAGCGACATACTGCTTAACACTATCAGGAGGAGCATCAAAAAGCACATGGGAATTATCCTCCTGAAGGCTACAACCAAGGGATGCAAGACCATCTGCCACCCTATTGGCCTCCCTATAGACATGCTTAATAGTAACTGTCCAATTCAAAGCTAGCATCTGTCGAATACGACGAACCAAACTACGACCATCAGAGCTGCCACTAGAGGCACCAGAAATACACTTGACAACAACATCAGCGTCCATATTAAGATCCACGCGCCTATAATCTCTCTCATAAGCCAACTGCAGGCCCACCAGGACACTCTAAAGTTCAGCCACATGAACATTAGCCAAACCCAAAGTGCGAGCAAATCCCACAATCCAAGCACCTGCAACATTACGCAGCACACCACCACAAGCAGCAATAGTTGGGTTGCCTCTAGAAGCCCCATCACAATTTAGCCGAACCCAGCCCTCTAATGGGGGCGTCAACCTAACCTGAATTTCAACCCTAACTCTAGGCAGAACAACCACATTATGCACACTATGATCAAAATAGGTGGAAATAAAATTCAAAACCACATGGGCAGGATTGAATGGCCTAATGAACTCGGAATCATGTTCTCCCTTGTTCCTCCACATCCACAAATGCTGACACGCTGTAGCCCAGATAGAAGACCAAGGAACCTGAAACACTTCTTTGCAACGTAAATCAATATTAAACAGTATCCAGTCTGTTAAATTACCTCCATAAAAACGATTGGCATGCTTAATGGGAAGAAGGTGATGCCACATAAATACAGCGAGAGGGCAATCACGAAGAACATGAAGCAAAGACTCCTCCACTCCAAGATAGTTGGAACAATTTACATCGGAATTACCCCACTTTCCACACAGCTCCTTCGTCGGCAAGCGCCCATGCATAAGTTTCCAAGCAAAAAAGCGAACCCTTTCGGGCGTTTGAAGCTTCCAAACACGGTTCCAAATGGTTACATTAAGAGGGAGAGGCAACTCTCACAGTAATGAATACGCACTAGCAATAGAGAACTTGCCATTCTTACTGCCCGACCAAATTCTTTGGTCCTGGCCATCGGCCCCACCAGGAACAGGAAGAGCTTTGAACTTCCGCATGACATCATCCGGAACAATATTTGCCAAAACATTCAGATTCCACTGGCCACTTGGCCCCACCAAATCAGAAACTTTCCAATCCATTGAATCAATTGGGATATCATCAACAACCTCGATGAGCCGAGTAGAAGAGTCAACCCAAATAACATTCCAGAGACTGATAGATGTACCATCACCGATCTCCCAAGCCTCCGAGGAGGTGAGATATCCCACACCTTGACAATTCCCTTCCAGATGAAAGAATCCATATGCTTAGCAACAACATTCCCACTCTCCAATACCCCTCTGCCATATTTGCCCTTAAGCACATTACACCACAAGGTATCCATCCCAGTACGCAAGGCCCAGCCCAATTTCATAGTGCAGGCGTTGTTCATAAGCTTGAGGTCCCTAATGGCAAGCCCACCGGGATCCTTAGGAAGAGTTGAGGTTTTCCACTTGACCATATGAAATTTCCTTCTACCCTCTTCATCACCCCAAATAAACTCCCTCTGAAGCTTTTGAATCTCATCCAAGCAACTCCTGGGAATAGGAGTAGTCATCATAAAATAAATAAGAATAGCTTCAATAACGGACTTTGAAAGCGTAACTCTCCCAGCAAAGGAGATGTGCTTTTGTTTCCAACCCGAGAGCTTCCCTTTCACCTTATCCACCAAAAATTGAAAATCATGCTTCTTAGGAGCTCTTCCAATCAACGGAACTCCTAAATATTTGCACAAGTGTTGTGTCTCCCTAAAACCTGTGAGTTTTGTTAACTGCCTTCTAAGATGTCTAGGAGTATTCCTGGAATAAAGAATACTAGACTTCTCCACACTAACAATTTGACCTGACATGGAACAAAATTTATTAAGAGTTTGAGTCACTCTTAACATTCCTCTCATTAGCTTTCCCAAAAAGAAGCAAGTCATCAGCAAACATAAGATGAGAAACAACAGGACCGTGTCTACCAGCTCTCAACAGGCACCAATTTCCATCATCAACCTCTTCCATAATCATATGAGTGAGCTTATCAATGCACAATACAAAGAGATAAGGGGAAATGGAATCTCCTTGCCGAATACCTCTCTCTGGCCTGAAAAAATCAGAACGACTACCATTCCACATAACATTGGTCTGGACACTAGTAACACAATGCATAACAAATTAATGAGTTGACTCGGCAGACCCACCACCATTAAAACATCTCGAATGAAGGACCACCTCAATCTATCATAAGCTTTAGCAAGATCAATTTTAATAGCAGAGAATCATGTCTTACCACGCATCTTGTGCATGCTATGCACAAGTTCTTGAGCAACAATAATATTCTCATGAATGCTTCTAGTTGGGACAAAACCAGTTTGATAAGGAGATACAATATTAGGAATGAGAGGCTTCAACCTATTAACAACAATCTTAGTGAGTACCTTGCAGCTAACGTTGCATAAGGAGATAGGTCTGAATTGGGTTACAAACTCAGGTTTCTCCACTTTTGGAATGAGACAAATGTCGGTAATATTAGTCCCGTCAATATACTCAGGATGCTGCCACATATTTCTTACATGATCACAAAAAGAAGAGGAGATAATACTCCAATTAGCTTGATAGAAACCAGCTTGAAAACCATCGGGACTTGGAGCCTTCCAAGGAGCCATATCAAATAGAGCTTTTCTAATTTCACTATACTCCACATTTCGACCAATGTGCTCAACCTCCACACTGCTAATAGTGGGAACTTATATTTGGTTGAAATATAACTAGTTCCATCCATATCCTCTTGAAACAACGAAACAAAGTATGAAGAGACCACAATAGCCTTAATATCATCAACATTATCAATCCAACGACTATCTGCATCCCTCAACATAATAATTTTTTTTTCTATTAGTGGCTTTGATGTGGTAATATCTGGTATTTCTATCGCCGTCCTGAAGCAATTGGGTTCGAGATCTTTGGAACCAAAGGAGCTCCTCCTTGTGAAGAATATCAGCTAACTCCCGCTGAAGCTCTTTCTAAAGATTAACGAGAAAATGGCTCATAGAAGTGTACGGGTGTCTTCTTTGAATACCACCTAAGCAAGCAAGAATATTTTCCTTCTTGGCTTTGATATCACCAAAAGTAGTGTTCTTCCAATTAATAAGATCCAACTCCAACATCTTACGCTTATCAGGAAGATATTCTCCATTGTCCCACCAATTCAACAAGTTTTCATTGATGGTCGGGTGAGTCATCCAAGCTAATTCAAAACGAAAGGGTCTCTCCACCCTAACACTAGAGTTTCCATGCATGCAAAAGAGCAAGGGATGATGATCAGAGAATTTTACCCTTGGCAGCACCTTCACCAAAGCATCAGGAAAAGCAACTCTCCAATGATCATTACACAATCCGCGATGAAGTCTGGCAAACATTCTGGTTGTATTTTGATAAAGACCACCTCTCCAAGTAACCCTAGAGCCAACCGAACCCAAATCGAGCAGACTGCGCCTATTGATACGGTCCAAGAAGTCTGTATACCTTCCAACATTAGCTGGAGCTTGTAATGCCCAAATAATTTAATTATTTATTTAATTAAATTATTTAGGTATTGTATTGGTATAGTCATATTAAAATAATAATATGGTACATTTAAATCAGGGAGTGGTGTTTAGTAATTAAGTAAGTGGTAGAAAGAGGCCCGTGACCCAAGAGCCCATTGCATAGGCGCTAGGGTTAGAGTTATATGCACATTGGGAGAGAAAAATAATAAAAAAAAGAAAGAAAAGAAGGAGATTTCGAAGGGAGAGAGAGGAGCGGCGCAAGCAAGGAGAGGAGAAGGAACTCTTGTTGTTGTGGTTCTTTGGAGTTTCGTGGAAAGAATCTTGTACTCGGCAAAACTCTACGGTAAGGGTGGGTTCTATCTTTATAATGGCATATATGATGGGTGTTAAGTGGGAGATAGGCTCTATGTTGTCCCTTTGATTGTGTTTGGTGTATATTTGATGATTTATGAATGTATTAGTGATATGTGCAATTGGCGTTTGGGGATTGATCATGGTGGAGAGTCAATAGGCGCTAAGGGCGCCATTTTCTGTGTTGTTGGCGCCTCCTGGGCACCATATTCTGAGCCGGGCACCATTCAATGCTGCCTGGTTCTGTGTTGCGTTTTGTGTTACCTCAGGGCGCCATTGTGCGTGGCTTTGTGTTGCGTTACGTGTTGCATCTTTGTGTTATGTTACGTGTTGCCTCGGGCGCCATTTCTGATACGTATTTGCGTTACGTGTTGCCTCTGGGCGCCATTTTTGTGCTACCTGGTTTGTTGTGCGCCATCCAGGGCGCCATTTTCTGATGATTTGGGCGCCTCATGTGGCTACCCCGTGACGTTGTCATTGACTTTGTAAACGTATTAGTGCTTTTGGTGTTATTGGTAATGCTATAACAGGTGATGTGCCTAGTTTATTGACTAAGGTGATAATTGGTGTGTAACGCCCCAAAAATAATTCAAAACGTTTATTTAATTAATTAATTAAGTAGTGTTTGGTGGGTTGTTTTAAAATAATAATAGAGTAATTAACTTAAAGGAAGAGTGGTGAATAGTAAAGAAGTGAGTGGTAATTTAACTAGGAAAAAGGAGTAGCGTTAGTAATCAACCGGGTGGTGAGAAGGGCCCAAGTAAGAGAACACATGACTTAAGCTAGGGTTAGTTATTAGAAACTTGGAGAGAAAGAAAAGAAAAGAAGAAAGGAAGAGAGGGAGCGTGCGAGAGGGAGAGGGAGAGACGGCTAGGAAAAAAAACAAAGAGAGAGAGAGAGAGAGAGAGAGAGAGAGAGAGAAGGAGGAGAAGGAGTTGGCGCAAAGGGAAGGGAGAGAAAGAGAAGAGGAGAGATCGTCGTGTTGTCTGTGTAGTTACTCGTCGGTGCTCTCATCACGTCTTCTACTGAGCTTACGTATTCGAGGTAAGGGAGTCTCGCATTATAAGGGTTTATATAATGGTCATTATATGGGAGGGTAGTCGTATGACACCTAGGCGGTATTAGTTATTACGTTTAATTATTTTGTTGAATTTTTGGTGTTGTTGTGAATTTAAGATGAGTTGTGATGCTTGTTGTCGAGGATTTATTGATGTTTGATGTTGATGATTCGTTAATGTTTGGTGTCTAATGAGTGGTTGAAGAATTGAATGATTTATGGATGAATTTTGATGTTGTAATATAAAATTGATGATTGTTGATGTTCTTTGAGGAATTATTGAGATGATTGCTGAATTTTGATGTTTGTGATCTGAATTGATGACTTTGATGTTGTTGATAAAATGTTAATTGTTCTTGATGAACCCTAGTGATGAGGTGATGAGTGATTTGGTGAATAAAATGTGTTTTTGGTGTTGAAGATCTGAATTTTCTCTGCACAATTTGATGTTTCTGCTGCCCAATCGCGCCTCACTTGCGCTTAAGTTGCGCTCCAGGCGCAAGTGTGCTGCGCAACACCCTGATTTCCCTGCCCAATCGCGCCCCAGTCGCGCCTGACTCGCTCTCCGGAGCGCGAGTCACTGTTTTTCACTCTTGTTTTCTCTTTGCTTTCTTTAAAAGTCTTTGTCACGTTTTTGAAAAATTGATATCTTGCGAACCGGAACCCAATTGAAGTGTTCTAAGATGCGTTGGAAAGCTTATTCAGAGGCCTAACTGAATATTCTATTTTTAAGGCAAAATAAAATGTTTTGTGGTAGCTGTTATACGAATGAAATGCTGCTGTGTGCCTAAAAGTAAAGTGTTGTAATGTTTTTGAAAAAAATTGATATCTTGCGAACCAGGAACCCGATTGAGGTGTTCTAAGATGCGTTGGAAAGCTTATTCAGAGGCCTAACTGAATATTCTATTTTTAAGGCAGAGTAAACTGTTTTGTGTTGCCGTTAATACAAATAAAAATTTGTGATGCTATGTTTATATAAATGAGTCTCGGTGAAAGGTTATACTACTAGTGTGCTAATTGACTATGGCTAGATTGTGGTTTACCACTAAGGTCAGAATTTCTTTCACTGGTGTATTTACAAGGGCATCACTGAGAGTCTTGCAAAGGTGGCCAATGCCTGTTGCAAGTAGTATCAGTTACCTGAGTAATCCCATAGTCAATCAGTTCACTATTTTATAACACACTAAGCTAAAAGACAACCAAAATATATCTATATATGCTCAATGATGATGAGAAAAAGTATGACTTGTGATGATGTTGCTAGATGGTTTTGACGAATATGACGAGTTCACTCTATGAGTGATTATGATGATGTGATATATATATATATATATATATATATATATATATATATATATATATATATGTATGATTTTGATGACTATGACGAATACACTCTATGAGTGTTTTATGGTTGTGATGATAATGATGATGTTCATGATAATGATACAATTGCGGCGATGGTGATGAGTT
Source organism: Oxytropis ochrocephala (assembly GCA_020916435.1). Lineage (NCBI taxonomy): Eukaryota > Viridiplantae > Streptophyta > Magnoliopsida > Fabales > Fabaceae > Oxytropis > Oxytropis ochrocephala. Next base: position 47,054,101 of record CM037089.1, read on the forward strand.
TTATGAGGATGATATAAAAGCGATGATAATGACATTTTGGGGCGGGTATGGCCAAAAGCGACGTTGGGGAAAGTTGTGTGGTGATGTGTAATTGTTGATTTCTGTTGATTGATTTGATGAGTGATGCATAGGGTCTCATACATGCCATACTGCATTCGGCGACGATAAGCGACGATTGTATTTTTGCGACGATGGTACCTCATGCATATGCCCGGCGACGTGGGTTGCATTTTCATATATGTGCATTTAAATGATGTAGTTGATTGTGATGTGTTTTTGATGTTGGTTGCCGATGTTGTTCTTTGATGGTTGTAATGCGACGTTAAATGTGTTGTGGTAGTTATAGATATTGTCCTTTAATATATTGATTATTATTTATGCTCTTATGCTGTTTGAAGACTCACCCTTTCTGCTTGGAATGTTGCTCTATTGTGGCAACGCCGCAGTAACATGCAGTGAAGGTTCTGCTTTGCCTTCTTTATTAGCTGTTGGGAGGTTGTCGAGTCGCTCTCTGATACTGTAGCACCTAGGGGGCGTAGTCGGATTTGTTAATGAATCAATTAACTGTATGAATTATTTATTTTGATGATTATGAGACGTGTTTGAGTGGACTAGTGAGTCATCGTTTATTTCCGCTGTGATAAGATTATTTTGAAATTTAAGTTTTGTGACGATTGCGTTGTTGCACAAACTTTGATGGTGCAAACGATGAGTTTTTACTTATGACGATGTGGCATTTCCTTTTCTATCAAATAAATTTATATTTTTGAAAATGAAATTACTCTGATAATGACGTGTAAATTAAGGGGTAGAAAAGGGGTGTTACATGGTGGGTCTGTGACCAGTTGTTGATGTGGTGTTGTTGCGTCAATAGATGTCCATGGTTGTTGATTGTCTCTGGTGCATTGTTCATGGTGTCACACACATCTCATAAGCATTATTTTGGTGATTGAAGGCTTCGGCCTTAGAGCTACAGGTGATGATGATGATGATGCTCAATAAACTTGGTGATGATGCCCTAGTTGGCTATTTCTATGGTGGCGAACGGTACCACATACACTACAAGAATTCAGCAATATACCGGCGCCAAATTTCCGGCGGATTTTATTCGCCAGAAATTCCGCGGATTTAAGCGTTTCGTGGATTAGGCAAATTTAAATGTACTGGCGATTATATGGACATTACCGCGGAATATATAATAGCGGAAGTGTACTGTGGAATTCCATAAGATTACCGTGAAAGCGGTAGGAAGATTACCTACGGCTTCTACATTAAAATCCGCCGGAAATGTCAATTACCGGCGGCTTTTATTTGAATTTTTTTAAATAAATTAAATTTAAATTTAATGGGATTCCGCCAGAAATGTCGATATTCCGCGGTAATTATTATTCGAATATTAAATAAAAAAATTAAATTCAAATTTCCGCGGTAATGTCAATTATTCCGCCGTAATTATGAGTTCGGTCTCAATGCAAATTTCCGCGATAGCGTGCAACGGCTATAATTTTCCACGGTAAAGCTCAACGGTCTTTAAAATGCTTACTTATGCATTTCATCCGTTTTTTTTCTCTCATTCTCTCATTCTCTCTTCAATTCTTCTCTGAATTCTCTCTTCTTCTCCAATTCTCTCTTCTTTCATACTTAGCAATTCTTGTCAAATTTTTTCAGATTTTTACTGAAGGTATGTTGTGGTTGTGGTTTGTATATGTAATGTAATTTATATGTGACAGTGTTTTTTAATATGAGTTATTAGTTACTAATTTTGATATTATTTGTTTAGGTATTGCTTGAATTTGAGGGAAAGTTGGAGAGTTCTCTACAATTTGGTTGAGTTTGTTCGAAGATTACATTAAGTCAGAGACTTCTCGGCATACCGGTTAGTAATGAACTTATAATTATTATTATTATTATTTAGTTAAAAACTGTTTTTTGATTTGGTAATACAGAAATTGTTACTTTAGTTAAATGTAAACTTAAAATTTTGCATTAATAGTAAATATTATTAGTTTGTTAAATAGATATTTTCGAAATTATTATCATTAATATAGTTAGTATTAGTTAGTTAAATATTATTAGTTAGTTTATTAATAGTAATTATTATTTGATTTAGTATTAGTTAAATAATTAGATTTAAAATCTTTGATTTAGTATTAGTTAAATAATAAAAAACTGTTTATGTTTATTTAAAAAAATAAATAAGAAGATATGTGATAGTTAATATTATTTTGTATTAGTTAAATAATTAGATTTAAAATCACTATTAATATAGTTAATATTAGTTAGTTAAATAGATATTTTCGAAATTATTAAATTATTTTTAATTTTAATTGAAAACTGTTTATGTTTATTTAAAAAAATAAATAAGAAGATATGTGATAGTAAATATTATTTTGTATTTGTTAAATAATTAGATTTAAAATCACTATTAATATAGTTAATATTAGTTAGTTAAATAGATATTTTTGAAATTATTAATTTATTTTTAATTGAAAATTGAAAATTGTTTATGTTTATTTAAAAAAATAAATAAGAAGATATGTGATAGTAAATATTATTTTGTATAATATTTAGATTAGTTATTTGTTAATATTTGTTTCATTTATTGTTTATTATTGTTATTTGATTTAATGAATTGAAATAATAGTTGATAGTTTATTTAAATTTTTGTTAGTCTACAAAGATAATAGTAGCTATAATATTAAAAATGAAAATGTCTATTGTTCTGATAGACATATATGTTGTAATAAATTTATTTAGGAAATCCACAAAAAATGGATCGTAGTTGGATGTATGATCGATTATATCCTGGAAGAGCAGAGTTGAAACGACGTTTTGTTGAAGGAGTTGAAGAGTTTGTTCTTTTAGCTAAGCGTCAAAAAGAATTTGAGCAACAAGGTGGAATTAGATGTCCTTGTTCGAAATGTATCTTTCGATCCATAAAAAATGAAGGTGACATTCGACTTCATTTGTACAACAATGGATTTAAGCCAAATTATTGGATATGGACTCGTCATGGGGAGGTAGTTGGAGTTTCTCGTGTTAATATAATTAATGTTCCTCCGGTTGATATTGTTCCTGTCCAAGAAGTAGAAGGTGGCACTTCAAGTCCAGTCGTAGAAGCTGTTGGCTCATCGACTATGGGAAATCAGCCGTTTGATGTTGTTCGGGGATGATACGTGATGCTATCGGTGTAAATTTGGATTTTGAGGAACCACAATATGATCTTTGAAGAAGTTCAAATGAAGAAGCTCGGAGGTTTTATATGTTTTTGAGTGAGACAAATCAACCATTATTTGAAGGATCTAACGAATCTAAATTATCAATGTGTGTTCGGTTGTTGGGTCTCAAGTCTCAATTTAATGTTGCTGAATTGTGCATGGAATATATGACAAAAATGACGTTGGATGCAACCCCATTAGAGGACTTTTGCCTTGCAGAGTTATTATGATGCTAAAAGACGGTGTCGAAGCTTGGCTTAAAATCTAAGAGAATTGATTGTTGTGTGTCGGGTTGCATGCTATATTATAGCAATGAGTTTGGGATAAATGATGGAGAGTTGTCGGAATGCAAGTTGTGTGGAGAGCCACGCTCACCGTGCCCAGCGAGAAAGGGGCGAGTAGAGGCAAACCGGTTCCACGGAAAGCAATGTTCTATCTACCTCTTATACCAAGGCTACAGAGGATGTTTACTTCAAAGGAGATTGTGGGTAAAATGTCATGGCACTATGAAAATAGAAACAATTCTGGTGAATTACGCCACCCATCTGATGGTGAAGCTTGGAAGCATTTCGATCGTGTTCATCCGTTTTTGCTAGTGATCCACGCAATGTTCGGCTTGGTTTATGCTCCGATGGTTTCACACCGTATATTCAAGCATCGGCATCACCGTATTCTTGTTGGCCAGTTATTGTTACCCCGTACAACCTTCCTCCAGAAATGTGTATGTCTAAACCATACATGTTCTTAAATGCCATTATTCCAGACCACACAATCCAACAAACCGGTATTGACATATATTTGCAACCTTTGATCGATGACCTAAAAAGGTTGTGGCATGGTGTTTTAACTTATGATGCGAAAGACGCAAACACAAAATTTTCTCATGAGGCGGCTTTGATGTGGACCATCAATGACTTCCCTGCCTATGGAATGTTGTCAGGATGGGGGACACATGGTAAGATGGCGTGTCCGATTTGCATGGTTGACACAAGAGCTTTTACTCTTAAATATGGAGGAAAAACATCATGGTTTGACTCACACCGTAGGTTTTACCTAGCGATCATCCATTTAGAAGGTCAAAATATGCATCCATCAAGGAAGTATTGAAACAGTGAACCTCCCGTAGGTGACACCGTAAGAAGTTTGGAACGATTGTCGAGGATATCCTCCGATGAGAAGTCGTTGCGGTGTTGTTTCTCGTCCGGATGGTTATGGAGTATGGCATAATTGGACAAAAAAGAGTATTTTTTGGGAACTTCCATATTGGAAAGATAATCTACTGAGACACAATCTGGATGTCATGCACATTGAAAAGAATTTTTTTGATAACATATTTAACACTATTATGAATGTAAAAGGTAAAACAAAAGACAATGAGAAGGCTAGGAAGAACGTGGATCATTACTGCAGGCAAAAGGATTTGTCGTTGGTTGAGCAGGGTACTAGGACGTTGAAACCCAAAGCCAATTATACTTTATCTACCGAACAAGCGAAAGAAGTTTATCGGTGGATAAAACAGTTGAAAATGCCAGACGGTTATTCTTCCAATTTAGCAAGATGTGCAGATGTGGATAATGGGAGGTTGCATGGGATGAAGAGCCATGATTGTCATGTATTCATGGAGTGCTTACTTCTATCGCTTTTAGTTCGTTGCTTGACACATGTTTTGAATCCGCTCATTGAAATAAGTCAATACTTTAAGAATTTGTGTTCTCGCAACGCTTAAAGCGGATGATCTGACAAAAATGGAACAAGACATCCCACTTATCTTATGCAAGTTGGAGAGAATTTTTCCCCCTGGTTTCTTTGATATCGACTGTACGATCCTTTTGTCATTGCACAAAATGTGAGACAAGTCTACTATGTCTCTTATCCATCAACACGGACTGATCGGTGTTGCACCCCGAAAAATCCGATTTGGACCTCTCGTTTGACAACGTGAAAAATAGTAGAGCCGCCACCAATATTTTAATTTTAAGACCAAAACATTGAAAAAAGGTCTTTTGAACAAGGCGGATGGTCTTTCGAAAACTAGAGATATGGGTTCGGGGGTCGATTACGTGCGGGGAAGGTGTTAGCACCCCACGCGTCCTCTCTATTGAGAGGGAACCTTTAACTAAGTGTGTGGTTTTTCGTTTGATTTGAAAAATATCTAGATTTGCCTATTTATTTCTTATTTAAAGATAAATGGGAAAACTTAATGAAAAATTTTATTTTTGGCGCTTGACGAGAATTGACTTCTCGCTCCTACGTATCTCCGGGTGCGATGGAGAATTCAAAGCTACGTAGTTCTCGTTTGTCGTGAAAAGGTTTTTGTTTTTTATCTTTTTTAGTGAGTTTTCGAAATATGACGAGTATTCTGCGAATGATTAAACTAACAGAAGTTATGGGTAATCACCGCTAAGTACTCTTGAAAATATGAGTCACTACCACTAGTCGACGAACAAAGGTTCTCGATTGGTCGTTAAGAGTAAACTCGTTTTTATTTGATCTTTTGAAAATGGTTTTCTAAAGAGATTAATTGACACGAATGATCAAAATAACCATAGTTATGGGTGATCATCGCCATCGCTTCTTTGGAAAAGGCATTGCCACCAATGGCTAGACGAACAAAGGTTCTGATTAGCCACTAGCAACAATGGGTTTGAAAATGATTTGTTGTTATGGAAAATATTAATGTTTACAGTTGCGAAAATGATTTTTATTTGTTGCGCTTGACGAGAACGTGGCTCGCTCCTACGTATCCCAAATGGGAATCAAAGCGACGTAGTTCTAAGTTTTGAAAATGTTTTTGAAAGGGGAAGAGCTTTCATAATGATCAAACAAGCTGAGGCTTTGAGTGATCGTTATTAATAACTCTTGATAGCGTTCATGACAATCAAACAAGCCAAGGCTTTGGGTGATAGTCACTAATAACTTGCATTAATTAGAAAAAAAGTTTGAAAGATCTTTGGGAAAAGGGTGTGAGATAGTAAAAGGGGTATAATTAATTACAGGGGTCATGTGTATTAACTTGGAGGGGTGTGGTTAGTAATCTGATTTTAAAAAAAACTTAAAAACAAGCAAGGCCCATAACCCAAGACCCAGTTACTAAAATCAGAAAAAAAACCCTAAATCCCTCTTCTCCCCCCATGAGCCACTCATTCTACTTCCAGAGAGAGAGAAAGAGAGAGAGAGAGAGCAGCGAACCAGAGAGAGGAACGGGAGGGAGAACGACGCCGGTGTGGCTCCGATTTGCTTCACATGATAGTAGAGAAGGGCGACGGTGGTGGTGCGACGGAGAGAGAGAGGCGACGATGGGTCGCGAGATGGCGGTGGTTTCGGCGTGGCGCGACGGAGAGAGGGGGAGACGACGGTTGGTTCACGCAGGTGAGCAGCGTGGTGGTGCGTCGCGAACGGGGAGAAAGAGGCGACGATGGGTCGTGAGATGGCGGCGCGCGACGGCGCGGTTCACCGGAGATGCCGGCAGTGACGGTGAGAAGCTTCCTTTTCCCCCCTTCTCTTGCTTTGTGTGTTCTGTTGTTGTGTTTGGCTTACTGGGTTTTCCAGATCTTCGTGTTCTTTTCCTTATGTCTTTGCTGTTCACTTTCTTCTCCTCCCCTCTGTGTTGTATGTTTCAGTATGTTGAGTTTATGTGTTTGTGCTTGCTCTGAGGGTGTGTTTGTGTGTGGAGTTTGTTGTGTATTCTGGTTCTGCGTGTGCTTGTGTTTGCTGGTTTTCTCCCTCTCAGTTTTCTGTTTTTCTCCCCCTTCTCAGTGGTAATTGAAGCTTAATTTATAGTCCAAAGGCATAGATGAATGCAATCTGTAATGTCTATTTTCTCGATTTGTATTGGTTCAAGAGTTTCACGTTTTGGTGTTTTAAAATTTACGAGCGCTTTTCCTTCATCCAAGTCAACATTGTATTCACAGATTAGTCTATTTGATCGTTATAAACATTGTTTATGTGTGTGCAGCAAAGGATGACCAAAGGTCGACAAAGAATCTGCCTATTTTAATCTTTGGAGTCAACTGCTTGTATATTGGATTTTTCTCCTTGTTTTTCTTGATATGCTTCTTTGGCCGTGTTATATCTTTGAACAAGGATTTCCACATTTGTGAAAGAGAGGGGCAGCAACAACAACAAGAGCAACGCATGCTGAGTTCTTCTCCCCTTTTGTATTTTTTGTTTTGTTTTTTATTTAAAAGGGTACTATGTTGTTTGTAATTTTTCTGTATATACATGTAACAAGAGTTTATTATTTGTATCTATTATAAAGAAAATTATTTATAAAAGCATTTTTTTTTAGAATCTGATTTTGGTATAAAAATATTGATATAATAAATTAATAAGCGTATATAGATAATAATAACAATAATGATAAGTATCAAAGCAAATGCGCGTACACGACGAGATGCGAGCGCGAGCGCAACAAGTGCCATAACGCGCACACGATTAGGAATAATGTGCGAGCGCAACAAACATATTTTGAGCCTTCTTTCAACTACGAGAAAAATACTGTTAGGACCTCGTGTTCGCGAAAAGACAATTTTTATTTTGAATTAGTCGGACAAAATTGGGGTATGACAGCTGCCCCTCTTTATTTGGATTTTGGCAAGGAATATGAATTAGCCGAGACATATTCCGAGACAAAATAGAAATAAAGAACTCAAAAATTATACCAATTTTGTCCACTCAGGGAAATCTGAATTCTCTTTTTTCTCTTTTTTTTTGGAAAGATAGACACTTTCGTGTCGATGCGAAAACAGTAAATGAACACTGACGTGCAGACAGAAAAGGTAAAATGGGCACTTGCGTGCGGGAAGCGGTAAATTGCCCAGGTTGCCTAAAACCTGTAATTCTTAAACGAACTCTTGACGAATTCGAGTTTGCACGTGGCTTTGAGGAGCACGCATCCTGTGAATCTCTGGTCTTTCGGCGGCCGGGGATCGTTATCGAATCGGAGGCGATATCTGAGATCAATGCACGGCGTCCACTGTATCTTAGGCTGATACAACTATTCCGTTGAACCTCACATGGGGCTGCGGTCCATCGCGTTGCTCGTCGTACGATGTGAGACACAGGCGAGAGGGGCGATGATCTCTCAGGCTCCAATCCGCAATGCGCGCTGAGCGCTCTTTTTTCTCTTTTTGTTTCTCTCTTTTCTTTTTTTTCGAACTCCCAACTTGGGGGAGCATTTTCTGGAATCTGAAGGCGAGCATTAACACCGCGGTGTTTATCCTCTCTCTCACTTGTATGCAACTGAAAAGCGAACCAATGCATGCACTGCAAATGTCATGATTGCCATTTTCTTTTTCTTTTCTTATGATGAATGTAATGCAAATGCTTAAATTTCTTTTTTCTTTACTTTATTATTATTTTCTATGTCTGACAAGTGCATGATTTTATGTAATGCATAACTTTATTTGTTTATTGCTCTTTTGGCTTTCCTCCTCTTCTTCTCTTTTGCTCTTTTTATGAAGTGCAGGTATGCAAAATTTTGGTGTTTGATGATATGTAATGCTCTTATGTTTTGATGAAATGGCAGATGACATGCAATGGAAAACTTTTTCTTCTTTGCCTTTTTCTATGAAATGTGAGTATTGCTATTATGCGAAATAAAATGATGAATAACATGAAATGATGAATGACATGGGATGTTTTAGCTTTCTTTTCTTCTATGAGATGCAAGTATTGATGTGATGCAACTGTATTGCTTTGATGTTTGATGGGATGATGAATTTTTGGTTCTTTTTGCTTTATGGAGTGCAAACATTACATATGATGTAGACGACACTGAATGTTTTTGTTTGTTTTTTTTTTTTCGGCATAGGGACTTCAGGATTCTTGAGTGATCAATTCAAGTGTCCTATTGTGATGACTATTTCGAATGTACATTCGACTTAGTCTCCTATTTATTGAAAATGATTTTGTATTTTGCAAATTGATTTGATGTCTGATGCAATGATGATGAATGTTTGATTTGCTAGAAAGAAAGCAGTAAATGAACACTTGGCGTGCTGATTGGAAAACGGTAAATGAACACTTGGCGTGCTGAGAAAACGGTGAATGAACACTTGGCGTGTTGAGAGAACGGTGAATGAACACTTGGCGTGCTGAGAGAACGGTGAATGAAACACTTGGCGTGCTGAGAAAATAGTAAATGAACACTTGGCGTGCTGAGAAAACGGTAAATGAACACTTGGCGTGCTGACAAAACGATAAATGAACACTTGGCGTGCTGAGAAAACGGTAAATGAACACTTGGCGTGCTGACAAAACGATAAATGAACACTTGGCGTGCTGAGAAAACGGTAAATGAACACTTGGCGTGCTGAAAAAATAGTAAATGAACACTTGATGTGCTTTTAATGAACCACTTGGGACCCGAGGGTATTTGAACTCCGAACTGAAGGAGCGACTGAACTCTAAACTGAAAGAGCACTCGAACTCCGAACTGAAGGAGCGACTGGGAACGAGATTTTGAGAGTGACAAGTCCAGGATGACTGACTTGAGAATTAGATTGAAGACTGACACTTGAAGTGCTGATTCTTGGAACTAGGCATGAGGATTAACATCTTGTGTTCGTCCGCATTTTGCTTAGCAATGCAATGAATGACACATGTAATGCCATGATTGATGTCTTGAATATTATGGAATACCTTTGTTCTTTTGTATCATGCTTTGATGTTTGAATGCAAGTGTATGCGGTGATTGATACTTTGATGAATGGAATGCTCCTGTTCTGACTTCTGCTTGCTTCCTCTTTTTTTTTTTGCTTTTTCTATGAAATGCAAACATTAATATGATGCAATGCTCTGATGTTTGATGCAATGATTTTTGTTCTTTTTCTTTTATGGAAATGCTAACATTAATATGATGCCAATGCAATGAAAAGATTTATGCTTTTTCTTCTTTACTATTTTCCTCTATGAAATGCAAGTATTAATATGGTGCAACTGACGTGGACCGTTTTTTCCTTTTTGCTATGTGATGAATGCACAAAATGTGGAGGTGCAAATGTAATGCTTTGATGCATATGCCATAATTAATAGATTGAAATGCCTAGATGCATGAGGTAAACATTTTTGTGATGATGAGATGCGAGACTTTGGATGCAAGGAGTTGAGATGATTATTGACCAATCTGTTGAAAAATTGAATTTGATTCAAACTCCGGTGTTCTCAAGGTTTTTATTTACAAACAAACTCACTTGTTTTCTCTTTCCTTCCATGATGACTGAATTTTAGATATCACGTAAACAACTTGTGTTCTCTCTTTTTGAAGCATTGTCTAGTAAGCATGCATAGGAGTGCAAATGTGAATGAATGATTCAGTTAACTTGGAATTGGCTTAGGGCATGGACATTTATGGCAAGTGAAGGGATGACAAACATGGTTATTGCCGAAGCTCATGAGGGATCAAGAGATACAAGATTGCTCCAATTCAGGTCTTTGATGAGTGAATAGCTTGCCCCTGTCTAGTGATGACAACAACTAGGGGTGTAGAAGATAATGAATTGGGAATGCTTCGGCTTTTGAAATGAAGGGTGGAGCAAAAGAGATTTTGTCTCAACCCATAAAGTTTGACGTTGCCCCAGTCATAACAAGGACAAAGCTGCCCCAATTAGAATGACAAGGCCTTGTTTAGGATAGTGAGTTGAGAGATTGCCTCGGTGAGGTGTTATGAGGTGAAGGAATGGGAACACACTTGCCCCACTTTCGAATGACATTTCAAATGGTTTCCTTGAGTGGGGTTGTGAAAGGCGACAGAGTTATGGTGATGGTTATGAACTGAGGGTGATATATGAATGGGGTGGGCAATGAACGAACTTCCCCAAAGTTGAGTGGAGTGAGAGGTGAAGAGAATGCCCCCTAGTACACACTTTTGGTTCTCTTCAAAAACAACTCAAATGCAATGAAAGTTTTGACTTTTTAGTATGAGGAGAGGCTCCACTTGGTGACCACTAAACCTTGTTTTAATGCAACATGAATGCATCTTGGAGTGCAAGTCCTTCTTTGATTGTGTTTTTTTTTTGAGCAGCTTTCTTTTTTCTGCTTGTTTGTTTTTTTTTATTTTTGAGCAAACACGTCGTAAATGGATAAACTTATTTGTCCTAAGATTAAAACTTGAGAAAACGAAAGCAATCAGTCATTGATCGGAATGGACTTTTTAGGGTTGTGATGTGGAGAAGGGAATGATTGAGCTTAATGAAGTGTTTGGGGTTGATGGGGAGGATGGGTCTTATTCGGTGTTGGCCGATGGTCAATGGTTTATGAAGGAAATGGTTATTAGGTTTGATGAGGTGTTTGAAGGTTTTATGAAAGAAGAGATGGTTAAACCCAATGAATTGAGGGCTTTTTTTTTTTGAAGGGGGGAAATGATTGAACCCATTGAATTTGAGGGCCTTTCTGAAGGGGAACTCTTATGCTTCATGGCAAAATGTATTGACTCTTAATTTATACTCCCTTTATCTTCCTTTCTTTGTTTTGGGGATTCTCATTTTTGAAATTTTGTCATTCCCCTCCTTTTGTGAATTTTCTTTCCTTTTGACTTGGATGAAAATGATATACCATCTTTTATGTGGAATTAACCCTCGTCTAGGGTGATGGGGATATCTTGGGTTTTTCTTGGCTTAAGATGGGTAACAAAGGGTATTTTTGTGATTTTGAATCTTTGGCTTAAGAGGGGTAGGAAATGGACTTTCTGGGTTTTTAGGTTTTTGAGGGTGTGGAGAGATGACCAAATTTCATTTCAAATACCGATTGCTTATTTCTGTAAGACTTAACTTTAGGACAATACTTTATCTATCTTCACGTGTTTGCTCTTTTCTTTTCCCCCTTTTTGTGCCCTAACTTTTGCCTGGACCGCTCTTTGCGAGTTTTCAATCCACCGGGCGCTCTTTTTTTTTTTTTTGCCCAGGCCGCCCTTTGCGGGTTTTCATCCTAGCGAACTTATTTTATCCTTTTTATTTATTATATATATTTTTAGAAAGACTTGCACTAAAGGAATACGATACTGGCAAGGAAAATTAGTGATCACAGAATTGCCCCAGCATGGAGGACTTAAAGTGTTAGCGAGAATGAACCAAAAAGTCAAGTATGTACTCATGGGAGAAAATATGCGCTTTAGGGGTGGACGGGGCGGGATTAGACTTGGATGGGGAATGATGATAAATGAAGGAAATTAACTGACTCAAACAAGAGAAATCGCACATGGCATGCATACTTACTAGAAGAACGCTTCACAGGGAGTTAACATTGGTTAAAACATGATATAAAAACTTTTTGATGAACTGTTTCAGTCTTTTATCATGGAATGGATGAGAAGCAATGCGTTTTTTGAAGGAAATACTAATGAGCTATTGATGTGAAAAACTGAGGGCCTTGGAACACCTTGGGTTTGCAAATGAGTGAGGGTAAACTTTTCCAAAGAAAGATTACTTTGCAAGAACATCTCGTCTCTCATCACAACATTTTTGTTGTATGCAATGCATGGATGAAAACATTATGATGTATACATGATGAAAATGAAATGCATGAAAGCATGTTCACTTGAAAAGTGTGATTATTCTAAAAGTTTTTTTCTTTTTGATGTTTTCTTTTTATGCAAGACGAAATATGAAATGCCAATGCACTTTTGGATGAGGAATGATGCAAGAATGATGCTTCTTTTCAAAATGATTTTTATAGAGGCAAGACAAGATATGAAATGCCAATGCCCCCTTTTCTTTTGAATGATGAAAAATGCAGGAATGATGTTTTTTCCTAAATGATGATTTTTTTTTTAGAGGCAAGGCAAAGTATGAAATGCCAATGCCCCTTCCCTTTTTTGAAATATGCATGTATGGAGGAATGATGTATATGAACTAAAGTGATGAGGTTAATGAAATGATGCATGAATGCTACGTTTTGAATAAATTTGATGATGATTTTTGTTCATGATTATGAATAAGATGCTTTCTTGTTTTCATTTTTTTTTGTGCAATGAAATGCATGATGCTCATAATGATTTTTTTTAGAGAAAAAAAAATGCATGGAAAGACATGATTTTTTAGTGAATGGAATTGCATGCAAAATGAGAGGTTAATGTATTATTTTTCATGATGTGTGAAAAAGGAAAACAATAATGCATGAGACGCGCCCCTAATAAAACATGTTTTTTGGACTTTTTGACAAAATTAGGAAAAAGTTTAGTGAATGGAGACTTTTTGCTGGAAATGCACTCCCGACAAACCTAAATGAGATAGAGAAAATGCGCGTATGGATTTTTATTTAGTTTCCCTATGTTATGCAATGCAGAGATACTTTTTGTATGAGAATGAGGTTGATGATGCTACTTTACATGCATGTGAAAAGCAAGGTAAAAAGATTTTTTGGTTTGGTGATTGAATTTTTGAGAGAATACAAGATATATGTCACCTCATATAGATGTTTATTGAAAAGGAAAAACATATCTTTTTTTGATTTTCGAAAATTTTGAAGGAAAAATTGATTGAACTGGATGCAACGATGCAGCACACAATTTGGAAAGCCCTTGCGACCTAAAAAGGGGGTAGAGCCTATGATCTAGGGTATTTTAGGGGTAATCCTCCCATGTAGCTCTATTCGCTCCCTCACAAGGCCACGAGCCACCACGTCTCTTTCACAAAACTCCCCACAAATGCAAAGAAATCGCTAGGTGTGAGGCATCATGAAAGAAACACAACTCTGGTTGGAACTTTCGCTTAAGTAGCCAAACGGACAAAGGTCTGATGGGCTCCCACTACTCGAATCCACTCATCCTAAGTATCCTAACAGACCTGGGTTATGGTCTCTTTCTCTAATCATATAATGTTGCTGAATTGTGCATGGAATATATGACAAAAATGATGTTGGATGCAACCCCATTAGAGGACTTTTCTTGTGAGTTATTATGATGCTAAAAGACTCGTGTCGAAGCTTGGCTTAAAATCTAAGAGAATTGATTGTTGTGTGTCGGGTTGCATGCTATATTATAGCAATGAGTTTGGGATAAATGATGGAGAGTTGTCGGAATGCAAGTTGTGTGGAGAGCCACGCTACACTGCCAGGCGAGAAAGGGACGAGTAGAGGCAAACCTGGTTCCACGGAAAGCAATGTTCTATCTACCTCTTATACCAAGGCTACGAGAGGATGTTTACTTCAAAGGAGACGTGGGTAAAATGTCATGGCACTATGAAAATAGAAACAATTACGTGAATTACGCCACCCATCCGATGGTGAAGCTTGGAAGCATTTCGATCGTGTTCATCCGCATTTTGCTAGTGATCCACGCAATGTTCGGCTTGGTTTATGCTCCGATGGTTTCACACCGTATATTCAAGCATCGGCATCACCGTATTCTTGTTGGCCAGTTATTGTTACCCCGTACAACCTTCCTCCAAAAATGTGTATGTCTAAACCATACATGTTCTTAAATGCCATTATTCCAGGACCACACAATCCAACAGCTGGTATTGACATATATTTGCAACCTTTGATCGATGACCTAAAAGGTTGTGGCATGGTGTTTTAACTTATGATGCGACACGCAAACAAAATTTTCTCATGAGGCGGCTTTGATGTGGACCATCAATGACTTCCCTGCCTATGGAATGTTGTCAGGATGGGGGACACATGGTAAGATGGCGTGTCCGATTTGCATGGTTGACACAAGAGCTTTTACTCTTAAATATGGAGGAAAAACATCATGGTTTGACTCACACCGTAGGTTTTTACCTAGCGATCATCCATTTAGAAGGTCAAAATATGCATTCATCAAGGGAAGTATTGAAGCAGTGAACCTCCCCGTGGTGACACGAGAAGAAGTTTGGAGCAGTGTCAAGGATATCCTCCGATGAAGTCGTTGCGGTGTTGTTTCTTTCTCGTCCGGATGGTTATGGAGTATGGCATAATTGGACAAAAAGAGTATTTTTGGGAACTTCCATATTGGAAAGATAATCTACTGAGACACAATCTGGATGTCATGCACATTGAAAAGAATTTTTTTGATAACATATTTAACACTATTATGAATGTAAAAGGTAAAACAAAAGACAATGAGAAGGCTAGGAAGAACGTGGATCATTACTGCAGGCAAAAGGATTTGTCGTTGGTTGAGCAGGGTACTAGGACGTTGAAACCCAAAGCCAATTATACTTTATCTACCGAACAAGCGAAAAGAAGTTTATCGGTGGATAAAGCAGGTTGAAAATGCCGAGCGGTTATTCTTCCAATTTAGCAAGATGTGCAGATGTGGATAATGGGAGGTTGCATGGGATGAAGAGCCATGATTGTCATGTATTCATGGAGTGCTTACTTCCTATCGCTTTTAGTTCGTTGCCAACACATGTTTTGAATCCGCTCATTGAAATAAGTCAATACTTTAAGAATTTGTGTTCTGCAACGCTTAAAGCGGATGATCTGACAAAAATGGAACAAGACATCCCACTTATCTTATGCAAGTTGGAGAGAATTTTTCCCCCTGGTTTCTTTGATATCGACTGTACGATCCTTTTGTCATTGCACAAAATGTGAGACAAGTCTACTATGTCTCTTATCCATCAACACGGACTGATCGGTGTTGCACCCCGAAAAATCCGATTTGGACCTCTCGTTTGACAACGTGAAAAATAGTAGAGCCGCCACCAATATTTTAATTTTAAGACCAAAACATTGAAAAAAGGTCTTTTGAACAAGGCGGATGGTCTTTCGAAAACTAGAGATATGGGTTCGGGGGTCGATTACGTGCGGGGAAGGTGTTAGCACCCCACGCGTCCTCTCTATTGAGAGGGAACCTTTAACTAAGTGTGTGGTTTTTCGTTTGATTTGAAAAATATCTAGATTTGCCTATTTATTTCTTATTTAAAGATAAATGGGAAAACTTAATGAAAAATTTTATTTTTGGCGCTTGACGAGAATTGACTTCTCGCTCCTACGTATCTCCGGGTGCGATGGAGAATTCAAAGCTACGTAGTTCTCGTTTGTCGTGAAAAGGTTTTTGTTTTTTATCTTTTTTAGTGAGTTTTCGAAATATGACGAGTATTCAGCGAATGATTAAACTAACAGAGGTTATGGGTAATCACCGCTAAGTACTCTTGAAAATATGAGTCACTACCACTAGTCAGACGAACAAAGGTTACGATTGGTATTGTTAGTAGTAACTCGTTTTTATTTGATCTTTTGAAAATGGTTTTCGAAAGAGATTAATTGACACGAATGATCAAACTAACCATAGTTATGGGTGATCATCGCTTACTGTTCTTTGGAAAAAGGCATTGCCACCAATGGCTAGACGAACAAAGGTTCTGATTAGCCACTAGCAACAATGGGTTTGAAAATGATTTGTTGTTATGGAAAATATTAATGTTTACAGTTGCGAAAATGATTTTTATTTGTTGCGCTTGACGAGAACGTGGCTCGCTCCTACGTATCCCAAATGGGAATCAAAGCGACGTAGTTCTAAGTTTTGAAAATGTTTTTGAAAGGGGAAGAGCTTTCATAATGATCAAACAAGCTGAGGCTTTGAGTGATCGTTATTAATAACTCTTGATAGCGTTCATGACAATCAAACAAGCCAAGGCTTTGGGTGATAGTCACTAATAACTTGCATTAATTAGAAAAAAAGTTTGAAAGATCTTTGGGAAAAGGGTGTGAGATAGTAAAAAGGGGTATAATTAATTACAGGGGGTTGTATTATTAACGGAGGGGGTGTGGTTAGTAATCTGATTTTAAAAAAAACTTAAAAACAAGCAAGGCCCATAACCCAAGACCCAGTTACTAAAATCAGAAAAAAAAACCCTAAATCCCTCTTCTCCCCCCATGCGCCGCTCATTCTACTTCCAGAGAGAGAGAGAGAGAGAGCGGAGCAACGAGAGAGAGAGAGGAACGGGAGGAGAACGCGGCGCGGTGTGGCTCGATTTGCTTCACATGATAGTAGAGAAGAGCGGCGGTGGTGGTGCGGCGGAGAGAGAGAGCGGCGATGGGTCGCGAGATGGCGGTGGTTTCGGCGTGGCGCGAGAGAGAGAGAGACGAGCGGTTGGTTCACGCGGTGAGCAAGAGGGGTGGCGTGGTGGTGCGTCGCGAACGGGGAGAAAGAGGCGACGATGGGTCGCGAGATGGCGGCGCGCGACGGCGCGGTTCACCGGAGATGCCGGCAGTGACGGTGAGAAGCTTCCTTTTCCCCCCTTCTCTTGCTTTGTGTGTTCTGTTGCTGTGTTTGGCTTACTGGGTTTTCCAGATCTTCGTGTTCTTTTCCTTATGTGTTTGCTGTTCACTTTCTTCTCCTCCCCTCTGTGTTGTATGTTTCAGTATGTTGAGTTTATGTGTTTGTGCTTGCTCTGAGGGTGTGTTTGTGTGTGGAGTTTGTTGTGTATTCTGGTTCTGCGTGTGCTTGTGTTTGCTGGTTTTCTCCCTCTCAGTTTTCTGTTTTTCTCCCCTTCTCGATGGTAATTGAAGCTTAATTTATAGTCCAAAGTGTGCATAGATGAATGCAATTTGTAATGTCTATTTTCTCGATTTGTATTGGTTCAAGAGTTTCACGTTTTGGTGTTTTAAAATTTACGAGCGATTTTCCTTCATCCAAGTCAACTGTTGTATTCACAGATTAGTCTATTTGGTATTATAAACATTGTTTATGTGTGTGCAGCAAAGGATGACCAAAGGTCGACAAAGATTCTGCTATTTTTAATCTTTGGAGAGCTTTCTTTGCTTTGTATATTGGATTTTTCTCCTTGTTTTTCTTGATATGCTTCTTTGTTTGTGTTATATCTTTGAACAAGGATTTCCACATTTGTGAAAGAGAGAGGCAGCAACAACAACAAGAGCAACGCATCTTTGAGTTCTTCTCCTTTTGTATTTTTTGTTTTGTTTTTATTTAAAAGGGTACTATGTTGTTTGTAATTTTTACGTATATACATGTAACAAGAGTTTATTATTTGTATCTATTATAAAGAAAATTATTTATAAAAGCATTTTTTTTAGAATCTGATTTTGGTATAAAAATATTGATATAATAAATTAATAAGCGTATATAGATAATAATAACAATAATGATAAGTATCAAAGCAAATGCGGCGTACGACGACGAGATGCGAAGCGCGCAACAAGTGCCATAACGCGCACGCACGATTAGGAATAATGTGCGAGCGCAACAAACATATTTTGAGCCTTCTTTCAACTACGAGAAAAATACTGTTAGGAACTCGTGTTCGCGAAAAGACAATTTTTATTTTGAATTAGTTGGACAAAATTGGGGTATGACAATCGGCGTGGTTGGTGTGACGCAATTAAGACAAAACCAAGAGGTTACATCGAGACAAATGACACAGTGGAAGATGTGCCATATCAGTCAGAAGAAATGTCCAATGTAAATGAAGTGATTGAAGTTGAGATCATTACTCATTTACGTGATGAGTCCAACGCCTGGCGATGAAGTTAATAAAGACGAAGATCTGAGATCATGAGGACGCGATCGATCACGTCGGTGTATCGGGGGGAGTTGACTTATCGATGATGATGGTGATTTTGAGAAAGAATGGGATTCTAATTAATTAATGTCATGTTATCTTATTTAAATAATTTGTTGGTTTAATTTGTAATATTTATATTTATCAGACTTGATATATAATTTGTTGGTTTGTAATATTTATATTTATCAGACTTCATATATATTTGCCTATGTTATTCATCATTAATATTTATTTGTTGTCAAATAATATTTATATTTATCAAACTTGATATATATTTGCCTATGTTATTCATCATTTATATATGTTATTAACTTTATTTTATAGCTACTGAGCGATTATGGCATCGTTAGGAAATAGTGACTCACCACATGATGAGGACCCACCCGTGCGCCCGAGGGATAAAGGAAAGAAGATATGTACTTCTTTACGCGGCCGTAAGCGTAAGATAGTATATCGACTTGTTCATGGCAACTATGTGGGTATGCCTTCATCAGACGAGCTCCAGGGCGTTGAACCCGTGCCGCCTCCACCCGGTAGTATGGCACCCCCTACTGATCCAGATAGGCCGCCACGCGTGTATGATGCGCAAACCGACGTGGTTGATATTTTGGAAGACGGTCGTATCGTTGTGGAGGTTGTTGGACACCTGTAAGTATTTATTATATATATTTGTATTTGTATTTGAAATTTGTCTTTTTAAATTAATATCATTTTAATTTTTCTTTCTTATGTACAGACTTTGATCACGGGAGGATTGTCCCGCGCGATAACAAGTATAATCAAGGCAAATTACACAACTTCCTGGGTTGATTGGTCGGAGGTTAAAAAAGATCCGGAGTCCAAAATGTGGAATCAATTTAGGGTAACCAGGCAACATTCGCATGGAAACCTGAGGATGACGCTGCAGTTAAGAAAGTCTTCAATTCAAGAGCTTCTCACCGTTTTTTCGAAATCTTTGCGAGAAGAGCGTGACAAGCCTCTTTGGATCGAGGCCGTCAGTTGGATTGGTCCGCCTATATGGGATGAACTCCAACTGAAATGGGCGGATGATGATTATAAAAAAAATGTAAGAGAGCTGCTGCGAATCGGGCTTCTGAGAAAGGTGGTTGTGTAAATCTGGGCGGTTCCATCAGCTCATATGAACATGCTAAACGCCTTGGTAATATTTTATATATCTTTGTTTTTAATTCTTCAAATTTTATATTTTATTAAATACTAATATTAAATTAATACTATATCTGAGAAAATTTGTTCTTGGTGGCCACCTACTTTGCCGGAGATACACGTGCAACTTCATATGCGCGAGGACACCGTGATTTTCTGAAGAGCGGCCAAGGATGATTCAGGAAGCATTCTCTAATTGGCAGGAGGAGTATCGCCAAACACAGGAGAGTAGCGGGGCTGAGGTTGATCCGGCTGAGGAGGGTCGATTGGCCTTAGAAAAATGGAAAGAACTTGCTGGTCCATCAGCAAGAAAAGGTCGATTCTGCCGAGCCTCGATTTAAACTCTCCTCCGCACCATTCCACCTCGGGCTCATCAGCGACCACGTCGACCACGCGTCATGTCTCCTCACAGCAATTCCAACAACCGTCCTAGCAATTTCGGACCCGGCCACGTCAACCACAACCCCAACAACGGGGCGATGAAGAAGATGATTGGGCGACAGCGCTTTTTACGTTTTGGATCCCAACAAAGAACCCGAACCCAAATAGGCCTTATTATTAGTGGTTTGTTGTTGGATAATTTTATTGTGACTTTGTTGGTTTTAATAGTTGTTTAATTTGTATGGATAATTTAAATTTAATTCTTTGCTTTGTTGGTTTGATTATTTATCTATTGATAATTTATTTCTCGTTTAATTTGACATTCAATAAATGTTTTACGCTCTTTTAAATAATTTAAAAGTAATAGCAGTTTTTAAAAATAATTTTCAAATTTTAATAATTTACTTTTAAAATATTTAAAATTAGATTTTCAAATACTTTTTAAAAATAATTTTCAAATTTCAAATTGTTAAAAGAGATTTTAAAATTTAAATATTATTTTCAAATTATTAAATTAATTTATATTTTAAATATTAAAAATTAAAAATTAATTTTTAAAAGCGTTTTTTTAAAAAATATATATTACCGCGGATTATTAATAATTACGGCGGAATATGTATTTTTTGAAAAAAAAATAAAAAAAAAAAAATTTTTACAGGCGGCTTGTTTAAAAAAAATAGAAATTCAGAAAATATTACCGGCGGATTCTATTAATTACCGGCGGCTTTTTTTTTAAAAAAAAATAAATAAATATTACCGGCGGATTTAATGTAGTTACCGGCGGCTTTTTAAAAAAAAGGAACATTACGTGGCGTTTTTTCGTTATTCTGGCGGCTTTTTCCATGAAAATATTTTGTCGTTCTGCGCGCTTTTTCCGCCGGAAAAAATCAAGTAGTTACCGGCGGCTTTGTCCGCCGGTAAGCGTTACGTACGCCGTTTTAACCGGCGGAAAATCCGCCGGAAACATACACTTACCGGCGGTTTTTTGGCTTTACCGGCGGCTTCTGTCCACCGGAAAACCTTGAATTTCTTGTAGTGATACATATACTCGTCGGTGTGGGTTGCATCTCATTCATTTACTCATGTCATTGGTGATGTTCTGTGGTAGTTGTATATTGATGTTGTTGTAAAGTGGTAGATATAGTTGTTGTAACTCTAGCTTATTGCCTATCATACATGCTATTATGTTGTTAGATATCTCACCCCTTCTGTTTGAATGTTACCCCTATGTTGGTAACGTGCAGGTAACCGCGTGTGAAGGCTTGTCTACCTTCGCGAGTCGAGTCGGTGTCGTCGCTCTGATACGTAGCACTCGGGGGGGATGAACGCTAGTCCTATTTAATTGTCTTTATTATTTGAGTGCTGGATTTTATTTTGGTGATGTTATGATTATTTCCCTGAAACCCTTATTTTATTCCGCTGCGTGGTGATCGAGTTACTGTCATGTAGACTAAACAGGTGTTTCTGAGGGTTCGTCCCATTTATGAAGTGTTATGTATCATGCTATTCCTAATGGTGAATTTTACTATCGACCCGTGAATGTTTTACTGGTGTAAAGGTGGCATCCCTTGAGGGTGTAGTGAAAAATGTTTTTTTTTGAAACTCTGACTTTTGTTTTAAATTTACCGCTTAGAAAAAGGGGGTGTTACATTAGTGGTATCAGAGCAGTTCGGTCTGTCCGACCAAGTTGTCCAGTCGTAGTGTCCTTTAACAATTAATCAAAGTATTGCTAGATTAGTTCTAATTGTCGTTTATGTTGCAGTGCTAAGTTGAGATGGTCTGGGCGGACGACACTTTACTATTCTTCTTTGCCTTGGCGACTATAAGCGCAGTTGTGGAGAATCAGCAAGGCGATGGTGGGAATGCTGGGTCTCGTAGTCTGGCTACCTTTCAGAGAGAGAATCCGCCTACCTTTAAGGGCAGGTATGATCCCCGATGGTGCTTTAGCTTGGTTGAAAGAGATGGAGAGGATCTTTCGTGTGATGGATTGCACTCTAGCGCAGAAGGTCCGATATGGTACGCACATGCTGGCAGAGGAGGCCGATGACTGGTGGCTAGAGGCTAGGCAGAGACTGGAGACTGCAAATGAAGAGATCACTTGGGTTGTGTTCAGCAGGGAGTTTATGAGAAAATATTATCCGGAGGATGTCCGAGGTAAGAAAGAGATTGAGTTCCTTGAGTTGAAACAAGGGGATATGTCCGTGACTGGGTATGCTGCTAAGTTCACATAATTAGCAAAGTTTTATCCGCATTATAGTGAGGCTACAGCTGAGTTCTCCAAGTGTATTAAGTTTGAGAATGGGTTACGGCCTGAGATTAAGAAGGCGATTGGATATCAGAAGATTCATGTGTTCTCCGACTTGATTGATAGTTGTAGAATTTATGAGGAAGACAGCAAAGCCCACTACAAGATTATGAATGAGAAGAGGGGCAAATTTCAAGGCCGTAGTAAGCCGTATGAAATTCCTGCTGGCAAGGGTAAACATAAATCTATTGATGGAAAGAGGACTAGTGGGGGGGATGCTCCTGCTAACATGTTACAAATGTGGCAGAGCTGGTCACAAAAGTACCGTGTGCAAAGCTGAAGTGAAGAGGTGTTACCGTTGTGGTAAGGAGGGTCACGTGGTGGCTGAGTGTGAGCGTAAGGAGGTGGTCTGCTACAACGTCACCATCTTTGAGTTTTGTAGAACTCCTCCCTTTCAAATCCTCTTCTTCCTTAGTGGCATCAACGACTTCAATTGTCGCCGTCACAGCATATGTGGTCACCGTCATCTCTAAACCCTAGGGGAGCTCTCAGTTACGTATTTCTTTTTTCAATTCATTTATCCATGTTAATCTTTGATTGAGTTATTCATTGGTTTAAGTTATGTAGAGTCAGTATCTCTGTCAAGTTAATTGCTTCTATGGGTTATTTATTTATTTTAACAATAATTTAACTGTTTATTTATTACACACATTTTTTGTTCTAGAGGTCTTCAACTCGATTCCGGTATTTAGAGAGAAAGGACCTTACTAGTTTGGAGTTCGGTCGGAGAAAAAAGACCTCACTAACTTGGAATTCAGTTGAGGCGTTATATGGTGGGCAGATCGGTCAGTCTTCAGAGAAGGCCTTTCGAGGGCCGAGCGGATCTAAGAACCGACCGGTTCGGATGGGAACAGAACCCTTCGAGCGGCGAGCGTGGCGCGCGAAGTCGTTTAAGTAAGAGGAGATCGGCTTTGTCGTAGCCCTTCAGTTATTGAACTTTAGACTCTGGTGCTTAGCCCTTCGGCTCATCTGGGAAAGCCTTCAGTGTTTAGTCTTTTGGTCAGTGGCTATTGTTTCTTGATCTTGTTGCGGCTGACTTATTGATTAGACAGGTGGTTGCACTACAACATTTTGACCCTACGACAACGCCTAAATTACCAACGCTTAAAAAACTGTTGCCTTAGATGGCAATGGCAACGTTTTTGGTTCCCGTTGCTAAATTAATACAAATATTTAGACAACGCTTGAAAACCGTTCTCTAAAACTCAATGGCAACAGGTTTTTATCCATAATTTTACGCAACGGTTTGAAACCGTTCTCCTCCAATTTAATTATTGCAATGCATTTATGTTTATAATATACAGTGTTTATGCTTAATTTACTATAATTATTATTGAAAAAAATCATTCAAATATACATACGTATCGTATTTGTAAAAACGTGCAATTTTGAGAATTTCATTGTTGAGTCTGTTGGGTTTGTATGATCAATTGATTTGAAAGCGGTTGATTTTATGTTTGGATCGTTTGACTTTTGACCTCTTGACTTGACCATGTCAGTTTCCTCATTTGACTTTCATTTTTTGTGCCTTCATAAATGCTGATCCTGTAACCGACCCCACCTTCACATGTATATATATGTGAGGGTGGGGTTTGCATTGGTGCCTTGAGTTTTCTCTTCTTGTTTTTCTTCTTCTATATTGATACTTTGACGTGTGGAATTAAGCCTCCTTCTTCGAGTTTCCTGAGTAATCATGCGAGCGTTTTGACGCATAGTGGGAGTACCAGGGGGCTCGAGGTGGGAGTCTTTGATCTAAGGGAGCTATGGATCTTTGTTTTTTTGTTGTTTCATCTTTCTTTTCAGCAGGGGTACTCAAGGAACTCGACGTGCCTGCTTCCATTTGGGCAGAGCATCATGTGGTCCGCCCCCGACCCACTGCTTTTGTCTGTCGGAACCTTGGGAAGAGGAGCCACTTTGAACCGGTTAGAGTTGTGGCGGTGCTCTCGGGGGTCTCGTTCCCGGGCATTCTTTACGAGGACGTGGACAGTGGGGGTGGAGCTACACAGGTCCATTCGAGGATTTTCCTCAGGTAGCGCTCTTTCCAACGCACTTGATTTGGACGAGTCTTCTTAGACCGTGCAACACTATGGTTTTTGCGTGCTCCTTCTCATCGAATGTTGTGCGGAGATTCAGATTTCCCCGGACTGCCACCTGTTCTCTCGAGAATCCTACCAAGGTGTCGGGGTACTCTTTCAGCACACTCGGTGGGAGCTTGAGTTTGTCTAAGCACTTCCTATAGATGACATTGGCTAAGTTGCCTCTGTCTATAAGGACTCTCACCACCTTGAATCCACTGGTGGTGACCGATATCACGATGGGGCTGTCCGCATGGGGCCGAACGTCGGCGAAGTCCCGGATCACAAAAGAGATGCCCGGTATTTCTGCATAACACATTCTTCACTATTACCAATTGACATTATTGACTTGACATACCTTTTCCTGGCCGAAGTGTGGCTCTTCCACCCGAAAACCCTCCGGCGATTGAGTTGATCTCTCCTTTATCCTCTGTCTCATGCTCGACTTCCTCCCGAGCGCTTTCTTTGGTTCTTCCAACGCTTGTTTTCTGTCTGCGACTAATGTTGCCCTTGCTACGCTTCTCATCTCTAGTTTCTCCTTCTTTCACAAATTTCTTCAAGGCCCCCCTCTAAATCAGTTGTTCGATTTGCTGTTTGAGGGTCCAACCATTCGTCGGTTGTATGTCTGTCCGTCCTGTGGTACCTGCAATAATAATATGGGTGTCTACCCAACGTTCCAATGAATGGGGGTCGGCCTTCGCATGGTACCATCCTGTAAGGATTTGTCCAGGATGTCTGATGGCCTGGTGTTCAGTGGGGTGTATCTCTCGTCTGCCTCTGGTCTGGCCGACCGGTTCCTGCTCTTACTTCCTTTCTCCCTTCTAACCCTCGCCGGGGCCCGAGTGCGCTGAGGTTCCGCTTGTTCAACCACAATGGCTCACTCTCCTGCTTCTTTCTCTCTTCCCAGCGCTGGACTCTTCAGCTTCTATGTGTTTTTCGACTCTTACGTGGACCTCGTCCATTGTTCGAGGCTTCCAGACGATCAGTGCCTCGCTGAAAGTTCCGCTCAGCAGACCCTTGATGAAGGAGTTACAAAAAACTTTTCATCTGGTTCTTCAATGAGAACAGTGGTCTTATTGAACCGATCCAAGTAGCTTTTCAGTGGCTCAGTTTGTCCTTGATGCACATCGAACAGGTCCCCTAGGCTAACTTCTTTTTTCTTGTTGGCCGAGAACTGTTGAACAAACCTACTTGCAAGATCCTCGATTCATGTGACTGATCTTGCTGGGAGTCCTTTGAACCACTTCAAAGCTGCTTATGCTAGGGTATCCGCAAACATCTTGCAGCTGATGGCGTCATTGCCACCACCAATGAATATTTACGTCTGGAAACCGTCCACGCGACTTTGGGGATCCCCAAAACCGTTGTAGCTACTAATCGCTGGTTCCCTGAATCGGGGGAGGGGGGATTTCCACCGCCTGGATCTTCGCCGTGAATGATTGAAACTCCCATAGAGGAGTTCTTGTAGCCTCTAACACCTGGGTAAATCTTCTCATATCAGCCAGCTGTAGTTGCAACTGGGCCTCTCGTGTCTCCAGGGCTTGGGAGCATAGTTGTTGCTCCTCATTCCTTTACTGCTGATCTGGATTCTAGGTCTGGAGGACTTGTACTGCGTTCATCAACTCCTCCAGGCGAGGGTCCTCAGCGTGTTGTGGACCATTGAGATTGCTAGAGTCGCCAGTTCCATTCCTGGTGGTCACTATTGTTGGTTAGGGATGACCTTTGGATAGGTGAGGCGTGGGAGAGGTTTTACCAGGCCCCACGATGGGCGCCAATATTACGATCGGTTTCTCACTGGGTGAGAAAGAGACTGAACACGAGTTATATTGTTCTCTGTGTGGAATGTAAAGAAGAAGTAGTTGAATAAGAGGAAATGATATATGGATCCTTTCATTGGCCTCAAAAGGCTATATTTATATTATAAGGCTAGTTAATGCGGATTTATGCTAATAAATACAATTATGGCCGAGTTGACCGTTACAGTTTGACTAGAGGGAAATCAGGGATATTTCCCCCTAATTGCGCTTCGTTCCTTCCTGAGAGAGATTGAGGCGTTATATCGTGGGCCGATTGGTCAGTCTCCAGGGAAGGTCTTTTGAGAGCCGAGCGGATGTAAGAACCGGCCTGTCTGGATGGGAACAATTTCTATTGCACTTTTCAATTCGATTTAATCTTATGCATGAAAACCATAATTAGTTCTTAACAAAGATGGATCTAGATATCATACATCCTTATCGGTGATTAAACTAATTATTGTTGGCTTTACCTTATGAAACATTGTTATGCCTTCTTAAACATTTATCATATGTTTCATGCTTTTGCTAAAACTAAACGTAATGTTGTTTTCAAATGCTTTCGATGTGATTTAGGTGGTGAATATACATAAATAAATTGAGTCATTGCTTGTTGCGGCGAAAGTGGTTTCTAGTTGACTGATTACTATTGTGGTGTGATTGTTTTGTTAACACCCAAAATTAATTAAGTCGTAGGAGAGAGAAAAAGGAAAAGGACTAGGGTGCTGAGGCAGGCCACTATATAAAGTCATAAGAGATAATTGCTGGGGGAATGAACTCAAGAGAGGTCCTCGGAGAAGATTACAAGATAAACTCCCCGAGGAATGGGTAAGCCCGAGGAATAATGAGCGAGGCCGAGGGAGAGTAAACTCTCAGCCTATAGAGTGTCACGGCCATGGTGGCTCGGGTGCCAAAGTTCGTAACTGTTGTTCGAGGACAAAGGTTAGCCGAGGAACTAAATGGCCGAGGTAAGGCGGGCTTGCTCAGATGGCAAGGAAGAGGTATCACGAGGATAGAATGTGGGACCAATTGAAGATTAAGCGAAGGAGCGAGGCCTTGAAAATCAGAGCGAGGGAGTTTTACCCCACTAACCGTGCTAGTGGGATCGTGGGTGATTACTCCGCCTCTTTATGGTTTAGGTGCAATAATAGGTGTTGATCCAACGGTGGGCGAGTGTTGGCTCGAATAGCGGCCGACGAGGGCCTATGTATATATATAGGAAGAGGATAATTGTAAAAGGACTCACATCAATACAACAACTCTACTTTTTAGCAGTTTATCTTCCTTTTACCACACTTTACTTTTATCTTTATCTTTATCTTTATGCATTAGGCCAGTAGAATAATCCAACCCTCGCATCCCATTCACTCAATCTGACCCTTTCCAGAAGAGTCAGAAAACCCACAGTCGAGAAGCAGAGTTCCCTCCTCGACAAAATTTCTTGAAGAATAGAGGAATCAAAGACTGTCCAAGCCCCTGACCGACCCCACGGATAAGACCTAAGAGTTTGATGACATTAACAGTGTGCAATAGGGTTTCTAGTTCTAAAGGGAGAAGTGAGACAGTAGTGTTTGGTGTGATGGATAACTTGAAAGTCAGTCAAGGAATGAGTTGGATTTGGACTAGTTAGTGAGAGTTGGGCTATAGTTGGATTAGGGCTAGTAAGTGAGCAAGGCAGGCTGTAAATCAATAAGTTAGTGTCCTATTTGCGGTTCAGTTCGGTTTGGTTCGGTTGGTGAAACAGAGATCATGACCGAACCGACCGCATGGTTGACTATTGAAAAAAACAAATTGCGATTTTTTGGTTTCACTTTTGGAAAAAACACTCCTATTTATAGGTGCATTCGATAGATAAAAGATTTTTGCATAAGATTAAAAAAATACTAAAATTTAAATTTAAGTTTGTTTCTTGGGTGATTAAAATAAAATTATAAATAAATAAATAAATATTTTATTATATCTGTGACCAAACATAATATTTTGAAATTGGGAGATTCGAGTTCAAATCTCCTTATGTCATAAATGTAATTCGCTTCATAAATATTCAAAGAACTTGAAGATTTTCACTCTTGAACTTGAGTGTCTTCTCGTGACCGTAAAACTTTGTATATGGATTGAAATTTATTTATTTTCGGAATGGGAGGGGATGCTTTGGTAGTGGGCACGTATTCGAGCGACGTGTGCTTATTGCTTGCTTAGCATGTGATATGAGCAATATACGGAAGTGCGTTTCACATATTAGGAATTAAATGAGTGGATGCCAAATTTGGTTATAATATAAAAGAAATTTAAATTCTTTTTTTTGCAGTGCGATTTCACATATTTTGAGTGTCAATTTGGTCCTTTTTGTAAATGAGTGACACAAAAAGATGACCAAAATCGAAACATAAAGGACCAAAACGAAAAAAAAAATAGATGGTTATAATATAAAAAATATTTTTGTATCAGCTTTGAAAGGACCGTGCGTGAATCACGTGGGATATATATTAGCATGACGATAATATTTTCTATTCATTTGATTATTGAGATGATTTCATTTGCTTATGTAAGCAAACACTTTTGGACAGTGTTTGGTACCTTCTGGTTGGTGCGATCAATTATGAATGGAAGACCAAAGCTAATAGTGAATAACTGAATATTAGTGGCTGAAAACTTAAGCAAGGAATTATTTAGAGGTGTTCTCGGATAAAAAGATATATATTCAGTTAGATCGGTTCATACAATCATGGAGGTGTTCTCCAGTACAGAAAGTAGCATTTGTTCACGGAATGTCCTCTTTGTCCCTCTGGTCTAAAGTCCTATATCTAGTCTCCCTGGTCTGCTCGGCAGTTTCCTTAATACATCGATTTCTAGCGGTTAGCTCGGCTCCAGACTGTCCGGATGACGCGTGTCCTCCTCACGACACCTGTCTTTGTAAACTACTTCTATGCAGCAGTTGCCGAGGTGTTGGGTCTGGGACTCAGTTGGGCCTGCATTGGGCCGAGCTCGGATTCTCTAGCCCAGTCCACAGCCACCCAAGCTCGAGCTGAGTAAGCTCGGCGAAGAGCTTTGAGCTTTTAGTAGCTGGCATTTACGAATTTACTATGACGCTTGGAATGATCATCAGTTTGGGGAAGCGTGTAGTCTTCGTGTTTTAATACTGGGAGAAGTGACTTCTGAGTTGACATGTCATTGAAACGCTTCATCTATACCCCACGCTTAAGTGAGCGCGTGTATTGAATGTGACCATTTCAGTGTTCTTTTAAAAGCGCAAGTGTAATGTGAGATCTCATTATTTTTCCTTCATTTGATTTCTGCTCTCCCCTGCCGAGGTTAACTCATTTGAAGTTCTACATTCCTTCGACGCTTCGTTTGACTTTATCGAGGTATTACTTCCTGTCCCTTCTCTTTTTTCATCTCTTATACGTTAGCTAAAATGGTAGAAATTTGGGAAGTAGATGAAAACGGAAATGAGGTGAGTAATGTTCCTTCGGCGTACCAAGTGATTTTAGATGAGTCTCGGCCTCACTGGGAAAAAACAAAGGAGAAGTGGAGGCACTTCAAATCATCCATTTCTGAAACTATTTCAAGTCTTCCATGACGTTAGCTCTTCAGATTCTGATTCTTCGGATGGTGAGGATGCTGACTTTGCTTCTCCTCTTTTCCCAGAAACCAAGGTTCATTTTGAATCCACTGTGGCTCTGCCTAACTCTGGTCGTGGAGAGGTGAGGTGCTAGCTCTTCCTTCTACTCCTGCTCGCGGAATCAAAGTGTTGATGGCATCAGAGCAGTGTGTTGAGTCCATCCCTAACTTCGAATCTCGTGATTTGTTCACCACGATGACTAAGCTGGAGGAGTTGGTGGCCTTTCGGAAGAACAATGTCGTGTCTTCCACGGGAAACGAAGAGGATGTTATTCTGGAATGCTGTAGGAACAACGAAGTCGTGTGTATGATGCGCCTTAAAGGAGTAGTGGACGAGAGCACCTATGTGTACGCATGTCTTTTAAAAGACTTAGGAGTAAAGATGCCTTTCACTCGTTTTGAGAACCATGTGTTGCAGATCCTTAATATGGCTCCAACACAGCTTCATCCAAATAGCTGAAGATTTATGAGCGCCTATAAGATAGTCTGTGGCGCAATATTCTTTTCGTTTTTCCGGACCAAAGGCGAAGGCTTGAGAAAATGGGTATCCCTTTATATCCACTCCCCTCGACCTCTATTCACCCTTTTCACCACTTATAAAAATTTCAAAGTGAAGTTTTTCAAAGTTCGAGCCCCTCCCTCCTTTTCTGAACTCCTTGTAAATAAAAAGGGAGCTCCTCATTTCCGTTGTACTGGCAAGGCGAGGTTTTTGGTGTAACTGGGGTTGTTCAGAACGATTTAAGTCCTGAATTTAAAGAAGATATAGCCATGCTGCAGAAGTTACACACTATGAGTTGTAAGGAAGTGATCAGTCTGGAGGGGGATGAAAAGGATTTTCAAAACCTATTGAATAAGTTTTTTTCGCTTTCGTTTCATTATTTTGGTAACCGCTTCTAATAATTTATTTATCTCATTGTGCAGTTAGGATGGGTCTGAACGAAAAGGACATCAAGAGTTACATCAAGAAAGCTCAAGAGAGGTTGGTGAAAGAGAAGTTAATTGCTCAAAATCAAATTTGGGCCTCTGCAGTGAAGAATTCTGACAAAGGTCTGGTGAAAGTTGTTAAGAGCACTAGGCGAACTACAATTGAAGGGGTGCTCCTCAGCTCCACTCCTATTGCTGCTACCCCCTTAAAGATGGTTCCTGGAGTTTCTTCCGAGGTGTCAAAGGAAACCGAGGTGACTATCGTTGAGAAGGGGATTGAAGAAACGACTGCTGAAACTTCAAATCCTGGGAAACGACCCATTGTGCAGGTTGATTCCTCTCCTAAGAAGAAGATGAAGAGTTCCGAAGGCGAGGTTTCCTGGATGGAGTTTCTTCAGGAATTTGAAGGTCAGGACGAGATCACGTCTTTGTGGGACAAGCGCTTCCCTCTGAAACACTTCGTGAGGGAGCATATTACTACTGTTGATGACGGCGATCGAATTCAAAGCTTAGGTGTTGAGCAAGCTTGCCTGGCGATGCAATCTTATGCTCTGAAGTCTGGTGCCCTTAGTCATGTGGTTTGTGACGAGTTCAACAAATTGAGGAACCGAGAACGCCAGGGGAAGAAAGATGTTGAAGCTGCCAAGAAGGCCGTTGCTGCTCATGCCGAGTTGGTAAGTGAAAATCAAGTTTTGAAGTCCAAGCTAGATGAGCAGGCGAAGTTGTTTGCCGAGAAAGAGGAGTTTGTGCGCAAGCAGCTTGAGGATACGGAGTCTCGGTGGGAAGTTAAGATTGAAGAAATCTGTAATACTCTGAAAGCGCAGGACAGTAAGGTTTCCTCTCAAGAATCCTCTATTGCCGAGCTGAAGGCATCTTTGAGCAAGGCTAGGACTGAAGAACTTCACATTGAGAGTGATGTGGTTCTTTTGAAGGGCTTTGAGAAGGCTAAAAATCAAGTTTTGGCGCTCTACCCTACTTTGGGTGTGTCCGAGCTTGACCCTTTGATGGAAATTGTGGACGGCAAATTGGTGTTGGTCCAATCACCCAAGGAGGAGGATGCTGAGATGAAGGATCTCAATGAATCTTCCTGATTTCCTTAGCCTTTTTATTTTGCTTCAATGTGTTTCACATTTTTAAATTTGTTGTTCTCATCTTTTGTAAGTATACCTTGCTTTATGAATGAAATTTGACTTTCTGTGTTACTGCTTGGTCATTTTGTTGTCTTCGGCGTTTTATCCATCGCCAATCACGCGCACTAAATCCTTGAGTTTCATTTATGAGTTAAGTTTATAAAGACTTTAGACTTGGTAATTAGGCCTCTCGTTTATTAAGACACGAGGATTAGTAATTTTAGAGTGATCGCCTCGAGTTTATAAGGACTTTGGCGGGAAAACCTCGAGTTTACAAGGACTTCGAAGGGGTGACTATGGAGTAGAACCTGATCAGTTTGTTCATTCCAAGGGTCCCCTTTTTCTTACTTTAAACTAGCAAGATGGAGTATCTCTTTTTCTTAAAAGTTTTAACCCAAGTGTTCTCCCAAATCGGTTTGGCCTTTTTTTTGCTAGGCCAAGGATCTCTGATCATTGTCGCATGGGATTCTGATCAAATCGCTTGTCTTAAGCCTTGCCGAGGTGTTTTGAATTGACCTTGACTAAGGTTTTGGCAGAGGCTAGTTTGATCAAATCGCTTGTCTTAAGCCTTGCCGAGGTGTTTTGAATTGACCTTGACTAAGGTTTTGGCCGAGGCGAGTTGCTAATTATCTTATTTTGTTTTTACCGAGGTGTTTTGAACAGACCTTGGCCAAGGCTTTGTAAAGAAATTGCACCATAAAAGGAAATCGTAAATTGTGATGACATAGTTTTTTGCAACTGGCAAGTCTCGTTAAAAACTCCCGGTGGGAGAAAAGAGTACTTGCCAGGTTTTATTCATTGATGTTATGATGTATGTGCATCATTTTGAGTACATATAAAATCAACCATTTACATGGGAAAGTTGTCTGAAGTGAAACACGGGAAATAAAACATGCAAGAGATAACGGGGTGGCTCATTAAAAACTCCCTGTGGGAGAAAAGAGTGCACCATTATTGCTAATGAATTGATTTAAAAAAGCTTAACTGAAATAGAAGCAGAGGTTCGCTGAATTCAAACTCTTCGGAATTGGGGTTCCTGCTAACGTTTCTAACATGTAAGATCCAACAGTTAATTTTTCAAGAATCTTGTACGGTCCTTCCCAATTAGG
This sequence comes from Oxytropis ochrocephala, assembly GCA_020916435.1. Lineage (NCBI taxonomy): Eukaryota > Viridiplantae > Streptophyta > Magnoliopsida > Fabales > Fabaceae > Oxytropis > Oxytropis ochrocephala. Next base: position 47,087,270 of record CM037089.1, read on the forward strand.
TGAAAGTTTTCCCTTCACATTTGTCCCTGATACTTTCCTTAAGACGGGATCTCCTTGCTTCATCTCACGAGGAATGACTTTGGAATCATATTTCTGAGCTGTGCGTTGCTTTACTGCGTACTCGCGTAGATGAGTAGTCTCTCTTATTTCATCCAGAAGATCAAGGCTTGTTGCCATGTAGATTGAGTTCATATCCTCCATTGTGTTTTCTCTTCTGAAACTGGGTTCTCCCAACTCTACTGGAATCATTGCATCTGCCCCATATGTAAGCTTGAAAGGGGTTTCACCAGTTGAAGAATGTGGGGTAGTGTGGTATGAACAAATCACCTAACATAGCTTGTCTGCCCAAACGCCCTTGTACTCATCAAGTGTGTTTGCTTCATTTTGGTGAAATTGTGAAGTATGTATGTGTTGTTGATGATGGGTCATATGAGAGACCTAGGAAAGAAACCAGATAATATAACTTTATTTGTTGATTCTGCTTGGTCGTTTGCCTGAGGGTGCTCTACCGAGGTGAACTTGTTTTTGATTCCAAGTCCGCTGCAAAAGTCTGTAACAAGGGAGCTAGCAAATTGTGTACCATTGTATGACACAATTTCGGCTGGCATACCGAATCTACAGATGATTTTCTTCCAATAAAACTTTTTTACCCGAGCTGCTGTGATAGTTGCTACGGGTTCTGCTTCTATCCATTTGGAGAAGTATTCGACAGCGACCAACAAGAATTTCGGCTGACCAGGTCCAACTGGAAATTGGCCCAAAATGTCAGCCCCCCATTTGTAGAAAGGCCAAGGGGTTTGATGGATTTCAGTGTGGTTGCAGGAGCATGGTGTAGATCGACATGTCGTTGGCATTTATCACAATTCTTTACAAATTCCATGCAATCTTTATCAAGTTGGGGCCAATAATATCCTGCTCGGATGACTTTGTTTTACAGTGAACGGCCTCCAATGTGGCTTCCACATATGCCCTCATGGACTTCTTTCATAACGTATTCTGTTTCAGTGGGTATCAAGCAGCGCATAAGTGGTGATGTGAATCCTCTTCTATAGAGCTTGCCTGCGATGATAGTATATTTGGCAGCTTGACGCCACACCTTTTTGGCTTCAGCTTCTTCTTGAGGCAGGATATCATGTTGTAGGAAAGCTATGATTGGTGTAGTCCAGTTGGTTGATAGCCCTACCGAGTTGATTTCCTTTGCTTTAATACTCGGCAGTGGGAGTGTTTCTTGAATAACTGTTGATTGTTGCCAGGTTTCTTGGTACTTGCTAATTTGGAGAGGATGTCAGCTCGAATATTCTGTTCTCTGGGTACGTACAACAATTCAAAGGAGATGAAATCCGCAGAAAACTGGGAGGTTACGAGTTGAGAGTCACTCTTCACTTTAAGATGTTGGACTCCTACTTCTTTTGCAAGTTTCATTCCTGCTATGAGGGCTTCATATTCTGCTTGATTGTTACTGGCCCTGAAATCAAATCTTAATGATTGTTCAATGAGGAGGCCATCAGGGCTTTCAAATCTGATTCCTGCGCCACTTCCCTTTAAGTTTGATGCTCCATCCACAGAGAGAGTCCAGGAAGAAATTTCTGGATCCAAAGGAGGTGGAGTCAATTCTACAGCAAAATCAGCTAGAACATGAGCCAATCGACCATTCTTCCTGCAAGATCAGGCTTGCGCAAAACTTGCTTGATAGGGTGGTCTGTCTTTACAATTATCTTGTGACTCTGGAAATATGGTCAAAGACGACACGCTGAAGTGATTAGGGCTAATATGCTAACTTCTCAATTTTCTGATATCTGACCTCGGCTCCCTTGAACACCTTACTGCAGAAATATACTGGCCTTTGTTGCTTCCCTTCTTCAGACACCAACACTAAACTCATGGCTCTTTCTGATACTGCCAAATAAAGAAAAAGCGGCTCTCCCATTTTTGGCTTCACCAAGATGGGAGGAGAAAATATGAAAGTTTTAATCGTCTGAAAAGCTTCCTGACATTCATCTGTCCACTCAAAGCAGTTCCCTTTCTTTAGAGAGGCAAAGAAATGGAAAGCTTTATCACCTGCATTTATTAGTTAAAGAAAAAGGAAAAAACACAAGAAAAAGTGGAGTGAGTTACGTTGAGGAACTGCGTTGTCAACGAGGTTCAGTTGAGGGAGCAAAACATTTACGAAGATGTTTTTCACCTGCACAAGATAGAAAGCATGACAAGGCTGCCAAGCGTCCCGTTAATTGTTGAACTTCTTTGGGGTTTGATGGGCTTGGCATCTCAAGTATAGCTCTACACTTGTCGGGATTCGCCTCAATACCTCTTTTGGTCAACATAAATCCCAGGAATTTTCCAGCTTGTACTCTGAAGGAGCATTTTGCCGGGTTGAGACGCATTTGATTCTTTCTGAGGTTGTTGAGAGTTTCTTCTAAGTCTGAAACATGATTGTGATTCTCTTCGGTTTTGACCACCATGTCGTCAATCTATACCTTGAGATTTCTTCCTATTTGTCCTTGGAAACTCTGTCCATTAGCGTTGATAAGTTGCTCCTGCGTTTTTGAGACCAAAAGGCATAACGGTGTAGTGATAATTTCAGGTATCAGTCATGAAGGTTGTCTTGTCTGCATCATCTGGGTCCATTTTAATCTGGTTGTAACCCGAACATGTGTCCATGAAGCTTAGAACGTGATATCCAAATGCTTCATCTATCAAGGCATCGATGCTAGGGAGAGGATATGGATCTTTTGGGCAGGCAGCATTCAAGTCCGTGAAATCCACACACATACGCCACTTCCCATTTGGCTTTTTCACCAACACCACATTTGAAAGCCACGTTGGATATTGAATTTCCTTGATGAAACCAGCTTCAAGCAACTTTTGGGTTTCTTCTGCTACTGCTAACTTGCGCTCAGGTCCTAGTTTTCTTTTCCTCTGAGATATTGGTTTTGCAGCCGAACCTAATGATAGCTTGTGGCTGATGAATGATGGATAAATTCCCGACATGTCAGCTGGTGTCCAGGCAAAGAGGTTGATATTTTTCCTTAGGAGCTCAATTATTTCTATCTCTTCATCCATTGGGAGGGCTCCTCCAATATTTGTTGTTTGCTCAGGATTTGTGTCGATCTGAATTTGTTTGAGATCTTCCATTAGTTTCAGTCGGTGATCACTGAAATCTTCCCTCGGGTCTAAATCTGCAAAGTTAATGTTGAAAGATGTGGCCTTCACCGTTGAGTCTATAGCATTTTTCTTCCTAGTCTTCAGGCTTTCCAGGTAACATTTTATTGCTGCTTCCTGGTCGCCCTTAAGGACTCCAACTCGTCCATCGTCGAGGGGATACTTCAAGGTGAGGTATCGTGTTGACAAGGCTGCGCCGAGGATGTTGAGGGTTGGCCTCCCCATGATAATGTTGTATGAAGAGTCAGCGTCAATCACCAAGTACCTGACCTTGATTGTTCTGGAATTGTTGTCGGTGCCGAAGGTGGTGTTGAGGGTGAGGTATCCCTTTATTTGTACATGTTCTCCTGAAAATCCGACAAGTGTACCATGGTAAGGCTGCAAGTGTTCATTAGTTAGGTTCATACCTTTAAACGCTTCCCAGTAGATGATGTTCGCCGAAGATCCTTGGTCAATCAATACACGCCGAACGTTGTAGTTGAGTACTTGGACCACTATGACTAGAGGGTCATCTTCATGTGGTGAGATGCCTTCGAAGTCCTTGGGGGAGAAATTAAGTTCAGGAACGTTGTGCACCATCAAATTCTGGGTTGAACTGCTAATGTGCATTACTTGTCGTACATATCTACGGCGAGCCGAGCTTGTTTCTCCACCACCTGCTAATCCTCCAGAAATAGTGTTGAGGGTGTGTTGTACTGGTGGAATATCTTCTTCAGGCTCCTCCAATCTCACTACTTGCGACTACAACTTGGGCTTTGGCTTCTCAGGTGTTCTGGTCGAGGTCTGCCCCAGATCGTCTTTCACATATTGTTTCAACAAACCGCGCCAGATTAACTTCTCTATCTCATTTTTCAAGGCGTAACAGTTCTCTATATCGTGTCCACGTCCTCGGGGGTATTCGCACCAAGCACCGCGTCTCTCCCTAGGAGTTTCCTCGCAGGGTTCAATTTAGGAATTAACCTTGTGTGTAGGACTTCCTTTAAGATTGTTGCACGCTTCTGGTTCAATGGTGTTAGAGTTCCCTTGGCTGGGCTAGTACGCCGAGGTGGAGGTGGAAGGTCTCGCGTTGAGAGACAGTTCGGCCATAGTCATAATATCGGCTGCGCCGCTCGTATCCTCTGTCTGTTACCCTTTCTCGTTCATCTCGGTGTCGTTTTTCTGCATTGCTCTCTTCTTCCTTCATATACGCCTCTACACGAGCCAGGATTTCTTGCATATTAGTTGCAGGCTTGTTTGCTAGAGATTCATTGAACTGTCCTCCTCGCAGACCGTTTGTGAAAGCGTCTACGAACTGCCTCTGGTCTGGATGCTCCACATCGACGGTGATATCATTGAATCTTCCTAAATACTCCCTAAGGGTTTCGTTTGATCGTTGACGAGTTTTGAACAATGTTGCAGTTGAGGCTTTCTTGTGTTTCCTATCCGAGAAATGTTTGAGGAATTTTTTGGTGAAGTCGGCATAGGATATTACAGATTGCCAAGGAAGACTCATAAACCAACGTAATGTTGCGCCTTTCATGGTGCCGGAGAACAGTTTGCACTTCAGCGTCTTGTGCGCACCAAGAATTGCCATTTGTGTGTCAAAAGCAGTGAGGTGCTCCCGGGGATCCTTCCGCCCATCATATGGTTCAAGTGGGGGAGGTTTGAAGTTCGGTGGGACGAGATCATTCATGATCGCGTCCGTCAGCGGTTGTGGCTTCTCGATCTGCAACCCATCTACAGTGTTAGGATCCCTGTCCTGTTTCATTTCATCGACTTGCTGCTGCAATGAGTGATTCTGCTTTCTCAGTTCATCCAGAACTACGTTGACCCCAACGAGGTATGGATGGTCGGGTGGCGGTGGTGGTAGTTGCGCTTCGTTGTCGACCGGTGTTTGAACCGGGATAGTAGTTTGAGTAACCGATGTGGAAACAGTTTCTTGCTTCGGTGTGGTGAGCAGATGGGTAGTTCTCGGTCCGTTGGGACGGCGTGATCGTGTAGAAGTCTCCGGGTGCCGAACTGGAGACGGTTGCTGAGGTCGCCGACGTGATCGTCGGGTTGTCACCATTGTTAAGTTTCTAGGTGGCCGGGTTTAAATTTACCGGGCCCCACGGTGGGCGCCAATGTTCTCGGATAAAAAGATATATATTCAGTTAGATCGGTTCATACAATCATGGAGGTGTTCTCCAGTACAGAAAGTAGCATTTGTTCACGGAATGTCCTCCTTGTCCCTCTAGTCTAAAGTCTTATATCTAGTCTCCCTGATCTGCTCGGCAGTTTCCTCAATACATCGGTTTCTAGCGGTTAGCTCGGCTCCAGACTGTCCGGATGACGCGTGTCCTCCTCACGACACCTATCTTTATCAACTACTTCTATGCAGCAGTTGCCGAGGTGTTGGGTCTTGGAACTCAGTTGGGTCTGCATTGGGCCGAGCTCGGATTCTCTATCCCAGTCCAAGAGGTTAAGAAAATAATTATATTTAAGTAACGGATTTGGATGTTAAAGAATCTACTTTTCTTATTTATGTTTTCAATTCGAAGAGGGGCCAGTGAGAATCTCTCAGCCATTATATTTAATAAGCAAGGAAGAAATCAATAAAGAAAAACAGCAACATCAAGTGAGAATATATATATATATATATATATATATAAACAATCAAAATTATATGTAGGTTGTTAGTGAGCAAGGAGATACTGAAAGAGTGTAAGCAAGGGGCCTAATGTTCAACCCCTAATAACTACTAACATTTACTTATTAAGGAAAATATATAAACAATTCAAACTATAAGTTTTATTTTATTTTATTTTATTTGGATAGACAATTGTTAGTGGGAGTGGGGGAAATGTTAGTTTCCGGGACTTGAAACAGGGACCTCCTTCTTGCACTCATTTGGTGCACTCTTTCGGTATCCCTAAGTAGCTCGCCAACTGAGCTACCTACTTGGGATAATTCAAACTATAAGTATTTTCTAGCATTCACAAGTGATCAACATCGCGAGCCTGCAGAATAAGATCATACTCCAAATTCACCTTTTATTCCTGATATCAACACTGATGATCCTCAAGAATCAAACAAACCAAATCCACATATGATGTCAAGGATAAAGAAAAAGCATCTTCTCAGGGGAGGCAGATGTGAACTGTCAAAAGTCCAACTCTGATCAACCATCTCAAACCCCTCTAATGGATGATGAACCTAAGTATGATTGGATAGACGTGTTTGAGCATGACTCTACACATGAGGATAGCTACACTGAAGAAGAAACTATTGAAGAAGACCTGAATGTTCCTCAACAACAACCTTTTCTCCAAAGCCTGCAGAATATCAATCTTCTCAGGAAGATGATTTTCCCACTGTTGAAGCTTCTCAACAAACTGAAGCAGTGGTAAGTGAAGAGAAAGATATGGATGTGTACTCCTCTACTGTCAAAATCACTGAGAAAGCAAAAGAAGAATGAATATGGATCTGTCTCAGGGAGAGAATGACAACAGTGAACTGCCACAAGATCCTCCTCAAGTAAATCTCTCTCCAATTTCTAAAGCAGTGCATGAGATTGTTCGGGATATCAACAAGGATACACCTCCTACAACTCCACAAGTGAATGCAGAATAAGCTTCTCTGGTCCCACTCAAACTATGAGTTCCCCACTATTCTCCTCTGTCAAACCTCCTCCAAGTAAAGAACCCTCTTCAGAAAAGGAAAAATCCCCCATTGCTAACGATAAAGAAGATCTCATAACTGAGATGGGAAAAATGAGTGCAAAGCATGATGAGAAAATGGAGCAGATGAAAGCTCAACAAGAGAATCTCCTCAAATGCATTGCAGTCTTGCAGAAGGAAAGCAGCATGGAAGCAAAAAGGAACTTTGCCTATCAAGAATGGCTTGTGAAGAATGTGGTCCCCTCCATGATAAAATGAGATCAACATGCTTAAATTTTCTATGTTTAAAATAGAAAACTCAAAAACTTACTCCAAGTTTGTCATCAACAAAAAGGGGGAGATTGTTGTAATAAAAATCCCATTCTAAGTTTTGATGATAACAAACTATGTAAGATTTAGGTTTTCTAATGACGTGTGATTAAACATGTTTGCCAAGTGCCAAGAACAGGTTACCAACAATAGCAAACTAAGGCTCTACCATGGATTAGCTATTGGTTAAATACAATAGTAGAAAAATCTTGAGAAGGTTACATTATGAAAAGCTTAAAATAAGTCAACAGAAGGTTTGACCAATTAATAGAAGGTTGACCAAAAGTCAACAGAAGGTTTGACGGGATGTCAAAATAAGGTTGACTCAACAAACACCATAGAAGCATAAGTTCATGCTTGAGAGGTTAACGTGAAAGGAGAGGTAATGTTGGGAAGGTTACTGGAAACCGTAACCAATTAATCCCAAACACATTAACTCCTCTTGAATGATTTTCATTTGCATTAAATGAAGAATCCAAGTATTAAATGTGCTGGAAGTTTAAAGCATTAAAGAAGGTATTGCATGATTATTTCTTTGGTACATTTTGAGTGTTTGTTTCATACTAGGAAGCTTGAGAAGCTTCATTGCAAGCTGGTACAACCTAGCCTACAGTGCAACATCAAATCATAGTTGTTTAGTACTAGAACACTAGGAGAGTACATATCGAAGAAAGTTCAGATGTGCAGTTAAAGTAAAAAGCAAAGCTTGAGAAGGTTCAAAAGTTGTCAACTTTTGTACCTTACTTCACATCACTCTTATGGACCAATGGATACTCCAAACGGCTCTCTTCAAGTTTCTAACGGCTATATTCGTCCTCCATGGCTATTTAGGAAGTTCACTTTGAAGTTTCAAAGTATGAGAGTTAATTGCAACCTACCTAGAGAGAGGTGAGTGTTGTTGGTGATTCTACTTGGTAAGGTGAAGGTGAACCTTTAGGAAACTAGAAGAGAGTTTTCTAGTGGGTTGAAACAACTTGTGTTGCTTTGTAAGATAGCACTTTTCTTTTGTGTGTTGATCAAAAGAAAGTGGTGTTGTAAGTCTTTTGTGGTTGAGCAAAAACAAGTGTAAAAACCATTTGGATAGTAGTGGAAATACTCATGTGGACGTGGGGAGAGGAAGTCGCCAAGGTTTGGGTGAACCTCTATAACTCTACTGTGTTATTTACATGCTTTCATATTACTTGCTTACTTTCTTAACTTATAACATTGTTTTCAAACCGAAGAGAAGGTTAGATTATTCAACCTTCTCCAATCTGTTTTAACATAAACTCAAAACCCTATAATGAACTAAGGTTGTGTTTGAAAACAACATTTCTCTTACTATATAAATTCATTCTAAATCATCATTGTTATTTCTTATTTACTGTAGAGATAGTTATTGCTTTATTGTGAAACTAACTCCAACTTTCTCATCTCCAAGTAAAGCTGGAGAATAATTTGTTGAGAAGGTTTCAGGTCTTATAAATCAAAAGGGGGGTACACAATTCAAACTCCCCTTTCTTGTGTAACTTCGGTCACTTTAATTCTTTCATTCTTAGGATTGATTTTGGTTATTTGTTTAAGTTATTGTTGATTTAACCTATACTTCGAAAAAAATTTGTTTAGGATACTTGAAGGATTCATGATATTCAACCCATCTTGGGCTTGATTTCAATGTCTTGTTCAAGTCCCTTTACACTTGTGATTCTGAAACTTAATTTCGAATCTCGTGTATGTTATTGATCTTCAGGGATTGACTCGATTGATATCATAATCAAATTCTATTTGAAAACCATTTTACTATTTGAAAATGCATTTAACTTGGGGTTGATACGTAAACGTATCAACTAGAGAACCAATGATCTAATTCGAGTCCTCTAACTTTATCTCTTTCGAATTCATTTGTTTGATAGTGAAGTTAGCAAATTTTATTGCAAAACACATACATAGAACTAGAGTTGTCAACATGATTCGCACATCCCACCCCAACCCATTGTGCCAAAACGTAAAAGTGGGCTGCGATGCCAACTATGTTTTTTGTATCCCAACCAAGCTCAAAACACCGAGCTAGCGAGCCTGGCTGAGCCAGTCCAACTTTAACAAAGTAAGTCACAAAAAGTGTTCATAAAACATAAAAAAGCAGATCCAACTTAAGCCATGAGCTCATTGTAATGGGCCAAAACGACCCAGTTCTTATTTAGGCTTCTATTTAATCATCCCAGACCAGAACACTGGGCCATTAGACTGGCCAAAATTGACACCTTTAAATAGAATGCCTTGCACTTACATGTTTTACAATTATATGCAACATAACTTTATTTTCTTATTGTTATTCTATTCTAGTGGGTCTAAGTACCTCTGAGTTTAGTTTTGTTGTGCGATCCAACCGATTAGACCTATTCTCAATTGATTTTTGTCATTTTGACACTCAACCTCTGAACTTACCCACCCGAACATGTATATTTGCCTTTGTTTTCTTCAGATATTGGTCGAGAGATGTTTATCTGTCCACCCTAGTAATGAATTTCACCATTTAGTGAATGATGCAAAAGTATACATCATGTGCTTATCTATAAAATAACTAGTTATAGGTTATCATGGACTAAGCCAAGCTCTACACTAATACTTCTTCAAATTTGAAAAGCATAACAAATTAACTCATTCTTCTTTCAAAATTAGTTTTCGTCCAATTTCTCATCAGTAGGTCCGACCCAATGGTGAGGGCGGGTAAAACTCTTGCTTTAGGCCTCACCCAAAACAAAAGGTCTCACCCTAAAAAGGCCTCACGGAAAAACTACAATACTTAAGGGTATTACTTTTCCCACTCCACCTCCTACTCTTTCACACCCCTTAACAAATTTTATTCAAAATAACCTCGCGTGAAACGCTGTGAGGACGAGTTTAACGACGGTTCGAACGACCTTGTTCGAACAGGTTCGAATGACCTCGTTCGAACAGGTGAAATTACACACAAGAGGGTGTGAAGTCAATATTTAACTCACGCGAACGATGTCGTTCGAATAAGGTCATGCGAACAGGTTCGAATAGGTGAAATTACACACAAGAGAGTGTGAAGTCAAAAATTAACACACTCGAACGATGTCATTCGAACCTGTTCGAAGCCTCGTGTTCGAACACGTGAATTTTTTTGAAAAAAAAGACGCTTTTGGCTAGTCTTTTGGTCATTTCACACCCTTATAGAGTGTGTTTTAAATAGGAGGGGGTGTGGAAAAAGCAAAGTCCATACTTAATGTACCACATAGTAGTCTAGAAGCCTAACAACACAACTGGTTAAGTTGCTCGTAGTCACTTATATGTGGGCTCAAATCTACCAGAGGTCTTTTAAGATTTTGTAACTTCAATTTTTACTCATTATCCTTCATTTCATAAAGTATACAGTTCAAGTTCCAACAATGATTATGAGTCATGTTTCTACTAATAACTAACGGGCCATATGTGACTTATTTAGACCAATATTTTTTATTATTTTAATAATTTAGATCAAAAGTTAATTTTTGTTTATTTAAAACTTTAAAAACCACTTTTTACATAAAAAGTCATTTATTTATTTTTTTGGTCAACTAAAAGTCATTTATTTATAAGAATAATATTATTTCTTTTAAAGGGTGTTGGGCCGGCCCCGCTCATCAAAATCATGAAATCACCTCACGCGGATCACCAACTTTTTACTAGCTTGGCAAGTGCTGCCACACCCACAATATGTTTTTTCTAACACCCCATCATAAGCTGAACTCTCATAGAAGTCTATCATGTTCAACATAGATATAAAAGGCAAACATGTCAATGTTGGAAGTGCTTTTTGAAGAAGTCCACCTTTCAAGATGTGGGAAGCAACCGAAAAACTCTTTTGCATATTTTCTCTTACAAAATGGTAGTCAAAAAGTGAAGAAGTCTCCGCCCGAAAATGCTTTGGCCCATTATGGGCTAAATCGAATGAGCTGGACCGACCCAAATCAACAACTCTAGTAGGAAGGAATGATACTATATAGTAAAAGAAATGGGCAAAAACTTTGTCTATATCTTATTTTTAATTTAATATTGTTAAAAAGAATTTATTATTATTATTATTTATTTTTGTCAAAAAAACTCAATAGTCAATAATAATATGTCACACCTCAAACATCACCTGTGTAGTGTGCATTCATTTCACATCCCACCACACCACACAGGTCCGTCCTTCATGTTAGTTAGTTTTCTCTTATACTTTTTGAACATGCATTAATACACTTCTGTGTTTCTAGTTTATCGTTTCTTCTTTGTTCTACAAGACTTTTTCTTCCAAACATAGGGCCGGGGGACAAACAGAAGATTAGGTAGAATATCCTGAACATGATGAATAATCGAGGGCTCTTTTCATCTAGCATGCATGTGGCATTCATTGAATTAGTAATGGGTTTTCAACAATTAACATCAAATATTGAAGTGAAGCCAAGGAGAAAATGACACAATTTCACGTGAAATATACAATACAGGTTATATGATCAGGTTCATCGGGATATAGTCACTAGGTAGCTACTCACTAGTGTCTCCATCCGCCACCCCATACTGCTTTACAATTCCACCTGCAATGCACCATTAAATTGTCCATACCTTATTTATTTTCGTTGCAAAACAAAGCCAAGGGGTATTCAAATCTTTATACAAGTGTGTCACACCGAGTTAAGAGACGACGACAATGAGAAAGAACGCCAATTCGTGAATGACAGTTTTGTGTGTCAACCTAGCTACTCATACTTCATTGAACCAATATCATGACACCGTTACAAAGCGATTAAAAAAGAGTGGAACTGCCAATAACTAACGCCTTAAAAATTACTCATTTTGGTCCTTTTTATAAACAAAAACTTATCAATGAAAATTGATGTATTTGGTTTACGTTGCCCAGTTTTTGCTAATAGAGATTAGGGAGAGTAGATATTTTTTTACACCCCAAATAATTCAAGAGGAGTTGTAAGACAAAGGATAATTAAGTACCTTACTTTCTGTTTCTTCTTTCACACAACCTCCTCTAATTTTTTTTGAACGTAGTTTTCTACTTCTTATGTGCATGATGTATGCATCATGATAAATTTTCTACTTCAAGTGAACCCCTCACTTCCACCTAGGTCCGCTGCTTGGAATATATGGATGAAAATCCAAAGTTCAATGTTTCTTAAGGTGGCTAGAAGAATGGGAATTTGATGGTCAATGATGAATGCATATGATATATGTACACACGAGAGAATTGTTTGATCACGACAATTTATATCTGTTTCATTCAAATAATAAAAAAAAAAGATATTATTGAAAATAATAACCAACAAATAAAAGATATTATCCGAGAAAATTTTTATTGTGAAAAAAAAATCAATTTTGGCAATTCCTAAAAACTAGCCCCAATCCCCGTGAGATGCACGGGTTCGACTAAAGCAAATCTATTTATTTTTAACATGAATACAAGAAAATTAAATGCGTAAAAGTACTATCTTTAATATATTTTTTAAAAAAAATTGGGGAAGGGAAAATTTTTATTAATCAAAGTGGGACTAATGACCATTTTAACAATCCCTGAGGGGATTTGAACTTAGCACCTTGAGGATATAATGCTAGCTCTTACCACCGATCGAGCTAGCACCTCAAGTAACTACCATCTTTAATATGTGTAAAGGTAGTTAATTTTGTTTATAATTAAGTCCGGATGGAGTACATCAATACATCATGCAGGATTGGATAAAAACCACTAATAAAATAAAAGCATCTAAACAACGTTGAAAGAAAACGTTGACGAGATCTATTGTAAATGAGGTCGGAGTTCCCACAAAAAAAGTTAAATTATAACAATACATTAAATAGCAATTTATCAAATTAAAAATAAACTTTAACAAAGACACTGGAATTGAACATCTACAGATAATAAGAAAAAAAGTCTAATTATTTTTAATAACGTTATCTATATTCATCAAATGGAAATATAAAAACTCAAATCATAATTAAAGAGAAAAGAAGACAACACAATTAGAAAGTGAAACGTGTACGTAGGTATCATCCAGAGTTTGATTTAAAACTAACACCGATTTAAGTATGTTTCTAATATTCATTGGTGCGAATTATCAAAATAAAGAAGAGAACACCAAGTTTGACATGTACATTTTTTTCTGAAACCTAAAGTACCCCAAAACACACTACATAGCATCACACTTTACGTATTTTGTCACAATTTTTTTTCATCAAATCGTTTTTGAACTTTCTAATTGTGTTATCCTCTTTAATTATGGGTTATGCTTTTATATTTTCGATGAATATAGATAAGTTATTAAAAAAATCAGAATTTCTTTTCTTATTATCCGTGGATGTTAAATTCCAATGTCTGTGTTAAAGTTTATTTTTAATTTTATAATATTGTTATTTAATTTATAATTCTAATTTAACTTTTTTAGTGGGATTTTCGGTTTCATTTACAATAGAACTACACATCATTTTCTTTCAATTTGAATTTCTGCTTTTTATTTATTTATTGGTCAAAAAATTTGCTTTTATTTTAATGGTGGATTGTATTCAACCCTACATCATGTATCAATATACTCCCTCCGGACTTAATTATAAGTAAAAATAAATACCCTTACACATATTAACGATTAATAATAGTTTTGTAAAAAAAAATAAGATTAGTAGTTTCATGCATTTAATTTTCTTAAATTCATGGAAAAAATAAATAAATTTACTATGCTATCCCTAATCAATAGTCACTTTCTCACGATATTAATGAGTTAATTTAATTTAATGTATTTACATCCATGGATACTAAAGTACTCCAACGCATACCGCTTAACATCTGACTATACGTGTATTTTGTTACAAAATTTTTTTAGGGGCTTAAAATAATAACCACCAAGAAAGTATGTGTTGAAGGCCTTAAAAAAAGGGCATGATAAAGGCTCGTGTTTTTCCCACTCCCTACTCCCCCTACTCACCACACCCCATAATCCCTTAAATACAAAAATTACCCCTAACTTAAAAACACTCCACCTCCTACTCTCCCTCCCTACCCCCTTCACTCTAACTCTCACTCTTCACCTCCTACCTTTATTTCGTCCATCTCTCTTTTTGGTTTCAGTTTTTGCTTTTTAATTTTTGTTTTTTATTCAGTTTTCTCCTTATTTTATATTTTAAGGTTTCACAATTTTTCCTTTTTACAGTATTATTTAAGACATCTAATTAATTTATTATTTACAAATTTTAATAGTATCTCACCACGTTGGTGCGAAATTATCAAAATAAAGAAGAGAACACCATGTTTGACATGTAATTTTTTTTGGAACCTAAAGTACCCCAAAGCACACTACCTAGCATCACACTTTACGTATTTTGTCACAATTTTTTTCATCAAACCGTTATTGTGGAATGAACTTTGTGTGTTTGAACATCTAAAATTTTTCTGAGACCCTAAAGCACCCCAAAATACAATGTGAGCATCACACTTTACGTATTTTGTCACAAATTTATTATCATTTTTTACCACACCGGTTATTTACAGTGAAACTTCTAGTATTTAATTTGAAGAATTAATTTTTTTTTTCTGAATCCTAAAGTACCCCTAAACACACCGCTTAATATTTCACCTTACGCATTTTGTTAAAATAATTTGTTCCCATCAACTACACCAAAACACATTGTTTAGCATCACACATTACGTATTTTGTCATGAAATTAAATTGTTTTTGACTAAATATTTGCATATTGAAACATCTAAAATTTTTCGAGACTGTAAAGTACCCCTTAAAATATAAAAAAGAAAAAAGACGAAGAACCTTGGATTTGGTAAAAACTCTATTGGGGGAGAACCACACGGACCGACAAAGCCGGATACTCGTGGTCAGTTAGACACCCTAACGTAGATTAGTCGTCGACAATGTCGGTGGAAACTGCGTACCAATGATATTGAAACTAAAAAAGTAAAAGAAGAAAAAAAATACAAAAGACAAAACCAAAAAAATTGAAGCAAAAAAAAAAAGTAAAAGGAAGAAGTGAAAAAAAAATGGCGACAAAAAAAAATTGGCAAGTTTCCGCCAAAGTGACAAGCCGATTATGTTTTATAGATTTATATCGTTCGGAGATGCTAAAAGGGACTAAATTTTTTTGATGGGTATGAAGCTAGTGGGGGTACAAAGTTTAACATCCTTTCCTTTTTGTTTGTGTTACTTTGTAATTTTTTTTGGCCAATGTTTCGTACAACTTCCGAAAACGTCTAACTCTTTTAAATATTTCAAAAATACTCTTCATGAAAAAATCTCTCACGTTGTATTTTAACCGGTTCGAAGCACGTCGTCCGAACTGGTTCGGACTTGGTTCCACCGAACCATGGTGAAACACACTGAGATAGAATCATTTGAATTTTAGTAGATAATTATTGTTCGTTTGTTTTTCCAGCGAAGGTGAATAATTATTGGACATGGTGGAGATTCCAGAAGCAAAGTAAAGGCGGTTATAGAGAGAGGGTGAAATGGCCGGATTATTATACATTAACAAATTCCATAATATTTAAAATGAAGAGGAGGAGTTTGATATTGATATAGCCACTTACCCAATGGCTGTAGCCCCCTATGCTATGATGCGACATTATAAATAACTTTGTTCCCATCCCATGCCTTTCGAAGCTTTCCTTTTTGGCTTTTTTTTACACTCCCCTTATTATCGCTCCCACTCCATAAATACTATTTCGGACAAAAATGCTCCCAGCAATAGTAAAAATTTCGGAATTACCTTAGAGAAGAGGTAAATCCGGTAGGGGGGTTTGTGGATTTCCGAAATTATCAAAAACTGAGGTAATTCTGGTTCACATTTTGTGAACCGGAATTACCTCAGTTTTTGATAATTCCGGAAAACCTCAAACCCCCGTGGTTTTCCGGAATTACCAAAAACTGAGGTAATTCCGGTTCACATTGTTAATTAAAAACAAATTAAAATTAATTAAAGACGCGTTTTTGATGACGAAACGAAATAATACATGAATAGGACTCCGCATCAGAAATATGTCAAAACGGTTCATCATTACTCGAACGTCATCGTTGTTCTTCACATCCATGGTGGACCACTAAACACGATTATTATCGCCCATAGTGGGGTAGCGATAAATGATCCGGGTGACTTCTTGCTCGTCACCTCCAGCTGCACCTTCGTTGTTATTTTTTCTTTCAAAGCTTCAAAGGTGATGTCGTCGTGTGCCATGATTGACGTATTGTTATTTAAATCGTAAATCGTTCGTATCGTATTTTAAAAATAAAACGCTTGTAAATCTTAATTTAATATACAAACTTTTTAAAAAAAAATTAAAAATTTCGAAATTACCTCTAAAAAAGGTAATTCCGGTTCAAAATACCCCATTTTTTGAACCGAAATTACTTTTTTTAGAGGTAATTCCCAAATTTTTAATTTTTAATTTTTTTTTTAAAACAGGGGTATTTTTGGGTTTAATAGGGTTATGGGGGTGTAGGAGAGAAGGAGGGGGGTGCGAAAAAAAAAAGCCATTTCTTTTTTAAGGAAAATGTCTTGCTGAGCGCTAAATAACAAGTTGAAAACACGACAAAAAAGTTATATCCCTCTAACGTTCAGCATTATCCCAGTTTTATGATGCCCAACAATGTTCGGCCGGCCGTGCTCCGAACTGGTTCGGCCGATCGTGTTCCGAATCTAATAAAAAACAATTTTAGAATGGATATCTTTAAAAATAACACATTTGGTGCAGTGAAATTCGAATTGGTTCGGCCAAGCGTGCGCCGAACTGTACTTAATATTTAAAAAAATATAAATTCCAATTTTCAGTAAAAGTTTTTAGTCTTTTCAGGTGTCAAGTGAGTAGCTAGGGGGTTGTACGAAGCATGAGCCTTTTTTTTCAATTCAAATTAAATGTGGGCCGACAAAGTTATAAGCCCAATCAACTTATTGGGATCTTCTGTCCTTTTTATATGTTAAAAAAATGAGGGTTGTTTTTTTGGACCCCCACCATCTTCCCCTATACCCCATGTTCCGGAGTGGGCTAAAGGCCCATTCGCTGCTGAAGGCCCAACGCGCCCAATAAGCGTTGTGTCCTGCAAACCACGCTCTACCTGTAAGTTTCGCAATGGCCAGGGCGCCTCACCCAAATGCAATGTATAAATATGCTACAGAGCCTCATAATCAAGTATGTTATCTACACCCTGTGATTCTGCTCGATCGCACACTATTGACTTGAGCGTCGAAGTATCATTGTAGGTACCACCCGCGTGCGGCCAAGAACTCGGTCCTTCACTCCTTTCAACGGTCTGTCCAAGCAATTTAAAGACCAAACTACACTTCATTGATCAACGTACGATCACCCCCACCAAACATTTTCTTACAATTTCACCCCTAAAAAATACAAAACAGATTTATCTATTAAAATGATAAATTTGTTTTGTATTAAAAAATAGAATTTATTTTGTTTAGTATTTTAGAAAAAGGTTATAAAAACACCACAAAAATCCATTGAATGATGAAAACTAAAAATTATAAAAACACCACTAAAAATCTAATAAAATAAAAAGAAGGCTATGAGAATCTTTTTAGATTTTTTGGAGATTATGAAAAATTAAAAAATTAATAAAAATAGTATGCAATGGAATTTGGGATTTTGACCCCCGCATTTTGTAACACCCTCTTTTCTCAAGTGTAATTTAATTTAAAATCAGAGTTCAAAATCGTTTTTCTTTTAAAAAGATACATCCTCAAGGGAATGCTACCAAAACATCACTTTAATTTAGTCAACAATACTTTTCACTAATAAATATAATTGCGTGATACATAGCACGACTTAAATGGGGCGAACCCTCAAAACACCGGTTTCTTAAGTAAGCCCTCCATCACCAATTATACAGTTCAACAACTACAATTAAAACAACTACTAGACTACTCGTCCCCCCAGTGCTACGTATCAGAGCAATACTCCACAACCAGACTGAGGAAGGAAGAACTTTCACTCGGGATCACCTGCACGTTGCCGACATAAGAAGCAACATAGAAAGCAGAAGGGTGAGTCTCTAACACATATAATAAAATGTATGATAAACATTATGTTAGAGAAAGGCAACTAGAAACACCCCTACTCACTAGACAAACACACATCATCAAGTTATAACACATCAACTCCAAATCATCAAGAAACATCACCAATATGCATGAGTATATGCATGAATGCAACCCAACACCAAGGGTATAAGGCATGGATACCATCATCGGCTTAATGGTACCGTCACCATCGTTATTTTGCCATTCGGGCCTCACCTTCGTTAATGATATGAAGACCGAAGTCTACAATATCGAGGCCGAAGCCTATCACCGTCGTTAATGCATATGAAACATGTGACTCCATGAACAATGCATCAACCACAAACAATCACATCATGTACGCATTGACACCGTCACTGGATTTACCTCCGTCGTTTAATCCACCATCGTTACACCGTCATTACACCGTCATTACACCGTCATTTAATTCACCACAACATCATCAATAGCTCTATGGCTAACATCAACACATCGGTCACTAGCTCTATGGCTAACATCAACCTCAATCAATAGCTCTATGGCTAACATCAATACCTCAATCAATAGCTCTATGGCTAACGTCAAACTCACCGGACACATCGACACCAAAATCAATAGCTCTATGGCTAACGTTAAACCCATCGGACACATCGACACCAAAATCAATAGCTCTATGGCTAACGTCAAACCCATCGGTCACTAGCTCTATGGCTAACCTCAAACTCATCGGACACATCGACACCAAAAGTAGTGGACTATACTGTCACTACAAGGACCAAACGTCGCCTAAGGACCAAACGTCACCTAAGGACCAAACGTCGCCTAAGGACTAAGCTGGCTCCACCATTTAGCCACTTAGACGTACTCGGCACCAAACAACACCCAAATTTGCGCTGGCAAAGAACTGCGCCACACCAAGGCGTCAAAACAAAGACACCTCGGACACACCACACTACACCTCGGCACACATACACTGGCACACCCGCACCACTTTGGCACACCACAACAACACTACACTTCTGCTCTCTACACCTTGACAACACTAGCTTCGACATACATACACCTCACTTCGGCAACTACACTTCGGTATACATACTCTACACTTTGGCAACTACACATCGACTCCCATACACTTACACTTCGTCACGTCTACACGACGACACTTACACTCCGATACATCTACACCTCAACACATACACCTCGACACATCTACACGTTGACTTCCATATACTTCGACCCACTACACGTCGACACTTACACTTCGATACATCTACACCTCAACACATACACCTCGGTATATATACACTATACCTTGACAACTACACTTCGGCTTATATACACTACACCTCGACCACTACACTTCAGCATACATACACTACACTTCAATACATCTACAGTTCGGCAACACTAGATTCGACAGACCTACACTTCACTTCATTACATCCATACCTCGACAATACTAGATTCGACATACCTATACTTCACTTCAATACATCCATACCTCGACAATACTAGATTCGACATACCTATACTTCACGTCAATACATCCATACCTCGACAATAATAGATTCGACATACCTATACTTCACTTCAATACATCCATACCTCGGTTACACTTCCTCAATTCACCATCACTCACCTCAGTTACACTACTTCACTTCACCATCAATCACCTTGCCACACTTCCTCACTTAACCATTACTCACCTCGGTACTACATTACCTCGGTTACACTACTTCACTTGACCATCAATCACCTTGCCACACTTCCTCACTTAACCATTACTCACCTCGGTACTACACTACCTCGATTACACTACTTCACTTGACCATCAATCACCTCGGTTACACTAGCTTTGACATACATATACTACACTTTGGTACTACACTTCCTCAATTCACCATCACTTACCTCGGTTACACTACCTCGGTTACACTCCTTCACTTAGCCATCACTCACCTTGGTACTACACTTCGGCACATACATACTTTGACGCACACATACTACAACACACCTACCCTTCTCGGCACACAGTAATACTTCACTTCGAATGGCGCCCTAGACGCCTAACCCTCATCTTCCCTCTTTTCTTTGATTTTCATACTATGATCAAACTTAACCCACAATTACTTCAACACATGTTCATTCGAAATGTGTCCAACACACATCAAAGTAACAACTAAGGTGACAACACCAAAAATGGCACCCTTGCGCCTAGGGTTCCTCAAACCCATTTTCTTTTCTAGGTCTTTCATATGACCAAATCATCAACAACACATACACACATCACAAATTCACCAAATTGACTCAACCACAACATCAATCACACAATCAACAACACAATCAATACAACAATCATCCTAGAGTCTAACCCACA
Organism: Oxytropis ochrocephala; assembly: GCA_020916435.1. Classification (NCBI taxonomy): domain Eukaryota; kingdom Viridiplantae; phylum Streptophyta; class Magnoliopsida; order Fabales; family Fabaceae; genus Oxytropis; species Oxytropis ochrocephala. The sequence continues at coordinate 47,107,790 of CM037089.1, forward strand.
CATAACACTCATCATATACTCTATTTTAGGTGAAAGAGAGCCCCCTTACCTCAATAGATTGAAGAATAAGCACCCTCTCCACCAAGACTTCAAGATCCCCCAACAATCCAACTCCTCTTCCTTGAACTTGAACTTTCCACGCCAAGATCTTCTCTTCTCCCTCCTTAAGGCTATCGCACTCTCTCTCTCTACTCACTTTACTCTTTGACTTTTCTTTGTAATTGGTTGCAAATGAACTCTCTCACCATCGACACCTAAACTTATCTCATGGATATGGGCCTAACTATCATGGGCCTCTATTCACACCTCCTCCATTACTTGCACTACTCCCTCTTTTAATTAAATTACCACTCACTTTTACTAACCACCACTCCTCATTTACATCAAATACCCTATCATTATTTTAATATAACCAACCAATATACCACTTAATTAAATAAATACTTGAATTATTTTTTTTTGGGTCGTTACACATTTCGGATCAATCGGAGTAGGTTGTCTCCCAAACCGATTTTTTAGCCTAGATTATATACTCGGTGTACAACATCGTTGTGTGTAATGAATATCTACAACTAAACAAAACCAAAGGATCATTGATAACCACAACTATTTTTTTTTTTAAAATTAATTATAATTTTTTTTAAATATTTACTATTTTATTTTGGAAAATGGATTTATCTCACATAAAAGATTAATCGGTTGTTGTAATTTAACAAAAGGGATTTATCTTTTTGAGAGATAAATCCGTTTTATATTTTTGGCCAATAGATTTATCTCATAAAAAGATAAATTGGTTATATATTTTTAGGGGTATAAGGGTGAAGGTGGGGGTTAAAAAAAACAGGCCCATGCTTCTTAGAACCCCTCTCTACTCCCTAGAACCCCCAACCATCCAAAAATGCCAAAAATTTCCCCAAGATTTTTTTTTGTTTTTTTCTTTAAAAACCCCCTTCACCACACTAGAACTCCCATTCCTCCTCAACACTAGAACCCCCAACCAAAAACACCCCTTCTCATTCCTCCTCCTCCCACCGGCGTCCTCCACCTCCGTGAAGTAAGAATCCATTTCCGCTTCTCTCTCTTCCATTTTTGCTGTTTTTTTTCACTGTTTTAAGACTGTTCGACGATGCAGAGGTCGAACACGATCGACCAAGCGTGCGTCGTCCAGTCTTTTTCGCCTTGTTTTGGTCTGTTTCACTTCTGTTCGATCGAGCGTGCGCCGATCTACTTCGATCTGGCGTGTGCCGACCATTTATTCATATCTGGAAAGGCCGAACGTGCCTGATTCTCTGTTTTTTACTTCTTTTTTCAAGTATGGCTTCTTTCTACGCCACTGTTGATTAATACAGATAGGAGATTTGCGTCCTAGATGACTTGGACCAGCTGCCTGATTCATGTTCTTTTGTGATGGATATTGGAGGCATCGCTTATGGCTCCCATGATGGAACTGGCAGGATCTCAGTTGACACTGGGGAGTTTGTTCGCGCCTACAGCTTTGGGCACCCGATTGATAGTGTCTCTCTGGAGATTACCTACAGTGGTGGGTGGCGCTTCGATGTCTGCGAAGCCCCCGAGTTTGACGTGACCTCTTAGTCAGAGAGGTCTAATAGTGATCCCGAGTCAGACTCTACTGATGATGAGTACGGGGTTCATAAACGGGCTCGGGAACAGGCTGACGATGCCACTAAGTCTTCTGACGGTAAGTCTTCTGACAGTGAGTCAAAAGACTCCGATGATGACTCCAGTGAGTCAAAGGACTCCGATGATGACTCTTGAGCCTCCTATCATTGTAGTTTATGTCTCTATTGTAATGCTATTTTATTTGACTCATTAATGAAATGAAATTTAAGTTTTTTTTTACTTTTTTATTTGTTTGTTTTCCATTGTGAAATTTAATTATTTAACAAGTGTAGCCAAATAAACAAAATAACCAAATAATTAACATAACCAAATAAACAACAAAATAAACTAAACAACATGAAAAAATATACGACATATAATAAACGAAACTACTGAGAGAGAGTTCACTAATTTTTGGGGAGCGTGCTTTCCATAATATAAATGACCTCTTCCGGTGTGCGTCTCGTTTCGACAAACAGCTCAATGAGGTGACATCCCAATGGGATGTTACAATGATGTTCCATCATTGCGCGAAGATCGTTGTCGCTACGGATATCCATAGCTTCATAGCGGCGAGTGTCGTCTTCTAGACATACGCACTTGCGGTAACGTATATGAGAGATGTCTTCGCGCCACTTGTAACGCCCCAAAAATAATTTAATTAATTACTTAATTAAGTTATTTTAAGTACTTAGTGAGTTAATTATATTAAATTAATTATATAATATTTTGTTGTGTTAGGGAGTGGTGGAAGTAATTGAAGGGGTGTAAAAAGGGCCCAAGTCACTTGAGCCCAAAATATATAAGCTTAGGTTTAGCTGTCTCACTCATTAGAAGAGAAAAAAGAAAAAAAAAGAAGAGAAAGGAGAAGAGAAGAGGGTTTGCGCCGTGGGAGAGAAAGGAAGAAGAGGGAGAATCGCAAGTTGAGAGAGAAGGAGCAATTGTTGCTGCGTTTTCATGGTGATTGAAGGGTTTTTCATCTTCTACAATTTCTAAGGTAAGGGGAGTCTCATAGTATAAAGGGTTATGTTGGGTTGTATATGGGAGAGTAGTTTCTATAATGCCTTGGTAGTGTTTGTTGATATGATTGAACCAATTATGAGTATATGAATGTTGTTAGTGTTGTTTGGAATGTTGAATTGCTTGATTTGAATGTTGTTAAAAACGTTGCACCCTAGGTGTTTGATAGAATGCTTAAGCGAAGTTAGAATTGCCTATTTTGTTGTGTGATGAATTGGTTGGCTGAATTCAAGGTGGTTTGCTGAGGGAATTGTTAAAAAAATTAAGAAAATGTATTTTAGGCGCCACTAGGCACCATATGTTGCTGTTTTTGGCGCCCTGGCGCAACACAATTCTTTGCCAGCGCCATGTTGCTGTTTACGCGCTCGGCGCAACACAGTTCTGTTGTCGAGCGCCTAGTTCTTTCTTGTTTTGGCGCCCTAGCGCAACACAGGTTGCTACCAGACGCCAAGTGCTCGCTCTGTTTGGCGCCCGTGGTGGTGCGAGATGCCCCCGCGCCGCTTTACTCTTGTTTAGCGCCCGTGGCGCGCAGATGCCCCAGCGCCATTTTCTCGTCTGCTTTGCGCCCATCGTGCGCGCGAGTTGCCTGGCGCCATTTTGCGTCTTTGTTTGGCGCCCCAGTAGCACGAGTTTCCACAGGCGCCCGATTTCTCATGTTTTGTGCGCCCGGTGGCGCGCGCAGGTGCCTCGTGCGCCATTTCTTTGCTCTGGTGGCGCCATCAGTGCAGTGCGAGTTGCCACAGGGCACCAGATTTCCATGTTGTGTGCGCCTAGTGTGGCGCAGGTTGCCACAGGGCGCCAGATTACGGTGTTTTGTGCGCCCAGGGTGGCGTAGGTTGCCCAGTGCGCTTGCTTCTTTCGCTTTGCGCCCAGTGTGGCGCGCAGGAGTTCTGCCAGGCGCCATTTTGGTCTTTATTTGGCGCCCAAGGGTGTCTAAGTTGCTGATTTGTGTTGTTGAAGGGCGCCATACCGTGCTGCCCAGTGTTGTAACGTTGTGTGGGTCAAATAACGATTAAATAAATGTTGATATTGTTGTTGTGTGTCAAAAAGACCAAAAGTGATGTTGTTGTTGTGGTGAGTCAAATAAGGCTAGATTTTAACGTTGTTGCTGTTGGGTCATGAATGACCAAATGTTGATGTGGTTGACATTGTTGTGCATATGTAGACTATTGTTGTTGTTGATTATTTTCCGATGCTTTGTACCTGGTCTCATACATGGCATATTGCATTACCACGTTGTTGAAGGCTTCGGCCTAGAGCTTTGCTCAGTGTTGATTATGAAGCCACAAAGGCTATTTACGTTGATTGGTACCACATGCATATACCCGATGTGGGTTGCATTTCATTCACATATGTCATGCTCATGTTTCCGTTGCTTGTTGCTGTTGCTTATGTTGTTGATTGTTGGTGTTGCTCCGTGATAGTTGAAAATAAAATGTTGTTATGCTATGGTTATTATAGATGCTAGTCTCTAGTATATTACCTATCATATACTTTTTATGCTGTTAGAGACTCACCCTTTTACTGTTGAATGTTACCCTTCGTGGTAACGTGCATGTACACGCTAGTGAATGACTTCTTTTCCTTCACCCTTTCGAATCAGTGTCGTTTGCTCTGATACGTAGCACCTGGGGGAAACGACCACTAGTTTATTAGCTATTCTACTATTATAAACTATTGCTTTATTATGTTGTTGGATTTTTCTGGGTTGTATAACGTTGAATGATTTATGATGTGCTACGTATTTATTAGCATTAAATGGTGGACTACTTTATGGTTTTGAATGTGTTAATTGATCACATGTTGTTTGAAATTTTAAAAAGTCGATATGTGACACTCTAATGCACGATTAGATTTAAATTCCGCACTCTGATAATTAAATCAACGAATGGGTAGAATTGGGGTGTTACATAGTTGGTATCAGAGCAGTTCGGTCTGTCTGACCAAGTTGTCTAGTCGTAGTGTCTTTTACACTAGTTCTAATTGTTGTTGTGATGCAGTGATTAGCTGAAATGGCCGGACGGAATGATGCTGCTATTGCTGCTGCTTTGGGCGCTATGGCTCAAGCTCTGGAGAACAATCAACAGAACGTTGGCGAGCATGCTGGGTCTCGCAGTCTGACTACCTTCTAGAGGGAGAACCCGCCTACATTCAAGGGAAAATATGATCCTGATGGTGCACTGGCATGGTTGAAAGAGATGGAGCGGATCTTTCGGGTGATGGACTGTACTGAAGCTCAAAAGGTCCGGTATGGCACACACATGCTGGCTGAGGAGGCTGATGATTGGTGGTTGGATATGAGGCAGAGGCTGGAAACTGCGAATGAGTAGATTACTTGGGCTGTTTTCAGCAGGGAGTTCCTGAGGAAGTACTATCCGGAGGATGTCCGGGGCAAGAAGGAAATTGAGTTTCTGGAGCTGAAGCAGGGAAACATGTCCGTGGTTGAGTATGCTGCCAAGTTCACTGAGTTGGCAAAGTTCTACCCGCATTACGATGGGGTTAATGGTGAGTTTTCTAAATTCATCAAGTTTGAGAATGGGCTGCGACCTGAGATTAAGAAGGCTATTGGGTATCAAAAGATCCGTGTTTTCTCCGACTTGATTGATAGCTCTAGGATCTATGAAGAGGACAACAATGCTCACTATCGGGTTATGAAGGATAAGAGGAGCAATTTTCCAAGCCGTGGTAAGCCATATGAGGTTCTTGCTGGTAAGGGTAAACAGAAGGTTTTTGCTGGCAAGAAGCTAAGTGGGGGAGATGCTCCTGCTGGCATCGTGTGTTTTAAGTGTGGGAAAGCTGGTCACAAGAGTACTGAGTGTAACCCAGACGTGAAAAGGTGTTTCCGCTGTGGTAAAGAGGGTCATATGATGTCTGACTGTGATCGTAAGGATATGGTCTGTTTCAACTGTGGTGAAGGGGGACACATTAGTACCAAATGTCCAAAACCGAAGAAAGAGAGGTCTAGCAGGAGGGTGTTCGCCTTGGCAGGTACTGAGCCTACTGAGGATGATGATCTTATTAGAGGTACGTGCATCATTAATGGTACTTCTTTGAATTCTATTGTTGATACTGGTGCTACTCACTGTTTTATTGCTATTGAGTGTTGTAAACGTTTGGGTCTCGTCTTGTCTGCTATGAAAGGAGAAATGGTTGTCGACACGCCAGCTAAAGGGTCGGTAACCACTTCTCTGGTATGTCTTCAGTGTCCCTTGTTGATCTTCGACAGAGACTTCATTATAGATTTTGTTTGTTTGCCGTTGAGTGGATTGGATGTAATTCTGGGTATGGACTGGTTAGAGCTTAACCATGTTCACATTAACTGCCGTAGTAAGTCGATAAGTTTTGGAAGTGATGAGTCCAGTCTGCTGTCAGCTAGTTAGTTGCGAGGGTGGATGAAGGAAGAAGCTCAGTTATTGTTCTCTGTTGAGAATCAAGCCATCATTGATAGAGTGTCGGTAGTATGTGATTTTCCTGATGTATTTCCTGATGAAATCCCTAGTGTTCCGCCAGAGAGGGAAGTTGAGTTTTCTATTGATCTTGTACCTGGTACCAGACCTGTCTCTATGGCACCGTATAGGATGTCCGCGTCGGAATTGTCAGAGTTGAAGAAACAACTTGAAGAGCTGCTCGAGAAGAAATTTGTGAGGCCGAGTGTGTCACCGTGGGGAGCTCCGGTGTTGTTGGTTAAGAAGAAGGATGGTAGTATGAGGTTATGTGTAGACTACCGTCAGTTGAACAAGGTAACTATTAAGAATAAGTATCCGCTTCCGAGGATTGACGATTTGATGGATCAGTTGGTAGGTGCTAAAGTGTTCAGTAAGATTGATTTGAGGTCGGGTTATCATCAGATTAAGGTAAAGGATGAAGATATACAGAAGACGGCTTTCAGAACGCGTTATGGGCATTATGAGTATTCCGTGATGCCATTCGGTGTTACCAACGCGCCGAGAGTATTTATGGAGTACATGAATCGTATCTTCCATACTTACTTGGATCGGTTCGTGGTGGTATACATTGATGATATTCTAATATATTCTAAGTCAGAAGATGAGCACGCAGAGCATTTGAGGTTAGTGTTGGAAGTCCTAAAGGAAAATAAATTGTATGCAAAATTGTCTAAGTGTGAATTTTGGTTGAAAGAGGTAAGCTTTTTGGGTCATGTCATTTCAAGTAGTGGTATTGCAGTGGATCCAGCTAAGGTAGATGCGGTGTTGCAATGGGAAAGTTCGAAGTCAGTTACTGAGATTAGGAGTTTCCTAGGTTTGGCTGGTTACTATCGAAGGTTTATTGAGGGTTTTTCTAAACTGGCACTTCCGTTGACTCAGTTGACTTGTAAAGGGAAGGATTTTGTTTGGGACGCCCAATGTGAAGAGAGTTTTGCTGAATTGAAGAGGCGATTGACGACGTCTCCTGTTTTAATGTTGCCCAATCCGAGTGAGTCTTTTGTGGTGTATTGTGATGCTTCCAAGATGGGATTAGGAGGTGTACTTATGCAGAATGGTAAGGTGGTCGCTTATGCGTCTAGACAGTTGAGAACACATGAGAAGAACTATCCTACGCATGATTTAGACCTAGCTGCAATTGTCTTTGTGCTGAAAATCTGGAGGCACTATCTCTATGGTTCTAGGTTCGAGGTATTCAGTGACCATGTTTGAGGTATCTGTTTGATCAGAAGGAGTTGAATATGAGGCAGCGACGGTGGTTAGAGTTGTTGAAGGATTATGATTTCGGCTTGAACTATCACCCAGGCAAATTAAGCTAATGTCGTGGCTGATGCTTTAAGTCGGAAGACCTTGCATATGTCAGCAATGATGATTAAGGAGTTGGAGTTGATTGAGCAGTTCAGAGATTTGAGTTTGGCCTGCGAAGTGACACCTCAGAGTGTTAAGTTAGGAATGTTAAAGATTGATAATGATTTTCTGAACAGTATTAGAGAGGCCCAGAAGTCAGATGTTAAGCTGGTAGACTTGATGGTTGGGGATGATCAATCTGAGGACGGAGACTTCAGGTTGGATTCACAGGGTGTGTTGAGGTTTCATGATAGGATCTGTATTCCTGATGACGCAGAAATGAAGAAGACAATTCTTGAGGAGAGCCACAGAAGTAAGTTGAGTATCCATCCCGGAGCTACGAAAATGTATCAAGACTTGAAGAAGCTGTTTTGGTGGCCGGGAATGAAGCGAGATGTGACACAGTTCGTGTATGCATGTTTGACTTGCTAGAAGTCAAAGGTTGAGCATCAGAAGCCTGCAGGGCAGATGCAACCGTTAGACATTCCAGAGTGGAAATGGGATAGCATTTCCATGGATTTTGTGACGGGTTTGCCTAAGACAGTGAGAGGGCATGATGCAATTTGGGTGATTGTTGATAGGTTAACAAAGTCATCTCATTTTATTCCTATTAACATCACGTATCCAGTACCTACATTGGCAGAGATTTACATCCGAGAAAGCTCCATGGTGTTCCTAAGAGTATCATTTCGGATAGAGATCCGAGGTTCACTTCAGAATTCTGGAAGAGTCTGCATGAAGAGTTGGGGTCGAAGTTGAGGTTGAGTTCAACTTATCATAAATATTACCAAACATAATCTTCAAAACTCTTAGAAAGCTTCCAACTGATTTGGCAGATTCCTGTGAAATATCTTCACCAAGTACCCAAAATCATATGCGCTATGGAAAGTTACCCAAGTCACAGAGTTGTTGCAAACGAGCCTTGATGATGCCATCATCTGTGCAAAGCCCCAAGATGGGATGTCATTGACGGCATTGCGGTGGAAGTCGATCCCTTGACGACAGAGCAGATTAATAGAATCTGGGGCATAAAAGTCACGTTTGATGTCAAAGTCAAAGAAGTTAAATTCCCAGATAAAGCTGACAAGGGTTCCAAGACTGGGAAGGTTTTCGTTTGCATCAGAGAAGGTGAGACCAAATTGGATAAGGTTGAGTTCATCAACGTTGGCTTTCAAGTAACGGTAGTGTTCTGAGGGTTGAAGATGAGTGTAGGGTTTGGTGGGATCAACATGTGGATGAAAAATAACTCATGGGAATTCAATATCCATAGAGATAAAAGGAAATTCATCTACAATACCACAGATGATTTCAAATTCAGACTCTTAGTTGAAATCCAAAACTTTTCGAATTAAGATTGGAGTTTCTTTTCTCATCCCATTCAGAATAACTTTGCTTCTCACTTTTGAACGAAGCTGAAATGTGAAGAAGAAACAAGAAGGGATGCATGTGTTTATTTATAGGTAAGAGTGGCAGTGTAAGTTAGTGTGATTTGGGAGAGTGTGTTAAAGTTAAGTGTAGTGAACCGCTGAAATGTGCATCCGAATAATCTTTTCCGAACTAACCTCCTAATTGAATGGGGACAGATGAATGGTTTATTGATTATAGGGTTCAGAAACAATAAAGCACAATTTCAAGTATTCAGAATCTGATTGCGTAGGAATAACTCGAGCTTCTACTTTCCTAGTTTCACTTCAATGAAACCCGAGCTTCCCTGAACTGAGTTTTATTACATCCCAATTAATACATATAGCTCGTATCAAGCAATTCTGTCAACATATAGAATTTCCAGTAAGTTTGATGTTAAGTGCAGGTGATAAGAAAAGATAATAAAATGACAAAAGATTATCCAAAAGGATAACTGATTTTAACAGTTGTTAAGTTATGCCAGCTGCTAAATATCTAATTTAATAGCCAAATTACTGTGATCCATCAGCAGTTGAGTTGGTAAGTCTCAGCATAGGCACTCTGCAAATGTTTATCATTAAACAACTAATGGATTAAGCATATCATTAGACCATAATGTAAAGCTGATAGAGAAGAGTGACTTCAATGTTATGCTTCTCATTGTAAACTGAACAATATAGAGGTAAATGTGCCATCATAGTTATTATTCCAAAATTGTGCTCTCAATTTTATAAAATTTGAGTTGCTCAGTTATGGCTTTTCTATGTAGGTTGATCGCGAGAGAAATTCAAGGGATACTCATGCGTATGTTGATGCTGTCATTGCTTCCCTTCGCAATGCATCAATGGGGAGAAAATGGATATCATTGACTTAGAGGATGCGACTATTGATGTTGAAATACTGAATTCTACTACAATTATAAATGGGCATTTCTAAACTGTAGTTTAAAACAAAACGCTCCTATGCTAATATGTCTTTTTCATAATTTTTGGCGTGGTCTTGGAATTGGGTTCTCAACAGATGATGCTGCCTCTGTTGATTGTGTTGTGCTTGCAAGTGGAAAACTTGATGGGGAGAGGATAACACATAGGGAGATATTTCTTATTTCTACACAATGATATTTTTTTTTCAATGTTTCGGGTGTGTTAATATGTTGAAAAGTGTTTTTTTTTTCCATTTTAATTTAATCCAATCGTTCTTATATCATTGTGTACCTAAATTTGTAGTCTAAGAAGATTTAATTTGATATGAAATATTATAGGTAAATTCTTGGTTGCCCTTGGATAGAATGTGGGTAATTTACCTTATCCACTTAAAAGCTGACACATGGATTCCACTAACATTATCACATAAATGTATTCTTATTATTTAGTTTACAGTTTATACTATATATTTATATTATTTGCACATTAACCCCAAAGTTAATAAATGCTTTTGTCCATTCATTTATATTTCCTAAGTCCTTTTTTTATTAAAAAAAAAAACTTCCACTACATCAATTCGCAACTCCACTCCAACGTAAATAAAAGAACTGCCTTCCTAACTCTTAATAAAAGAAGCGTATTATTCTTGTACTATTCTATTGTTTTTAATTAATATATTTCTAACAAAATAATTAAAAGATACATTAATCTCTATTTTTAATTACTAATATGTCTATCAATAATCTTTAAATTTAAAGGAAATTGAATGTACAGTGACTTTAGTGTCAATTTTGACTTTTTTTGAAGGAATTTTTTGACTTTTTTTTTGGTATTAAACGGGGGTAAAAGCCCCAAGAATTTTTTGACTTTTTTTATTAACTGACTTTTAGTAAAAAAAAATGTAATCATTATTACCATACTTTATACGGTATTTTGTAACATTATCACTCTCTAAAAATTTATTTCATTACAAAATACATAAAGTACGATACTAAGTAGTGTGTTTTTAGATACTTTATGGTTCAAAAAAATTTAACAGTTAAAATAAGCCAAGCTCATTCCTCAACAATCGATATGGTTAAAAAAATTAATTATGTGACAAAATACATAAAGTGTGATGCTAAATAGTGTGTTTTGGAGTATTTTAGGTTCGGAAAATTTTTGGAGTATTTTAGGGTTCGTAAATTTTTCCTCAATCGGAAGTAGTTTAGACTAGTTTACCATCCTCCCACGCCTAATCCTAACGCTTTTTAAAAAATCAAAATTTACTTTTGTACTGCTTCTTCATGTTTTTTAGAACCATATATATCTATTGAATCGTTTAGTTCGGTCACCACCAAATCACCAATATCTATTGAATCCATTTTGTTTAGTCACTACAAAATCACAAATATTTATTCAATCTATTTAGCTCCACCGCTTTCTTTGAAAGACCGATTTACGTTCGGCTTTGGTCCGCCACGACGATGGTGGACCTACATATAGGTCGTGTGCGCGCACCGCCCACCCCAAAGTGGTGGTTGAAGGTGGTCGGAGTGGTGGTTGGCGGTGGGAGGTGGTGGTTGGCGTGGTCGGAGTGGTAAGTGAACGATAAGTGATGTTGAGTTCACAATGGTACATGAAATCTTCCACGATGAATGAATCATTGGAGTGGGGTAATGGTTAATGAGAGAATTCAAACGAACGACCAAGGAAATCGGGGGTTCTAGGTGATCATCCGATCGAATTCGAGTCACGAAAACGATTGAACAAAACACATAGTGGAATCATCTTTGATCGATCGAATCGATGGTAAGTGAACCCTAGTTCACACGATGATACATTGAGTAATCCATGGTTCGATGAAATCGGACACCGAATGATGTCTAGTTCATAGTGGTACATGAAATCCTCCACAACAAGTGAATCCTTGTTACCAATGTGATACATGAATCATCTTTTATCAATTGAATTTGGGTGTAAGTGAACCTTAGTTCACACGATATTACATTGATTCATCCATGGTTAGTGTTACGTAATATATATTTAAATAAAATTAAAAATAAATTAAATTTGTAACATAAAACAATTAATTAGTTTTCTATCTAATAAAATAATTGTTTTTAATTATATTGTTAACGATTCTTATAAAAATAAGGTAGAATACTTATAGAAAGAAATTTTTTGGTTAAATATAGATTATTATGTCATGTTTCAAAATTTAAAATCGATATTGCCGTACTTTATAATTATTGTTTTTTTTTTTTTTGAAGCAAAATTATTGATAGAAATTAAAATCGATATTACCGTACTCTATTTTATTTTATTAAATATATATGCAGCCGCAGTTCTTTAGGTACAGTCCAGTTGCATATTTCCAACATATCGATTAATAACAAGAGAGAGGAAGACAACACTAAAATCATGGCTAAGAATAACTCACTAAATGTGCATTTATTAAAATTAGGGTGAAAGTGTAAATAATATAAATATATAGTATTAACTTGTAAACCAAAAAATATAAATGTATGTGACAAAAGTTAGTGGAATCCATGTGTCAGTTTTTAAGTGGTTAAGGTAAATTACCCATAGTATATCTAAGGGCAACCTAGGCCTCACCAATATTATATAGTATATGGTATATGCTGCAGCAAGAAAGTTTACATATTTGTATACTACAAACAAAATGACAATGGAATATTTTTGGTCAAGGTTAGGGGTGTGCATGGTACATATATAACCACACCATTTTCAAAAAGTGGTAATAGTGTACTTTTATTGAAGCTTAGAACCGGTGTATTACCAGTTTGCAAATATGAACTTATTCTATTTAGCAAATATGAGCTAGTTTATGCTAACACCACCATTACTTGCGAAGATGGTGAGCTTGTGCTCCTTCATGTGAAACTTCCATCGATTTAGTGTAAACTCCCATCTCTTCCCTTCCAAAACACTCACTTTGTTACCATTGATATCATCAAGTGTGACCCAATAGAACCACCACAATTTGAGTTGAGATTGTGTAATGTACGGAGGCTCATGATAGAACCTGAAGATTTGGTTCAAGAATAAGAGAAGAACGCAGAGTTCTCACTGTCAGATAACATGCCGTAATCGACGAAACCATTAGGGACACGTTCTCAATTGGAGTTTTCTCGCCGTCAAATATGGTGCTGCCGGATCCGGAGGCAGTGACGATATGTTTATCTGTAAATCGGCGAATATCACTTTACTTGTAAAACAACACTTGCTGGTTGAGTTGACGTTAAAAGGGGAATGGTAAAGTGAATGTGACTCAATTTGGGAATTACCGGTGAAGATATTTGGGAATTACCATTTTTCCGGTTTTTAATCAAACAAAAAACGGTACAGTTTTTTAAAATCTAGTATGGGAATTTCTTAAATGGTACAGTATGGTTTTCTATGTGGTACTAGTACACCAATAATTTTTGCACAACCCTAGTCATGGTTGTCAAATTAACTCTGCAGTCTTCGTAAATTTGTGGAGTATATGTAGACTCGACTCGTAAACTTGTAAGAGTTTACCTATTATAAAAAAAGCCTATAAATGACATTTATACATGAAATAATATAGGTTAACATTCCAATTCCACAATAAAGCAAAGTAAGAAACCACAATATTAAAGTGTATTGATACATTATAACTAGATAGTTTTGTACTAATTAATTATAAAAATGAAACAGTTCAAAAAATAAGCTAATTTGACATATCACTCGTAAGGTTTAGTTAAACACCTTATTACGTATAAAACAAAAACACCAATAGTATAGTTAATATAAAATTAACTTTATGAATCCAATACAGACTGCAACAAATAGGTAATTCAACTAAAGTAGCAAACAACCTTGATCAGTAATTTACATTTTAAGGTCAAATCAATGTAAAATTGTAAACTCGTAAACTCACAATAAACTTCGATTTTATAACATTTTACATAAATTTGTATGAGTTTAAAGAAAAAAGTGTTTACCTGCTAGTTGATTCGTTTTTATGAATCCTAAACTCAAGAGTTTTACAACCATGTTTTCAGTCACATATAAACATTATGCTTTACAATTTAGAAAACAGACATTTCTAATCCAAATAAAACCCCAGTATGTTTTCGGGGTTCATCTTTGAGTCTTTGACAAAATAAATGTCTTTAATTTTCTGGAACGTCTGCCATATGAGTAAACTGTTAGCACAGAGTCACAGACTTTGTCAGAACCTTTTTACCTGCTTGAGACAAAAATTGTTCTTTCCAACCATCCAACTTTGGAACAACTCTTTCTTTAATCCACTAAAGAGCTTGGCCCTTAGAATTTCCCCACTCAGCAAGAAACCCAAGATATTTCCCTAGAGAGTGCGAAGAGGGATGTGCAGAACTCTAGATATAGCTTCTTTCAGGATCATAGAAACTCATTTACCATAGATAACACCAAATTTATACAAGCTAATCTTCTTCCCTAAAGATGCAGTAAAGCAGTTTGAGATTAGGGCATCATTTACAAAAAAGAGACACGTTAGGGTGGGGGCTTTAGGAGCCTGTTTGAGATCTGTAATGAGACCTAGAGAATTAGAATTGGTTAAGAGCCTAGAGAGGACATCAAAGACCAGGATGAATAGATAGGGGATGGGGGATCCCCCTGTCTTAGACCACACTTAGGAATTATCTCATTATTCCTAGAACCATTAACTTGATACACATATTTGATAGAGGAAACTAGAGACATAAACAAGGAGACCCAACTAGGACAGAAACCATAGGACAATAAGACATTTTTAAGAAAAAACCAATCAACGTGATCCTAAGCCTTATTCATGTCAAGTTTGATGGCAAAACCTTGACTAGTTCCCACATTCTTCTTCTTCAAATAGTGAAAGGCTTCTTGAGCAACAACTAGGTTATCTTGGATGTGTTTACCCCCAACAAAACACTTTGTTGAGGAGAAACCAGACTATTGACGATAGGCTTAAGTCTTGCCACCAAGATCTTAGAGATGACCTTATAAAAAAGTTACAACAACTTATAGGGCGAAGTTGACTGATCTCCTCAAGGTGAGGGATTTGGGAGTCAAAGCCACCTAGGTATCATTAACTGTGTCACCGATACAACCAAGACTGAAGAACTCACACACAACAACAGTCACATCTTCCTTAATGACATCCCAATTCTTCTAAAAGAATTCACCATTTAAACCATCAAGACCTAGAGATTTAAGAGCCTCCAAGGAAAACACTGCCCTTTCAACTTTAGAACTACTGACTCTAGCCATAAGCTTAAGGTTCATATCAACAGTGACACACTGAAGGATAACATGGAACATAGATTCCTCTAAAGTACTCCTCAATGTCAGCCATAACATTATAATGTCCTTCCACCCAAACCCCATCTTTATCTTTAATTCTAGGCTTAAATATATGTTACCCCCTGCAAATATACCAATTATCCATTTACCCACCTATAAAAATAAAACTTTTAAAAAAGACCTTGCAAATATAAATTATTTCTAGTTACCCCCTGCTGTTAGATTTTGTTAACAGCGTTAAGTGTAAATATATGTTACCCCCTGCAAATATGTTCATTATCCATTTACCCCCCTGCGTAAATATATGTTACCCCCTGCAAATGTCTTCATTATCAATTTACCCCCCCTGCAAATACGCTCATTATCCATTTACCACCCCGCAAATAATAAGTGTTTCAACATACACTTAACGCTGTTAACAAAATCTAACAGCAGGGGGGTAACTAGAAATAATTTATATTTGCAAGGTCTTTTTTAAAAAATTTATTTTTACAGGGGGTAAATGGATAATGAGTATATTTGCAGGGGGTAACATATTTAAGCCTTAATTCTATAAAGCATATTTTTGTCTCTTCTTTGAACTGTCATGGTATGGAAGAATTTGGAGTTCTTATCCCCAAAGGTTCGCCATTTAAGCCTAGATCTTTGACCCCAATACATTTCTTCTTGTCTCCAAATACAATCAATCTCCTTCCTAATTCTAGTAACTTCATCCCAATTTGAATTAGAGTTACCTTCATTCAGCAGCATCTGCAGCTGAAGTTTCAGCTTTGAGATCTCCACTGCTGCATTTTTAAAAGTACTTTTATTCCAAGCCAATAAGGATTTCTTGCAATTCTTTGATTTATCCGTGAACTTTGCCCGACAACCATCATTAGGGTTAGATAACTTCCAACCATCAGTGACTACACACCTACAGTCCACATGATCTTCCCAATAACTCTCATATATGAAGAAACTTGCTCTTTTAGAGGGAGGTTGGGAATGAAGAATAAGAGGGGGGTGATCAAAATTGATAATGGGTAGAGCAACCCAAGTAGCATGAGGGTAAAAGAATCTCCACCCCCAGTTCACCAAAATCCTGTCATTTTTTTGATAAGTTACCACCCCATCCTTAGGGTTACTATCCCAGGTAAATCTATTCCCCTTGAGATTAATGTCCATCAACTCTGCAGAATTAAGAAACTCCCTGAACAAAGAGAGCTTGATTGGAGCTACAGGTTTTGAACCATCTTTTTTAGTAACAAAACACATTTCATTAAAGCCCCCACCACAACACTAAGGGTCATTTCTTCTAGGCTTAAGCTTCTCCAGTTTCCTCCATAATAATATTCTTCTATCAAAAGTGGGATTACCATACACAAAAGTCATCTCATACAAATTGTCTGTCTTTTTTTCCTTCACAAGAGTGTGAATAAAAATAATACAAGAATCCAAAACCTGGATATCAAAAGAGTAGTTCCATAGAAGGCCTAACCCTCCTAAGATGCCCTCAGCAGGCACACAAAACACATTATTGAATTTCAATTTTCTTCTTACTCTCTCTAACTCTTTACTTTCGACTCTGGTCTCAATTAGGAATAAAATGTTCGGCTTCTAGCCCTTTAACAGGTCCTGTAACTCTCTACTTGTCGTGGACGCTGTCAACCCATGACAATTCCAGCTTATGATGGTCATTTGGACTTTGGGGACTTGCTTTGGCTCGCGAGAATTCCCTCAAAACTAGACTCTACTTTGTCTAAAGACTCCTTCTCCGGAACTAGACTCTACTTTGTCCATCACAGTTTCAGTGACCATCAATTTTTTTTTTTCTTTTTTAGTGACACATGATCCCCTCTCTTTTCATAAACAATATTTTGTTCCTCCAGCCGAATGTGTGATTCAAAGGATTGGCCTGAATATGACTTGTGGGTTGGGCTTAGTGTAAATAGAAATAAAATTATAGTTTGCACCCCCTTACTAAAGCATTCTAACATTTGAAATGATCTAACTAATCTACGAAATCAATCAAAACATATGAAATGCATATCATTAAATTGTAAGAAACACGATGTAATAGTCAAAGTAATTTAAAATTACTTTGGGTATTACAATAGCAAACACTAACATCCATACAATTAATCCAGCACAACCCACTCAAGATCAATAGACCCACAATATATGTTGCTCCTACTCTCTGGAACAATCACCGACACTAAACATGAAAATGGAAAATTTTATACGGACAAAAATTAGGGAGAAAGTTTTTTTTTTTTTTTGACAGAAGACACTTAGGCCAATTCATTCATAATTAACTCTGAAATACATATAGGAACATCATAATAATCTTGAGGACTAGACAACAAGGTCACCCTCGCAAGAGAATGAACAACCTTATTAGCACTCCTCCTAGTAAACTCAACATGAGAGTTATTATTAAAGAAAGAAAACAAATTCTTACAAATTTTGACAAAAACCCAAATTCGGAGATGATGATGTTGTTGGAGTTGAACGCATCAACAACGCATTTGGCATCAAGCTCAAAAATCACGTCCTTATTATACCCAAGCTCACGAACCCAAGAGATGGCTAGAAACAAACCCAATGTCTCTCCTAGAATAACATCTGTAATTAAAGAGGACCAATAAGTTCTTGCACGAATAAAATGACCAAATTCATCTTGGATACACATGTCAATCTCAACCTTGTTTTTTCCACCAATGAGAAAAGGGAGAAAGTTTTTGTAGAAGTAAAAACAAAATTCGTAATTTTATAAGGAAAAAAACATATTTAGCTCTATTTTTTATCTAACAATTACCGTTGCATATAATCAATTTCTTTTTGAACATCTTTATTTAAAACAATAATATTTTTACCATGTATTTAAGATTTAAAATATAATATACAACTGACTGATCAATTAAATTGGCGTAATTATGTAATAAAATAAATAAATATGTGAAATAATTTTTTTAAAACGTCGAGAAGGATAGTTTTTTTACGCAAAAAGTATTTTTTTAATAAGCAAAGTGAACCCATGTTGTGTATTTTTTAAATTTTTTTAATAAACGGACAAAGAGAAGGATATTTGAAATTATCCCATCTTGCAATCCTGAACCCATGTTGTGTATTTTTTTAAATAAAAATAGGTAAAAACTATATTTAAATCCTTAAATGATTTTAAATATATTATAATGAGTCACACTTGAAAATTAAATCAAATTTATGTCAATATTGCCATTAACTCGCCCATTAAGAATGTTGAATACTAATCTTTCAAAAATATCAATAATAAAAATATTCAACAAAAAATCAAAAGGAATTTAAAAAATAAACTATATAGTAGTATATTTATTAGATGAAATACAAAACATTGGGATTAAATAGCACCCACTGATTCCTCCTAGCTCTCTAAATTTTGTCAAACAAGAATTTCAGGAGTTACATTTTACCTCATTCTTACCCGTTGGATATTATTCATAATCAATGGCTACTAAGCTATGTGTTTAATTACAAGGGCTAGTAATAAGCTTATTATCTCCATTTTCTCCTCACAATTTTTGATTTCACTCTCCATCGATCATCATCAAGCAACTTTCATGAAAGCAATTGTAACACTCGGAAGCAGTAGTGTTGGTGATACTATGAAGATCACAAACCACTCTTCTATAGGTCCTCCTTTAACAGCCATAGATAGATTCTTATATGGTCAACATAGCCACTTCTCTCAAAAGAATCAACCACAAAATATTGTTGATGATGATCAAATCTTTGCAAATGCTTCAACTTATAATTTTCTTTGGCCTAATAATACTACTCAAGAAGCTAGCTTTGTTGATCATCTTTTGGCTAATGAAGATGTCTTGAATCGGACACAACAAATGTGTATTGAGAATGAAGATCATGTTAATGTTTTAGGTCAAGGTGCAAAAGTTGTTGGAAGAAAACCTAAGAAAGTTTCTTCTATGTCTTTGATCAAAGGACAATGGACTGATGAAGAAGACAGGTTTAGTATCATTGAAATTAAACAATATTTTTAACTATGTGATTTTGTTTATGCATGTGTATGTGTATGTGATTTATTTTTATGATAAATATTTGTACAAAACTTTTACATGATTAATTTGTAATTTTTGTTATTGTGTAAATAAAGGAAATTGCTGAAGTTGGTGAAGGAACATGGTGAAAGAAAATGGTCTCAAATAGCTGAGAAGTTGAAAGGAAGGGCTGGCAAGCAGTGTAGAGAAAGATGGCATAATCATCTGAGGCCTGATATTAAAGTATGTCACTCTTTTCATTTTTCTATATTTTCATATGGATCTGTAATATATTATATATATTTTTTAAAAAAAGTAATGTAATGTTATAAATAATCAGAGTTTAACAAATATTTGTCAAGATTATACTGGAAATTCATCTAAGATTTCATAGTTATTGAGCATCTAGATGAAGATTTGATTTTTTTCAGGATCTATTTTTGGAATGTGCGGTTCATGATCTATTTCTTATGAATTATCAGCATGTAAACTTCCTATGTCAGAAATAATGTCGACTACACTTTCTCAATTAATCAATCATATGTTTTCTATTTTACTGTTCAGATCCTCCTTCCTCTGACAATTTATTTATTTTTTTGACAAGTTTTCTCAAAATTTCTAATATTCCTCCTAAAACTACGTTTTGATTAATTGATATATTATGAACACAAAACCATTGTTAATTTAATCCAAGTAAAGCTGAAAATATATACTATATCTAGGCGTGCATGCAATTGCATTGTTCTTTGTTTTTTTATTATAAATTTAGAAAATACTTTTATTTTTTCTTAGCAATCGTTTAATTTTCTTGTTTCTTTCTTATGTTTACTGAACATTGTATATAAACATTTGAGTATGTATATTCTTAAAAAAAGTTAAAATGCTTTTTGAAAACAATAAATTTAGTATTTTTAGAAAACTTAAAATTGCTAAGTAACAAATTGTTTGTCTTCTAGATGTATAAATTCAAAATTTTAGAAATCTGGCTTGAAGTAGAGTTGGTGTCAGCCTCTACTATTACTGATGGGCAAAAGTTTTTTTCTGCGTATTTTAAAATAGTCCTTTCAATTTTTGTGTTCGATTTCTAAACCCTATTGTACATTCAGGCAGTAATTCCTTAAATTTTTTGGGTTCAATTTGTAAACCCTATTGTACACTCAGAGAGTCGTGCGTTTAACCTAATGGCTTCGGTACAACTTGTGTATTGATATTTGAGATACTTGTAAAGGTCGTCGTACCCTTTATACCATTTTACAGTTTATTAATATATTTTTGCAATTCAAAATAAATATATTATTTTGTATTGAAAAAACAGTCAATACTTTTAATGTAAAATACATCAACTATAGTTTTCCTAAATTATCTACTTTGCATGGCATGTTACAGAAAGATGGATGGAGCGAAGAAGAAGAGAGGATATTAGTAGAAACTCATGCAACGATTGGAAACCGCTGGGCAGAGATAGCAAAGAGAATTCCGGGAAGAACTGAGAATGCAATAAAGAATCATTGGAATGCAACAAAAAGAAGGCAAAACTCAAAGAGAAAGAACAAAAGACCAGGAACTTCAAATGGAAAGCCACAGTCAACTATCCTTCAAGAGTATATCAAAACTTTGACTTTGACTCAAAGTCAACCTAACCCTACTTTCCATAACCCCACCAAAAATTTTATCACTACTCCTCCTCCTCCTCCTTCTAGCTCCACGTCAGCAATTTCTGATGACCCTTCAGAAACTCCATTGTTAGCTGAATCATATGATGAAGAGTTACTCTTCATGCAACAACTTTTCAAAGTGAATAATGCTGATCATCAACCTGTTAACCACTTCAACAAGAACTCTTCAAGCTCATTGGAAAAAATTTCACAACCTAATAATGGTGATCAGCTTCTTAATGATATCACAAACTCAAATTATAACATGTACTTGAATACTCCAACACTTGAAGCTGATCTTTACCTGAATGGAGGAGCTGGTAGTTCATCATTTTGCTATAACTATGGGAATCAAAACCAGAATAATGTGGAGTTTCAGCTTGGAGTTCAAGATTTTTCAGATGGAAAGAGAGAAATGGATTTGATAGAGTTGGTTTCTTCTGCTCAGTTTTTCCACTAGCAAGCTACTATGATCTTATGAAGTTGATGTTTTTAGTGTTTTCTTTAGTGTTGGCTTTCATTTTAATTCGACTTTCAAATTTGGATTGCTTGTTCTAAGGGTTAGTATCTAGGTTTTATAAATTCACTACTAGAATTAGCTAAATTAGCTACTAAAATTAGTGATAGAAAAATTAGATCTCTCACTAATTATAGCGTCACAAGTTTTTAGTGACGGTCTGATGGAATTAGTGAGTTTGTATTTTCCATCACTAATTTTTAATTTTTTTAGTAGTGAGTTTGTGAAGTTTAGGAAGTGTCTTTGTTACTTTGAGATTTTATTTTAAACTTAATATCTTGTGTTTGTTTTTTCTTGGCTGCACTTCTAGTTTGAATTCTAGAATACGTAACATTTTGGTTATAAAATTGCATGAAATGAAATATTTTATTATATAATATGGTAATTGCATCAACAAAAAAATTATATAATATGCTACACTCACTGCAGGGTTTTATAATAGTTATTATTCTTTTATTATTTGGCTGATTAACCTCTGCAATGTTTTGGTCAAAAAAGAAAAAATCACTGCAATTTTATTTGCTGTGATTTTCTTTCTTTCCATTTTTCCCTTACGACTTTTTAGCTGCTTGCATGTCCATCGCCTTTTGAACCTTTTAAATACTTCAAGTAAATGAATGATATTAGGTCAAATTAAATTTACATTTACTATTCTTTTACGTTTTCTTTTTGTCCGAATTAATTTCTCAGTTACGTTGAAAAGTCATATTAGGACGTTTTATCTTCACACTTATGTTTGTCAAAAAAAAAAAAAACCTTCACACTCATGTTTCTACTCAGTTTCTATATTTGGAAGAGAGATAATAATAAGGGAAAAAGAGAGTCATGTAAGAGAAAAAATGAGTGATGTGAGGGAGAAAGGAAAAATGGTATAAAAATTGAAATGCTAAAATTCATCATCTCCTCGTATTTTTTTTTATGAAGAAGCAAGTTAATATTATCTTTATAAAAATAAAATAAAAATAAGTTGTATGTGAAGTAATTAAATTTGAGGTAATAGCCAATTAGGTCCCTGACATTTTGAAAATGTTCAATTTAGTCTCTGACTTTTCACCAGTATCAATTTATTCACCAACATTTTCAATTGAGTATCAATTTAGTCTCTGACTTTTCACCAGTACCAATTTAGTCCCCAACATTTTTCAAATGAGTATCAATTTAGTCCTTCCGTTAACAATAGTTAGTAACGGAGTTGACGGAAGGACTAAATTGATACTCATTTGAAAATATTGGGGACTAAATTGATACTGGTGAAAAGTCAGGGACTAAATTGAATATTTTCGAAATGTCAGGGACCTAATTGGCTATTACCTCAAAATCACTCTCTCTTCTCTCTCTCATCTACCCGACACGCCATTTGTTTACTTGAAAATACAAACAAGTGAGTTATATATATGAAATTAATAAATTTGCTACCTGAAGTCATTGTGCTTGAAGTAGTGCCAAGAATTGCAAGGATAAAATAAATATGGTTGATGTTGGTAGTCATGTTGTGTTGGAAGATGAACAAAAAACATCGAGCAACTAAGGCTATTTATAATGGCTAGAAAAGTTACTGTTTTTTAGATATATTAGACGGGTCATGCTAAGATAAAATGTTCTTGTTATGCTCTTTTTTTGTATCAGTAATAGTTAATTAATTCTTTCACATTGAAATATTTGTTTAAAATTAGTATTTAAAATGTTTTAAATGGATAATATTTATAAGATTTCTAAAAGTGATAATAACTGAGATAATTTTGAGATTACGTTAAAAAGGATTTTTTTTATTTCATTAATGATAATAGTTAAAACAATGTACTATCCAATTAGGTCCCTGACATTTCGAAAATATTCAATTTAGTCCTTGACTTTTCACCAGTATCAATTTGGTCCCCAACATTTTCAAATGAGTATCAATTTAGTCCTTTTGTCAGCTCCATTACTAACCGTTGTTAACGGAAGGACTAAATTGATACTCATTTGAAAAAGTTGGGGACTAAATTGATACTGGTGAAAAGTCAATGACTAAATTGATACTCATTTGAAAATGTTGAGGACTAAATTGATACTAGTAAAAAGTCAGGGACTAAATTAAACATTTTCGAAATGTCAGGGACCTAATTGGCTATTACCTCAATTAAATTTCGTTCCCAATTTTTAAGGAGATAAAATTGTAAATATAGCCAACTTTATTTTTTTATTAAGTTTTGTTTGCTTTCTAGTAAAGATAATGTAATCATTGTAAGTATTGCCCACCATACTTTATAGGGGTATCTTGGTAACATTATAACTCTCTAAATAATTTCACGACAAAACACCTAAAGTCTAATGCTACCAGTGTGCTTTGGGGTACCTTAATGTCCTGGAAAAAATTTAGATCTTCAAATACGCGAAGTTTGTTCCTCAATAATCAGTTTGGTGAAAACAAAAATTAATTTCGTGACAAAATACGTAAAGTGGGACATTAAGCAAATTGAGGGGATTTTAGGGTCCGGAAAAAAGTTTAGATGTTCAAATACACAAAGTTCGTTCTTCAATAGCCGATTTGATGGGGGGAAAAACTTAATTTTGTGATAAAATACGTAAAGTGTGATCCTAAGCAATGTGTTTTGGGGCTACTTCAGGGTTTGGAAAATAATGGAACTATTCAAATACGCAATATTTCTTCCTCAATATACCAGTGTCATGAAGAAAAGAAAAATCGTAACAAAATATGTAAACTGACGACGCCAAAATGTGTGTTTTGAGGTGTACTTTAGGGTTCAGAAAAATTTTACCGATTCAAATACGCAAAGTTTGTTTCGCAATAACCAGTTTGTGCCTAAAGAAGTTTAATTCATGACAAAATATGTAAAATGTGATGTTTATCAGTGTGTTTTGGTGTACTTTAGGGTTTGAAAAAATTTTAAGTACCCATCACAAACCTCTTCTTTCTTCAGCAAAACCCTACGCGCTTTAGAAGATCACCACAAATTCTCAACAGAAAAGTAGTTAAAACAAGAGGGAAGAGTGCAATATTGCAAACAAAAATATGAAGAAGATGAAAACTAAAGATTGAAAATCATTCATACAAAAAATTAAAATGTTAAGATTCTAAAAAGTTCACCCATCTCAAAAAATAACACTAGAAATCTAAAGCATCACATATATATATACATATATATATATATATATATATATATATATATATATATATATATATATATATATATATATATATATATATATATATATAACATGTGCATCGCACGGGAAGAAGCTCTAGTATATAAGAATGAGTAAAATGAAACCTAAAGACCTTTACAAAGAGAAAAACATCGTACAACACCAGTTATACGCATAACATCAAAACTCACCATGGAGCACAGAACACGAAAAAAGTCATTCAACACCAAATTCACCACGGAGCACATGCACGTCTATCCCAAGGTGGTAATAAACTTAGTCTTAGCCAAGACTTAATTACATGAATAGTGCTTAATTACAAATAAAGTCTCTAAGGGGTCTAGAATTTTTCTTGAGAAGATAATCTCATTATGTGTTTCCCAGATTGCCTAAAAGGCAACATACCAAACCATTACAAGACCCTTTCTATTCTGGGTCGGAAGACCACCACTATATATAGAGAATAGAGAAGAGAGTAGGGAGGTCACGAGAAAGAATCAAAACCACCCTAAGCTGTTGAGATAAAATTCTTTTTGATATATGATTTTAATGATAACAAATCTTATGAACTAAAGCTTAAGTATTCTGAATGGTGTTCTACTAATGGGTGCCTATTCAGGAGGAGGCTCCATGTGAAAGCCACCACCTTAGTTGGCGCACCACTCTTTCATTGTTTGCGAAAGCTACCAGCTTAGTTTGTTATACCACTCTTCCATTGCATATCTCAAGAGGCAACCACACAACTTTTGAAGAAGAGAGGAGGCGCAGTAACTGATATAGGTGGATTTTACTGAATTCACACCTTCATTTGAAGACTCCCAGATCCACTTGTCTCCCTTCCGAGTAATCGAGATCGAAGATAAAAGCATAAGTATTTTTCTCAACGGTTCTTTCTCCCAAACAAAGAAATTGTTCGTACATGGATTGAGAAAGAGATTCGACCTGGGGTAGATAGTTGTGTTGTCTCGGGGTAATTGATGGTGGTTCGGATGCGAGGATGTCCGCTGAGTTTGAACTCGCCGCGGTGGGGGTACCTGCAAACACTCTGTTGCTTAAGTCAGCAAGAGAAGTGGAGAGTATGCAGATAATGAAAGTGTACTTGTTTATGGAGGGGCGTGTGGCTATTTATAGACGTGAGTCTTGTTGTGTGTCGTTGGATACGGCGTATTGATCCGGACTGTCGATCCATGATGCCGTCACATAGCTAGTGGGCCGATTCCGAGTCTCGTGATTGGGCATGTAGGCCTAATCGCTGGCGCAGTGCCCTAGGCGTTATGGTTCTAAAGTGCCTTAATTTGTAGAGTGGGATCCGACCCAGTTCGGAACAGGAACTCCTCTGCCAATTAGAGAAACGCCACTTCTCGTATTCAAATAAAAAATTAAAGATGTAATTGTGTCGTCTTCATATCTTATACTGGTACTTATTGCATGTTCATGGGTAACTGGTGGTTGAGTCCAGTTTACATCACTAAATGACCCATTTAGTGATAGTCACTAAAGGGGTACATATGTAAACTACCGATTAATAAAAATATAATAATTTAATATCAACTATTATATGGTTCCGATTTATTAGGCATTAGTTTTGGAAATGATTAATAAAAGTAACGTCCAAATTTAATTCCACAAAAAAAGGAAAAGGAGTAACTCATCCAATACACTCAAAAACGGCTACCCTAAAACCCCAACAACACAAATATATATATATATATATATATATATATATATATATATATATATATATATATATATATATATATATATATATATATATATATATATATATATATATATATATATATATATATATATATATATATATAAACCTAACCAACGATGTGCAGGATTGTTGTAGCCACTTATGTTTCGCTAGCCACAATTTCACTATGGTGTGGTTAGTGAGTCGCTAGCCACCATTTAGCTATGGTGTGGTTAGAGAGTCGCTAGCACCATTCCGTGTAAAGCTTATATTCGTCCCATGATCATCAATCTCGTATTGAGCCATCAATCCGGTAAGAAGCTTGAAGGTTGTCAATATTTGAAGGAGATGTCAATCGTATCAAATATTTGGGAAGAATTTATATGATTGAAACTTGATGGTTGAAACGTGAATATTGAATGGAATGAGAAATAACATGAAAAAAGAAAAAATTGAGTTGAAGATAGGAAGAAGAACGTTCAGAATTGATATTGAATGAGAGAAGAAGAAGAAGAAGAAGAAGAAGAAGAAGAAGAAGAAGAAGAAGAAGAAAATAGGAAATATATTAATTGGTTGTTATTAATAATTATATAATTATTAGGCATAATATTGAAGAGTACCAAAATACCCTCTATAAATAATAACCATTAGATGTATTTTAATAAAAATATTGAACATCCAATGGATGAAATTAATTTAGTGACCATCACTAAACACTTGGTTTAGTGATGTAATCCAAAGCCCTGGTGGTTCGTACATGCGATCCAATATCTAAATATATATTTGCTTTTTTCTAGCACAATCTAAATATATATTTGCATTTTAATAAAAAAGTATTTCGAATATTATTATTATTATTATTATTATTATTATTATTATTATTATATATAGTGGATGTCCATCGTTCTCCCCATCTTTTCATGTAGTGGATTTTTATGATTATTTTCTCACTTACCAATCCACTCTCTATATATAGGATTCACCCTCATATGTAAAGATGTACTTGTGAAGAGCATAATGAAAAGACTCTCTCATTCTCTTCTTCTTTTCTATTCTCTTATATGATGTCTCATATTCATTCTTACTCAAGTTTTAGTTATTTTCATAACACGTTATCAGCACAAAGCTCTACCGTATGATTGATGGCGGAATCATCTCCAGGTTCTATTACAAGAATTTTTTTTTCTTCTTCTCCGTATTATTTATTTGTGATCTTGTTTATTTTTTTATCTCATTTTCAATTTATTTATCATTGTTTATGAAAATTTGTTATATAGTTCCTAAGAACAATAAATTCATTATCCAAGCATCCCTGAAGGATTGCACAAATAATTGTTTCAATGTATATAATGATGCGAAAAATGGTTAAATTTTTTTATTGTGAACTTCTATGAAGAGCCAGTAGCTTCTTCAATTTACTAACTTTTGTGTTCACTAGTTCCCAAAGAAATTGGCAATTTGAGAGAATAAGTCTCTCGTAATTCTAAAACTTATAAAAGGTGATATTTGTAAACGAGTACACAAATCACGTGGACCATTTAGGTAATCATAATTTATGTATCAAGTATATGGCCACATATATATTGTCAACTCACAACCGGAAGTTTGTGAGATTGTTTGCTCAACTAATTTGAGTAAGAGGTCATTATGTGAATTAGCCCGGAAATCATCTGATAAGTGTTGTATGATATTGGACATCACTTAGTATACGTTCATTCATAAAATGGTCTTGAAGAACCATTCTTTAGACTTCTAAAGTTAATTCTATGACCAATACTTATGAGATAAGAACTTCCAATTTTTACTTGGGAACATGCACTTTTGCACGTTGCAAAATTGATTTGCATCAGGCCAACAAGTTATCATGATTTCTCCCCTTTACATTTGGTTTTTGGTCACAAACTAATATTTCTCATCTTAGAATTTTTGGATGTGCAGTGTATACTCCAATTTCTCCCAATGCACTATGATGGGTCCTTAAAGAATTTTGGGAATATATATATTGGATATAAATCTCCTCATATAATAAAGTATCTTGAGCCAACGTCTGGAGACTTGTTTATAGTCCAGTTTGATGATTATCATTTGATGAATCAAATTTCCCAATATTAGGGGGAGCGAATAAGCAGCTGGAAAAATAGATCAGTTGGAATGAATTATCATTGTCTCATCTTGATCCTCAAACTACACAATGTGAACTAGAAGTTCAAAAGATAATTCATTTGCAAAGCTTAGCAAATAATCTACCAATTACGCATTCACTGATCTAAAGATGTGACTAGATCATACATATCAGCTGCTAATGCTCCAATAAAATGGATGTCCCTGTTGGACAATATAATATTGCAATTGTGTCTCAACAGCGCCTGAAGCGTAGTAGACCAATCGGTTTCAAAGATAAAAATCCTCGAACAAGAAAAGAAGCTAAAAAGTAAGATGGTCCAAGCGAGGATATAGAAACTATATAAGAGTCTTAGACATAATTGACATTTTAGTTCCAGAAGAACTGATCAGGTACCTGACAAATTATGAAAAATTAAAGAGATCTCAATGAATTATGTGAATAATGAAAAATGATGGAACCGAAAATAAAGTCAACGTTGACGACATTTTTAAATATAATATAGCGCTAAATGTGATAAATAATAGTGAGGATCATGAACTAAAGTCTATTAAAGATTGTAGACAAAGTGAGAATTGGCCAAAATTGAAAGATGGAATTGAAGCAAAATTAAACTAGTTTTACAAAAGTTTTTGGACATGTAGTCTAAACACCTGAAGGTGTGAAACCAGTTGGATACAAATAGGTTATTGTGCAAAAACAGAATGAGAATGGTGAAATTGTGAGATGCAAAGCTCGACATGTTGCTCAATGGTGGATAATAGTATTTTTCAGTACTTCTTGTAGCACATGAAGAGCTCAATTTCACAAGATGAATGTTGCTACAACTTATTTGTATGACTCATTTGATTGTCATAATTATTTGAACATCCCTGAAGGATACTCAAATTGAATCAATCCCTCCATGAGATAATATTGAACACATATGGTATAATCGTCTAATTTATATTATAAAGGAGGGGTACAAATATGATATCACTTGTCCATATAGTTTTATGGAAATATTTGGAATTTTTTTTGCTATAACTGATGTTTATGTTGATGACATAAGTATTATTGGAACTCCTGAAGAGTTTCCAAAAAAAAACAATAGACTGTTCAAAGAATGAACTCTAGATGAATAATCTAAAACCATATCTTATGGATTTTGAGGTTGAACCTGTAGTTGACCTCTACATGGAAAATCCCAGAAAGATTCAAGATAAAAAAATATCTTCAAATAAATTCTTTTGAATAAAAAAAACAAAGTCTCATATTGATCTACAGAATTTATTTATTTTGAGTACATGAGTTGTGCGGTAAGAATATATGAAATATCTCAGACCTGAAGACTAAGAAAACATGTATCCACATTACCAAATGTTATATCCCTTGATTTGATAGTATTATGTGATAATCAGTGGTAATATAGTTCATCACAAACCAAAATTCATCAGAAAAAAGGGGATATGCATATTTATGTTTTACTATTGTAATGAATAGATCATTTTACGAATGTTACACAAATTAACCATGCAGATATAAAGTATTTTTCTGATATAGATCAAGTCAAATTACAAGTCAACCATTATCTACAGGTGGCGACATTGAAATATCTTTATAATCCATAATCTATAAAACAATCTATGGTTCTTGCTTCTTCATTAAAGAGGATACATCACAAGTGATAGCGGAGTAGATTGCTCCATATGCACTCACAGAGAAACTCCAGATGTTAAAATTCATGAAGTGACGTTTCACACAGGGGGAGAAATTAAGCTGCACTCTTTTTTCCTTTGCCATGGTTTTATCCCATTGAGTTTCCTGGAAAGGTTTTTAACGAGGCGGTTCCCACTGGGAGGATATTTCACTCTTTTTCCTTCACTGGATTTTTATCCCACCGGGTTTTTTCTAGTAAGGTTTTAACGAGGCATATCCTCGATGGACATCCAAGGGGGAGTCTTATGAATATTATTATTATATGGTGGATGCCCATCCTTCTCCCCCTCTTCTCATGTAGTGGATTTTTATGATTGTCTTCTCACTTACCAATCCACTCCCTATATATAGGATTCACCCTCTTATGTAAGAGCATAATGGAAAGACACTCTCATTCTCTTCTCCTCTCTTCTTCTTTTCTATTCTCTTATATGATGTCTCATATTTGTTCTTACTCAAGTTTTGGTTATTTTCATAACAAAATTAAGTTTATTCATTCATTTTTATTAGAGATATAGTTTGCTAGTAGTAGTAGGTACCTATAAATAGGCTTAGGTAATCATTTTACCCTTAACTCTTCTCATTTGTATCATTTTACATTTATCACTACAAGAGTCTTTTAGAGCTTTTGTCTCTAACCTTCCATGGATGCCATGTTCTTCAACATGGTATCAGAGCAAACATGGTATCCATCATGAAAGTGCTTTCGTTGCCGGTTACCTTCTTATTTTATTAGTTCTTTTTCATTGATTTCCTAATCTTTTCCTATTCTATTTTTGTTTGCTTCAAGAAAATCCTTCTATACATTTTCCTTCAGATATGATTCAATTTCTCTATGTTCTTAATTCAGTTTTTTGTGTTCCTTGATGTTCAAAATCAGTTGGGAATTGCAATGTTTTAATTTGGATTTTCTTGATTTCATTTGTCGTTCTCAAATCCTAAGGTTGTACTGTTTAAGATCTATTTCGTATTGATACTTTCTCTATTATATAATCTATTATTTCCCTATTTTCAATTTATATATATTCTGTTGTCTAAAAATCCAATTCATAGTATAACTTTTTTTCTATATTTATTTTCTGTGTACTCATATCTTAGTTTTTTAAAAATCCTATATCTCATACCTGTATTTGTATCTGGTATTAGTACTTTACTCCCACACAACATAGTATGGAGTTTTTATTAACAACTTCATATAATTTTTTTATCTCTAGTTATTGTTAATTTTGTGATTTTCTCTGTGTGTCTATAATAGAGCACACTCATATATATATTTATAATAAAAAAAGGAATCAATTACAATAATACCAAATAAAACTTAATTGATACTAATCAATACTAATTGATATGGAATCATATCTGATATTCTAACAGATAATAATAAATACTAATTGATATGATAAATATATTCTAACACCCCCTCAAGCTAAAGCTTACTAAGCTTAAGCTTGTTACAATAGTAAAACATTTCCCCCACAAAACTTAAAACTAAATCAACAATGGATCCTTGTGAGTAATAACAAAATCACTCGGAGGAAGAAAGAGAAACAGAAAATCGCAAAGAGAATAGAGGAAAATAAAAACTGATCAAGATTCTGAGAAAAGGAACCCAATCTGGGTGTAGAGGAGAATCGAAGCAACAATTCAAAGCAACAATTTGAAGGAGAATCAGAAATCAGAGAAAGGACGCAGATAAAAAAAAAAGATCGCGAGGTAGAAAAGGTTAAACCAGAAACAGTTATGGCGTTTCTGGAGAAAGAGAGAATAAAGAACACAGATCAAAATCAAGATCGCGAGGTAGAAAAGTAGAAATCAGAAACAGTTTTGGTGTTTCTGGAGAAAGAGAGAATGTGATTTTCAGAGATGAGAAAAACCATAGTAATGAAAACTGGAAAAGTAATATTGCAGCGGTTAAAAGGAGACAAACTGGACACTGAAAAGGTGGTGTTGCCGGCGGAAAATGTCGTCGCCGGCAACAGTGGTGAGGCACAGAGACGAGGTCAGAAGATTAGAAATTGCTCTGATACCATGTTAATTTTGTGATTTTCTCTGTGTGTCTATAATAGAACACACATATATATATTTATAATAGAAAAAGGAATCAATTACAATAATACCTAATAAAACTTAATTGATACTAATCAATACTAATTGATATGGAATATCATATCTGATATTCTAACAGATAATAATAAATACTAATTGATATGTTAAATATATTCTAATAGTTTTGTAAACAACTCAATTTCCTAAAAAACAGGAAAACAAATCAAACTTGTGTTTTTAATTCATATTTTCTAATTAAAATTAATTTAACAAACCTATTTTTTTACGGAAACCAACTTATTTCATTCTACCGGAAAATCAAAGTAGCAATAAAAAGCGGTACCTTGTTATGAATATTTTGTAGATTTCCATATTCGACTACAACATTTTGGTACTTTACACAACGGTTTTTAGGCGTTGCCGTATGATTCAAATGTTGTAGTGTTCCTAAGCTTTTCATATTCCATAAAATGCTCTATAACTCCCATGAATATAGACCATAGAATGGTCTAACTTACAAGCATTATGTTAGATCATTCATATGCTTGTAAGTTACATGATTTGTTTCCTATAAATAGGACTTATGTAACATTGTAGCACACACTTAATTTATTCTTCTCTCATTTTCTTGTTCTTCTTCTTGCTCTAGTTTTTGTTTCATATTCCATAGAATGCTCTATAACTCTCATGAGTAAAAGTCATTACACATTGGTATTGGTCTTAATTTGAGATGCTAATGGCACATTATGTTAGACCATACATATGCTTGTAAGTTACATGATTTGTTTCCTATAAATAGGATGTATGTAACATTGTAACACAGACCTTGAAGAGTATAATACACGAGCTCTCTTCTCTCTCTCACTCTCTCATTTTCTTGTTCTTCTTCTTGCTCTAATTTTAGTTAGTTTCATAACACGTTATCAGCATAAAACTCTACCAAAATGATAGCTTGTTTGGAAGCTATTTTGCAAAATATGTTTTCTTTACTATAATTATGTTAATTTAACTTACTATCATGTTATGATGTTCTTACTCATAGCTTTTATTTTATTATGTTAATATTTTATATTTTTGTATAGAAATTTTATTGAGAATTTTATTTAGCTATCACAATTATCATGTTTTCTATTTTGATGAATTCTCGAAGAATTAATCATTCAAGTATCCCTATTGGATTGCATAAAGACAATTATCATGTTTGTCTATTCTTGATGAATTCCAGAAGAATTCATCATTCAAGCATCCTAGAAGAATTGCATAAAGAACTCAATATTGAAGCATATTGTGTTTGTCTATATTTCATGAATAATTCATCATTCAAATCCTAGAAGGATTGCACAAAAAACTTGAAAAAAAATTAATATTTGAGTATCTTTGTAGGATTACTCAAAATGTGAAGATTTGTGATAGTTCTTGAAGAACATTTTAAGTAAAAAAAAAACCTTAATATTCAACCATCCCTGAAGGATTGTTCAAAGAATTATGGAAATCATATAAACTCATGGTCTAATTCTTGAAGAACAAATAGTTAGAAAATATGATTTTTCATGATCACCACTAATTAAAGATTTGTGGTCAAGTTCTTCAAGAACTAAATATTTAGACTATGATTGTAATCTAAAAGATCTTAGTTTAACTTGAAACAAATGAAAATAAAGGGAAATATATTTATTTATCCTACTCGAATATGCTCTTGGAGTAGCAAAAGTGAGAATTTTTTTAGATTTTTTTGGAAAATTAGTCACAATTGTGATTGAACCAAGGACTTATGAATGATTAATAAAATGTGAAACAACACATAATGGATTGAACTTTATTCCCAGAAGTGAATAATTAAATTACATAATGACATGCTTAAAAACCGTGCAGACCCGCCTTTTGCTAATATTCAAAAACTGAGGGATTATTAGTATTTCAACGTTCTGCTAGGTTTTCATCTCTGCCGCCGCTTTGGCTGCGATGGCAGACTGGCCTTCTGACCTTTTTCAGGTCCTGCCTTTGGGCCCACCTGCGTCCTCTGTGAAGGCACCTCTCGCGGAAGGTGGCTGATTCAAACGCCTCCGCTAGCGAAATTCAACAAGCTCTGAATGGGACTGCTAATGACACATCACGCATCCTACTTGATGATGATGCATCGGATCTGCAGCAAGGGCAGATGGTGGGACCGAGTTGTCCCCACTACGCCAGATTGGCTTAAAATGAGCGCCACCATGAGCAGCGTTTCCTCAAAGAGTGCTGCTTATCACAAAAACACGCTAGCTAATAAATAGCGTTTCCCTACAAACGCTGCGCATGACTCTACATTACGCCAGAATAATCGCGTTTTTATACAAGCGCCGCGCATGACTCTACATGACGCTAGTAATAATCGCCGTTTTTATACAAACGCTGCGCGCATGACCTAACTTCGTTCTCACATATACCCAGCGTTTTTATACAAACGCTGCGCATGACCTAACTTCGTTCTCACATATACCAAGCGCTTTGTTAAAAACGCCGCGCATCTCCTAACTCGTTCTCACATATCCAAGCGCTTTTTGAAAAACGCCCCATTGAATTAAATATTTCTACCTAATTATCGTACTAAAATTAAACCTTCCTCTCGCCTCTCACTCGGTTCTCTCTCCTGGTCTCATTCTCACTACTCTCTCGTGGCGCGCCTCCGCACTCTTCTCTCTCACGTCTCTCTCTCTCTCTCTTAGCTCACGCTCACGGTGTTTTTCTCTCCCTCACTCTCATCAGCTCTTGGTAGTACAGCTCTCCCTCACTCTCGTTCTGTCTAGCACCACCCCCAACCCACAAACCCCCAAACCCACTAACCCCCAAACCCACAATAACCCACAAACCCCCAAACCCACAATAACACCCAAACCCACAATAACCCCCAAACCCACATTGCTTCTCTCGTGAATCCTCTCAATCCCTCACTCTCGTCATTGCTTCTTCTCTCAAAGGTTAGTTGTCTATTTTGTTTTTTGTTTTTTAGGTTTTTTGTTAGGTTGGAGATGAATATGTAGTTTGATTGGAATATGTTGAATGTGGGAAAAAAAATATTTGATAAGAGAGGAATATGTTGAATGTATTTGTATGTGTTTGATATGTGTAAAATTAGTTGAATGTGTTTGATAGGAGAGAAATTAGTTGATATGTGTTTGTTGCTTGGTTTTGTTGAGATTTAATTTGATTCTCAAATGATAGATTTTTAAGCAAAGTGTGTGTCATCTATATTAGTAAAATCAAATATGCCTAAATCGAATATGCGAATTGTTTGTTAGGTTTTGGGAGTTTTTTTTGTCCTGAGCTTCGCGATCGTTGTTCACAAACCGGTTGGATATTTGTCGTTGTTGCTTCCACTTGTTCGTACTTTTTTTGTTCTTTTGTTTAATTTCTATGAAGAATTAATGACTATATAGAAGACATCAAAGTCTTTGATTTGTTTAGTTGAAACTACTAGCTAGTTGATTGAATGTCTTAGCTTCAATAAAATTGTAAATTCTCTTATCCGAATTTATTATAGATATTGGGACATTATGGATAGAAAGTGGATGTCCGCCAATCGTCCTGTCCAAGGAATATAGAGATGGAGTGGATTATTTTGTGAATCGTCTTTGCTCAACGCTTAGGAGATCTAGTAATATGATATGTCCCTGCTACGTTGTTGCTATGTAAAATCGCTTAATGTAGACGAGTTGGGGGCATTTAAAGGGTAATGGAATTGATCAAACTTACACTTGTTGGACAATGCATGGTGAGGAAAGAGTTGAATCTTCGAATATGGGTAATAGTAATCGAGAGATGTGCACCGTTGACACCGAAATACCTACGTTTGTTGGGGATGAATTTGAAGAGATGGCAAAGGCTTTTGAAGACGATCTTAATGACCGCCCTCAAATGTTTGAGAAGTTGATAACGGATGCAGAGACGCCGTTGTATGAGGGTTGTACTGAATTCACAAAATTATTGGTCGTGATAAAGTTGTATAACTTGAAAACTTGCCACGGATGGACTGGATAAGAGCTTTCTTGAATTACTCACACTATTGAAAGAAATGTTGCCGAAGGATAATGTGCTCCTTCTCGGACGTATGATGCAAAACAAATGTTAGGGTCCATTGGCTTGAACTATGAGAAGATACACGCTTGTCCCAATGATTGCATTCTATTTCGAATGAACATGCATTTTTAAAGTCGTGTCCTAAATGTAATGCATCACGGTATAAAAAGAAAGATTCTGCTCCGAAAAGGTGTTGTGGTATTTTCCCATAATTCCTCGATTTAGGCGTATGTACCGTAGTTCGTAAGATGCAAAACACTTGACATGGCATGAGGATGAAAGGATTAAAGATGGCATGTTACGACACCCTACATTTCTCCGCAATGGAAAAAATTTGATATTGATTATCCCGATTTTGGGTTGGATCCAAGAAACCTACGACTTGCATTGTCTGCCGATGGTTTTAACCCGCACGGTATTCGAGTAGCTCCCACAAAGACATGGCCCGTGATATTAGCGATTTATAACTTACTCTCCATGGCTTTGCATGAAACGCAAATATATGATGTTGTCTTTGTTAATTTCGCCCAAGCAACCGGAAATGATATTGATGTATACTTGGCTCCTTTAATTGAAGACTTGAAGCTAATGTGGGAGAATGGAGTAGAGGTGTATGATGGGTTCAGAGAAGAAAGTTTCAACTTGAGGGCTATGATTTTTGGCACAATTAATGACTTTCCAAAGATACTGCAATCTATCCGGGTACAGCATTTAAAGGTCGCAGTGCATGCCCTATATGTGAAGATAACACCGATTGGATGTGGTTGGAACATGGTAGGAAGAATATCTACCCTGGTCATCGTAGATTTTTGCCATCTACTCATCAGTATCGACTGTTGAAAAAGGCATTCAATGGGAATACCGAAACCCGTAAAGCTCCCACGGCTTTGACGGGTGAACAACTGTTTGAAAAGGTGAAAGATTTGAACATTAAATTTGGGAAGCCATTTGCAGGAGAGGTTGCCAAACGGGGGTGGAAGAAAAAGTCGATTTTCTTTGACTTGCCATACCGAAGTCATTATATGTAAGACACTTCATTGATGTGATGCATGTTGAAAAAAATGTCTTTGAAAGTGTCATTGGTACCTTACTCAATATGCCAGGAAAGACTAAAGATACCATCAACTCGAGGTTGGACTTGCTTAGTATGGGGTTGAGACCAGAATTGGGTCCGATAAAGAAGGGTACACGTACATATCTACCTCCGCAAATTTCATACTCTATCTAAAAAGGAGAAGACCGTGTTTTGTAAGTTTCTTCATGGAGTAAAAGTTCCAGAGGGTATTCTTCAAATGTTACAAACCTTGTATCCATGAAAGACCTTAAGTTAAAGTCTTTAAAGTCCCATGATTGTCATGTTCTAATGGAGAATTTGCTCCCAATTGGTATACGATCCATTTTGCCTAAGAAAGTGCGCGGGACGCTAACCAAACTTTGTTACTTCTTTAAGGCGATTTGTAGTAGAGTGATTGACCCTAGAAAGTTGCCATCATTGCAAAGAGAAATTACTGTCACTTTGTGTGAGCTTGAGATGTATTTCCCACCTTCATTTTTTGACATAATGATTCATCTAACAGCTTCATTTGATTAGAGAGACACAATTGTGTGGCCCATGTTACATGAGATGGATGTATCCGTTTGAGCGTTACATGAAGATATTAAAAGGATATGTGAAAAACCGATCACGACCCGAGGGTTGTATTGTTGAGCGCTACATAGTTGAAGAAGTTGTTGAGTTCTGCACCGCCTATCTATCTAGTCTTGAATATTCTCATGACTTCCAAGGTCTCGCCACTTAGAAGCATTACTAAAGGGATGTCGGGATATAAAATAGTTATGGTGTCAAGGGAAGAACTACATCAAGCACACTTATATGTTTTGCACAATGATAGTGAGGTTGATTCATATGTTGCCAAGCACATGGACATACTTAAGAGTGATTACCCATATAAGAGTGAAGTTTGGTTAACAAAGGAACACAATCGAGTTTCATAGTGTGGTTAAAAGACCACATTGATTTCGAGTTTGTTATGAATCCTACTTCGATTTCAAAAAGATTGAGATGGTTAGCAAAAGGTCCAAATATGCATGTTTTCTCTTACACCACTATCTAATTAACGATTACACGTTCTATACAAAAACCCATGATGATCGTGAGTAAAATGCAAAATAGTGGGGTGACTCTTGTTGCTCAAGCTATGCATACATCAAGTGCCAAAGACAAAAATCCCGTATACGCGAATATGTCATACTTCGGGTCATTGAACAAATATGGGAGTTGGATTACACCATGTTTCAGAGTCCGTGTTCCAATGTAAGGGGTTGACAATAATAATGGTTTACTGATTGATGAGTCGGGGTTCATGCGGGTGAATTTCAAGAAGTTGGGATATAAAGATGAGCCTTTTATTTTGGCATCCCAAGCTCAACAAGTGTTTTATGTCACCGATCCGATTGATATCAATTGGTCTATTGTTTTATTGACACAAAAAAATTAGTCAATTACATTTATGATCAAGAAACCAATGATGATGGTATCGACGACGACCCTTTCTTGGGGACATCACTAGAAGAGGAAAGTACTTATAGAGAGGATGTTGTGTATGTTAGAAAGGATCATACTGATGGAATTACGATTCACAAAAACAAAGTACCAAGGAGCGAATTGCAAAAAAATTGTATCGAAGAAAAGGAAAAGGTAACCGACATAGATGTTATTTTATAGACATGGATCTTATTTTCATCTTCTTCGATCGATTATTTATTTTTTTGTTGGATGTTTTTTAAATGAATAAATATAACAAACAATGATTATGTTTTATTGCGGTAAGATGGCGATCATAGTGATAGTGGGCATGACACCGGTGAGGCGAAGATCATGATGTTACAAACTATATCGTAGCGCGTGCTCTCGTGGAATGACAAGAAAAAGGATATCATCAACCGGTTAAGTAAAGGAAAAGAAAAATTAAGTGTAAGATACTAATTAATTGCTAATTAACTTCATTCAATACTACGCTTTAATTGTTTGTGATCTAATTTACTATTTACATAATGCAGTCCAATGGAATGTTATGGTCCGCCAATTGAGAAAAAAAGACTCATTTGATTACTTTCCTTGGTAGTAAGGTAAAACAAATGATACCAATAACAATCACTACTTGGGTTCACACAAAAATCCCGCTTTGGAGAAACAAAAACATGAGTTGTGGGTAACAATACAGTATATAATTTTAGATCTTTTCGGTTATCTTATTTAGTAATTTTGTAGTCCCATATATATATATATAAATTTATTTATATGATTTTCATTTAATGTGCATAAGCAGAATATTTTGATGTGGATGATTCTAAAAGGACTGGATAATGAAGGAAGCCTAAAGTTACCTAAAAATTTCGTAACGACATTAACAAAAACTTGGCTGAAAGATGATAATGGAAACATCAATTGGAATCCTCCACCAATATATAGTGGGTTTATTTCAGAGGAGGATTGGCACACATTTGTTAGGAGACGATGCTTGAAGATCCAAAATTCTTGGTTAGTGCTACTATCTATTAAGTTATAACATAAAATATATTTGACAATTATCTATTATACATTAATGTATACTTATCTCTCTTAATAGAAAGCAAGTGAACAAAATCGAAAGTGTGCTTCTGGGTCGTGAGTATCCTTATAGAGCGGTGCTACTCCATATCAACATATTGAAGAGAGATTGGTAAGGCACAATAAGCTTGATTTTTTTAGTTTCATGAAACTTTTTATAAATAGTTTCTTAATATTTGGTAAATTTAAATATAGTTGGTGGAGAGTGGGAAAGATCCTACTAAAGAAGGTGTTGAGCGACATGTTTTGTGGGTAGAGGCTCGACTAAACAAAGAAAAGGAGATTGTTGATCCTAAAACTAAGGAGGTGTCGGAAAGAATTGTAAGTATTTCCTAAATTCAAGCTCACCGATTTTAATTGTAACTTTTATGATTTTTATAATGTATTATACTTTTGTTTTGTGAATCGTAAGCCATATCACGCCGAAGTGTCACAGGAGAGCTCACCGATTGCTCAAAAAAAGAAATCCTTACACGTGCCTTAGGTAAAGAAGAATACTCGGGTCGCACAAGGGGTGCTGGATTTGGAGTAGCACCAACCGAGTACTTTGGACCAAAACAGAAAGTCTATGATGAGAATCATGACTGTCCACCACTGAGAAAGATGATGGCATTGTATGAAAGTTTGCAAGCTCAACTTAATGATATGCGATCACTTTATGGCCATGTTATGCCACTCAAAGACCAACCCCTCACTACACATAGCGAAGGCACGAGATAGCCGCACCATGCCACAACTAAGGTATTAATTGTTTTTATTATTTTGTGGTTTATAATTGATTTATTGTACATATATATATATATATATATAACATCAAATAATGTCTTTATTATTTTGTGGTTTATAATTGATTTAGGACAACAATGAGTGTGAGTGTGAATTGTATATCTCAAACCCACATGAAATGGTTGCAATTGGCTACACATGTAACGAATTGGGTCCTTTGATGCACAATTTACCCCTACCTCCAAATCATGTTAGAGTCGAGTTGCGGTACCATTTAGGAGGATGCACCATTGCTGCCCGATTGGACAAGATTGATATACTTGACGGTGTCACAAGCGATTGGTACCTTTGTGGCATGGCCATCCGCCCTTGTCGCTGTAAGTGACAATATATTTTTAACTAACTAATTATAGTTTTTGTCATATAATTTGTGCTAACTAAGTAATTATTTTTGTTTAAACATAGATGCGCCAAAATGAAAAATCTAAGAAAGTGTCTACCTAAAGAAAAGGTCTCCTTTGAAAAGTGTTGGCAAGGAAATATCTATTGGCAAGAAAGTGTCTCGATCCACCCCTTCTACAAAAGTGTCTCACCACCCCTTATGTAGAAGTTTCACACCGCCTCTCCTCCAAAAGTGACTGATCAGCCCCTCTCTCTCTTCTCGCCAAGTGACTCATCCCACCCTTCTCCAATTGTGTCTCACCCCGCCTCTTCCTCTTCCATTGAAGCTTATATGAAGATTGGTGAGGCCGACGCGCATTTGAGAAATACATGATGAAAGACAGAATGCTTATCATAAATTTTGATGAAGAAATTTTTGAGCCGGCTTGCCTCATATAGTCGGACGTGAGGATATCCGTGTTGTATGTGATGCGGATGAGGCAACCGGTATTGTTATGAATATATATGTCGTGTACTATGTAATTTATTATTTGACATTGTCGATTTAATTTTATTATATCGTTAATTTAATTTATATATATATATATATATTTATATATCTAAATGTAGGTACTTGTATTTAGGACATTGTGGTCCCTTCCGAATGTATTACACATAGATATTTGTTCTTGTGTCCTAAAGTACAACCTTTCATCAAGTTCTTCCCACCGCCAAATTATGAATCACTTGTGGAACAAAACCAGTCATTGCTCAAACTTATGTCAATGACCGCTTCATTGAAGCTCAAAATAGAAGTGATGATGATGTCTTACTTCTAGCACCTGTTAATCTAGGGTAAGAATTTTTACTCATTAATTCTTATATAACATGCATTTTTTTAATAGTAGTCAATTACTTATTCCTAAATTTATTTTGTAGGAGACATTGGGTTTTGTATGCAATTAATCCTAGGAAAAAAACCGTGTATTACCTTGACTCGCTTCAAAATCATTACAAAAACCACCGAGTTTGTGGAGCTTTTTAACAGTGTGTTTATTTTGTGTCATTCTCGCATTTCTTACTTTTACTTATATATGTATATATTGTTATTAATATAGTTATATGACATTCTATTCAATGGTTTAAGGACATATTGGGGAGTGGATAAATTAACGGTCAAATGGTTACCAATAGTTGTAAGTTTCTAACTTATACATTACATTATTTTGTCAAAAAACTATATTCAACTCAATTTAACAATTAACTAATCTAATTATGTTTTGTAGTGTCCTAAACAATTAAATAACATTGATTGTGGGTATTACGTCATGAAATATATGAAGGATATTATTACCCGAAAGAAAACGACTATCCCCCGTCAGGTATCTACTTATAATATATTTTTATATGATTTCGATTTAATAGTGGTTCTTTCCAATATTTAACCATTTCAATTCTAATTTTATTTATTTATATAATTTCAGTATTTTAGCGATTGTCAAAGCCACACATACTCTGTTGAGCAGATTGCTGAGCTTAGGGGAGTGGTGCAGTTATGTCTCCCGTTTTTTTTAAAGTTTCATTTGATACATATAAGTTAGCCTAGCTAGTTTTTGGTTCATAATATTGTAACTTGATAGCTTGTTTTGGATACATATGAATTAGATAATGAAACTTCTTAGCTATTTGTTTTGGTTCCTCTTATGTAATTTGTTTCAGTTATATGTAATTTGGGTTCCTCTTAGCAAATTGATTACATATGTATTGGATTGGATTGGTACATGCATGTAATTTGTAAATATAAAAAGGAAAACACACAAAACAGAAAAAATTAAAAAAATTTAGACAATATTCACGCTTTTGATGAAGCGCTGGGTATTTAGTAACACAAATAGGCAATATTCAAATAGCTTTTAATAAAGCTACTGGGTATTTAGTAACACAAATAGGCAATATTCAGTAACGCTTTTAATGAAGCGGCTGCGTATAAGGGGTAATATTCAGCGCTTTTTAAAAAGCGCTAAGTATCTGGGAGGACGCTTTGGATATATTCAGCGCTTTTTAAAAAGCGCTAAGTATTTGGGAGGACGCTTTGGATATATTCAGCGCTTTTTAAAAAGCGTTGCGTATCTGGGAGGACGTGTTTTGCAATGGGTGGCGTTTTTAGGAAGCGCTACCCATTGTTGGAGTGAATAGCCAACACCACGCTCAAAGCTACTCAAAAGCGCTGCCCATGGATAAAAAAAAACGCTGCCCATCTACTAGATCTGTTGTAGTGCCCCTCACTCATGCTTATCTTGGATTGGTTAATGTGCAGGAGAATAAAAATGAGTTTTTTAATGGGCAAGCTATGGTCTCAAATCTCAATGACAGCGGCGGAAGTGACAAAAGAACAACCTCTTGTTCTTGGAAAAGCAACATTGCCAACTCACTCTACCTCGAAGCACGGGATGGAACCTCTTGCAAATAGTGTTAAAAGAAAATCTTTTGCTGATGTGCTGACAGGTAACTCTCAAGCCTCTATTTTTAAATATAAAAAATCTTTTACAGATTTTGATCACATAAGACAGTTATCAAAACAACAATGTTATATGGACATATATATTTAGACAAAAATCGACAAAAATTAACTTACAACACCAATTAATCAAGTTTTTTAGACTATTAGCCAAGTGAGAATTTTTTTAGATTTTTTTGGAAAATTAGTCACAATTGTGATTGAACCAAGGACTTATGAATGATTAATAAAATGTGAAACATCACATAATGGATTAAACTTTATTCCCAGAAGTGAATAATTAAATTACATAATGACATGTTTAAAAACTGTGCGGAGCCACTTTTGCTAATATTCAAAAACGGAGGGAGTATTACAACGTTCTGCTAGGTTTTCATCTCTGCCGCCGCTTTGGGCTTACCTGCGTCCTCTGTGAAGGCACCTGTCGCGGAAGGTGGCTGATTCACGCGCCTCCGCTAGCGAAATTCAACAAGCTCTGAATGGGACTGCTCATGACACATCACGCATCCTACTTGATGATGATGCATCGGATCTGCAGCAAGGGCAGATGGTGGGACCGAGTTGCCCCCCCACTCATGCTCATCTTGGATTGGTTAATGTGCAGGAGAATAAAAATGAGTTTTTTAATGGGCAAGCTATGGTCTCAAATCTCAATGACAGAGGCGGAAGTGACAAAAGAACAACCTCTTGTTCTTGGAAAAGCAACGTTGCCAACTCACTCTACCTCGAAGCACGGGATGGAACCTCTTGCAAATAGTGTTAAAAGAAAATCTTTTCTTTGATGTCTTTGACAGGTAACTCTCAAGCCTCTATTTTTAAATATAAAAAATCTTTTACAGATTTTGATCACATAAGACAGTTATCAAAACAACAATGTTATATGGACATAGATATTTAGACAAAAATCAACAAAAACCAACTTACAACAGCAATTAATCAAGTTTTTTAGACTATTAGCCAAGTGAGAATTTTTTTAGATTTTTTTGGAAAATTAGTCACAATTGTGATTGAACCAAGGACTTATGAATGATTAATAAAATGTGAAACATCACATAATGGATTAAACTTTATTCCCAGAAGTGAATAATTAAATTACATAATGACATGTTTAAAAACCGTGCGGAGCCACTTTTGCTAATATTCAAAAACGGAGGGAGTATTACAACGTTCTGCTAGGTTTTCATCTCTGCCGCCGCTTTGGGCTTACCTGCGTCCTCTGTGAAGGCACCTGTCGCGGAAGGTGGCTGATTCACGCGCCTATGCTAGCAAAATTCAACAAGCTCTGAATGGGACTGCTCATGACACATCACGCATCCTACTTGATGATGATGCATCGGATCTGCAGCAAGGGCAGATGGTGGGACCGAGTTGTCCCCTC
Source organism: Oxytropis ochrocephala (assembly GCA_020916435.1). Lineage (NCBI taxonomy): Eukaryota > Viridiplantae > Streptophyta > Magnoliopsida > Fabales > Fabaceae > Oxytropis > Oxytropis ochrocephala. The sequence continues at coordinate 47,152,405 of CM037089.1, forward strand.
ACTCATGCTCATCTTGGATTGGTTAATGTGCAGGAGAATAAAAATGAGTTTTTTAATGGGAAAGCTATGGTCTCAATGACAGAGGCGGAAGTGACAAAACCCTCTTGTTCTTGGAAAAGCAACGTTGCCAACTCACTCTACCTCGAAGCATGGGATGGAACCTCTTGTAAATGGTGTTAAATTAAAATCTTTTGCTGATGTGTTGATAGGTAACTCTCAAGCCTCTATTTTTAAATATAAAAAATCTGTTACAGATTTTGATCACATAAGACAGTTACCAAACCTTTGTATAAAAGGGGATGTTCTTGCTATTAAAATTTCTGAAGATGAATATCAAGCTAGTATTGCTTATTGCGTAAACATTTTATATGGGAGAATTATTTTGTCGAAAGGGGATAAGCTGTATTTGATTACGGATTTGAAGGAGAAAATTTGCAATATGTGGAATGTTTCTTCTGATTGGTCCCTGGGTTCTCTCGGTAAGGGATTCTTTGAATTATCCTTTGTCTCCAAGGATGATCTTAGAAGAGTCTGGTCGCTTGGTTCTCGTAATTTAAATCCAGGTGTTCTGCGCCTGTTTGCTTGGAAGCCTTATTTTGATCCCCTTTCTGCAAAACAAACCAATGCTCAATGTTGGGTTCGACTTCATGGTCTTTCCCGTGAATATTGGAGGCCAAAAATTTTGTTTGAAATAAGTGGTAGTTTAGGAGTTCCTATTGCTTTGGATGAAACCACTACGAAGATGACTTTTGGTCACTTTGCTAGAGTTCTTTATGGATTGATTTATCTGATAAACTGCATGATCAATTGTTAGTTGAAAGAGAGGGATACTCTTTTCTCATCGGAGTGGAATACGAGCGTGTACCTAAGTTTTGCAACTCTTGTCAATGTATTGGTCATTCTCTCCAAACTTGTAAGTTTTCCCAAGATGCGGAGAAGACTCAAGGAAATCAGGTGCAACCTCAAAAGATGAAAACTACTCTTCAGTATGTTCCAAAGATTGATAAATGTAAATCAATTGCCACGGAGCCATCCAAATTTCAAGATCCTAGTGTGGTTTTGCTAGAGGAAAAAAATGATCACATTCACTTCAAGAGTACGAATAACATTGTTATCTGACCTGAGGAGATGGCTGGGAGCCCAAACCCTATTTTTGGTGCAGCAATTAATGATTGTAATGTTATGCAAAATGATTCTTCGATTTTGTCGGCTCCTCATTGTGAAATTTCTTCTGAGAATTCTACTTTTGTTCATAGTTCTCCTGTGTATGCCCCCACTTTAGGGGGGTTGGTGGTCCCCTCTTCATCAAATAACTCTTTGGAGGAGGTTCATTCTTCTTCCACCCATTCTCCCACGACTCGGCTAGATGTCTCCTTTTCTAACACAGTGGATGCAATTGACAAGAGAATCTTAGGAAAGAATTGGGGGGATGTATCAGGTGACGAGGATGTGCCCGCTACTTCAGATTTCGTTGGTACATCAAACCCAGTAGTTGAATCTGACATGAAAATTTTAAGAAAGCTTTGGGGTGAGTCTTCAGACGATGTTGGTGATCCTGTGACTTCCGATTCCCATGAAGCAGCTGCGCGACATGCTTACTTTGAACCGGTTGTGTCCAAGACTCAAAAGAAGAAATTAAGACAACAAAATAAGTTGGTCGTTGGATACAATACTCGTTCAAGAGCTGTTTCTGAATCCTTTTGATCTGGTTTTTTTTTCCGTGTTTTTGTTCTTTTTGAATTTTTGTTTGTTTTGCTCTCTTGCCTTGGGTTTTGGTCTAGTCCCCCATTGGTATCTTTTTTGTCTTCGTTTTTCTTTTTTTAATAAATTCAATTTTCTTTGGTTAAAAAAATTACATAATGACATAATGGTCAGTACTTTATTCCCAAAACTTTATTGCCTTGTAGGATTTCTTAAAGCATAATTTTTTCTTTGGTCATCATTTAGATGGAGATATAGTTCTTGAAGAACATATGATCATAAAAATATGATTTTTTTTTATAATCCTTTATAAAAGTTTGTGGCGAGTTCTTGAAGAACTAGACTTTTAGATTGTGAATGTAATTCATTAGATGTATTCTATCTTAGCATATTTTTTGAAGGAAATTAATAGGAAATACATATATTGTAAAGTGAACTTCATTACTTCATTCCTAGAAGTAAAAGATTTACATTAAAATTTTGGGTTCAACAAAAGTTGTCGTTATGATCATTGATCTAGTCAAGGTTATCATTATTCTTTTTAAATTTCACTAGTATGATTAGTGGTTATGACTTTTGGTATTCCTAATAATGGTATAGTATTTTGGCATTATGGAAAAATGTAACTTTTTTTCTTTCTTTCTTTCTCATGCTTGGATTTCCATATGAACATACATAGCAAAATAAATAAATAAATACGTGTCCTTAAGTCTTTGTTAGTAAATAATAATTTTTATTATATGCATTATTTAATAGGTTTATATTTTGTTATTTGAATGATAAGAGTTTAATACATTATTTTTATTTATTGTCAATCCAAATATATATATCTTTATCTTTATCTTTATCTTTATTTCTTTATTATATTTAAATAAGAGTTTTTCAAAAAAGCCATGTCACAACACAATAAAGCCACATCACCAGTCGAAAAAAGCCACGTTAGCCTAAAAAAGCCACGAGAGCATTATAAAAATGACATGGCTTATCCGACGCTAGGAAATTGCTGAGAAAGCCACGTATATACATCTAACGGCCCAATTTAATTACCAAAAAACAACAGCCTTCTAACTCAAACTTAGATCCAACGGTTGGTTTCACTGACAGATGATCAACGGCCCAAAACGCATAAAATTGCGGCTGGTCATTTTTATAACAGACATGATTAACAAAATTCACTTTTATGGCAATTAAATGTAGAATTAATTAAGACATTATGACAATAATTGAAATTAATTGGACAAATTCTCTCTCATCTGCTCCTATTCCTCTATTCCTTTCCTTCTCTCACATACGCACGCTCCTCTCCATCTTCTTCTCTCTCACATACGCTCTTCTCCCTCTTCTTCTCTCTCTCACCTGTTGTATTCTCTCGAAATCCCTTTCTTCTCAGACGACAAAAATGAAAAGGACCAATATTTGCGAAATAAATCGGAGAGAAGGAGTCCATGGCAGCACAACAATGAAGGAACATGTGCGATGGTATACACGACCAGAGGATGGAGAGAGACAGCGAAAGGAAGCCTAGAAGTGGTATGTGATTTATGCATATTCTTCCTCCCATCTAATGTGTTTCGATTCTGTTTTGTGTGTTTTCGATTTTGGTGTGTATGATTCTGTTTTGTGTGTGTTTCGATTTTGGTTAGGGGCCCTAAAACTATTGATTTTTGATAGAAACCCAACAATTCCTTCATTGACTTTCTTTTTGAAATTTTGATTTTAGAGGCTTTGATTTAGTTGCCCAAATGACATTGTTATTTTCGCTAAACGCTTTTCACCCTAACAAACTTTGATGGTTGCAACTTGCAGGTTTGAAAGGTAGATCTAATTTTCTTTTTCAAGATGTTTATCTGCACGCACTGCAGGGAGAGTTCCAACTTGCACTTTTTAGAAATAGAACCAAACAGAATTTACTTGCAACAAGGGTTTGTACTCATTAAATTGCTAAAATTAATTTATTTGAATGCACCAACTGAACACTTTCATGTACAAATGTAATTTTAAATGAATATGAGACTCTTCAACTTGACTCAAATTGATGATTATACTTGATAATGTTGGACCATGTGAAAACTGAATGCAGGTATTTGATATATTTGATATTAAGCATAATGGAGTAATTGAGTTTGGAAAATGTGTTCGTTCACTAAGCATCTTTCATCCAAATGCACCTAAAGAGAAGAAAATTGAATGTATGAAATTAATTTAAATTTAACATTCTTTCATTTATGTGAGATTTTGTTTGTATGGAATTGGGTGATTCACAAGGGCTTGACTGTGCTCAATTTTTCTAACAGTTGCTTTAAGTTGTTTGATCTTTGGCAGACCGGATATATTGAGCATTGCGAGGTGAGTACCCTCTAAGATTGGTTGCATTGAAAATTTGAGTGATATGAGGATGTCAACTCCCTCTCGAGTACAAACTCGGGTGTGACCGTGTGATAATGTGCGTGGTGTTTATTTGTCGTTTCGTCTAAACTGACAACTACTGTTTTATGTGTGAGTTATAGGCTGTAGTTACATTTATGCATTTTATTATTCCTTTTTGTTCATCTTACAACACTATATGTGGATAATGTTACACCCTTGAAGTTGAAGGAGATGGTCTTGGCTACTTTGACTGAATAAAATGTTACATTTCCAGATGTTGTTGAATTCATTGTGGAAAAAGTTCTCAACTAACCAAAAGGCCAAACATTTGTCCTCCTTTAATTTCTATATTTTCTTCAATCTAATTAATTTTCATCTCTTATTTTCTTGGCTTATTTTCATACAATGAATTTGCTATATCTGTGATGAATTTGCTATACCTGTGATCTAACAGTGACTAATTACAGCTGTCAACATGGTTTGTCAAGTATATGGTGTAATTGAAAAAATTGGTCATTCGATGATGTGTTGATTCCTCGGGCAGCTGATCTTGGGCTTGGTCTACCATAAACACAAATTCATATGGTAATCTTTCCTTCTTCCTTTCCTCTCTTTTCTTTTCTGATTTTCATATGCTTTTCTTATTTCTGATTAATATGTTTGTCATTGTGGGCTGATTTTGTTTACTCTATAATTATAATTTTATGATGTGTTAAAATCATAAAATGCCTTGCATAATCATAGAAAAAAAACAATTGTTAAAATCCAGAATGTTTGTATTATGTACATGTTAAAATCATTATTCTTTGGTTGCAAAGTGGACAAACATACAATGCCTTGCATAATCATAGAAAAAAAACAATTGTTGCTTCCTTTTAGTTTCTTTAAAAATTACTCATATTTGTATATGATTTTCCAGTTTTCAAAGAAATAGCAGAAGCATATTCTTAACAACTATATACAGGTGTTAAATGACTGAAAGATTTTGAGAAAGTAAGACACAAGGCTCCTAACGAACATTATGTTTGGCACTTTCAGATGTTTCCCAGTGGATTAGATGCTTACTCATGTGCTTCACACCCCAAGTGTATATGAATGCCTCTTGGATCTTAGATGTATGCATTCTCGCCAAAGGATATCTATCAATCAATCACAAAATCTCATATTTCATCTCATTTGATTGTTGAGATTTGGTATCCTTCATTTGGAGTGGGTACTAATGTTGGATTCATTTTGATTCATATTTTTTGGTTACGTATAGTATAGTATTTTAGTGTGGTTGTATAATTCCAGAATTTCACATTTTTGACCAATTGATTTTTTTTAAATAGATTTAATATAAATACTAATAGTAGTGGGTACTAAAACGGATTACAAAAAGGATGTTGCGAAAACCAAACTTAATATCATTAAGCTCAATGATGATGGTTATAAGTTCAATGTTACAATTTTTAACAAATATGTTGATGAAATTGGTTCATTTCTCACTTCTAAGGATGTGGACAATGTTATTTTCATTGTTTTGTTTGCTAAGGCCTAAGGCCAAAGTTTTGAATGGATATCACACACTTTATAATTAAAAAAAAACTGTTTTAGGCTTATTTACTTATATGGGTTGGTTGCTACTCTACCGGTTGGATCGTATTGAAGAACTCGGTCTATGCAAGCAAAATGATCTATAACCTCAATTTTGTGGAGACTATTCCTCTAAAAAAATGCAGGAAAGTCAAATTTAGTTATGCATCAAATTATCATGTCATTCACAGTGTTTATCATTCCATTTATTTTTTCCCAACGAAACCACGTTTTTCTTCATCAAAAGGATGCTTACACACAATGCGGATCATTAACAAGAATTGACCCAAATTGGTGAATCTGGAAGAGTTAGCACTGTTCACAAATTTATTATTATTATTTTAACTTCTATGAGTACCATAGATGTGATTAAGGGTAATATTTGAAAATAAATACATAGATGTGATTGAGCGCACTGTAAGGTTAACACGGTAAGGTTAACACTTTGAATATTTGTTAAATAATACTTATATATTTTTATTATATTATATAAATTTATATTAGAAAATAAATTTGTAAACTCCGTCAATTGAACACTAATTTTTTTTTTCATATAAGAGTAAATTATTTATTGTCCCATACTTCTAAATCTTATTATGTCATACATTCACCTATAAACACATATTGAAAGTATTTAAAAATTATCTTTCTGTACAATGTAATTATTAATAAACTAATTATAATCTTATAGGCAATGATTATTATATTATTTATAAGTATATTAATAAATATCTTAATATTTTTCCTCTCAATATTACTTAATTTTAATATAATACAAAGAGTGTTTCCCGAGCATCGCACAAGTTGCATACGAATTTTAATATAATACAGATATAGTTTCCCGTGCATCGCATGGGCTGAGCAGTGCTCCTGCTTGATCCTCGACGCTCAATCTGTGAGAACAAAGACCCATAGTGTGTCGCCATTGATGACCCCCAATTAGCTTAGGACGGCGAATGGCGATTGTTCAGGTTGTTCGTTGCAGAGGGTTTTACTGGGTCGGCTGCAATTTGGGGGAGGGAGAGGAAAGTGAATCTGCACATATTGTACCGTAGGGTTTCCAGTAAGGTAATTGAAGTATAAGTTATGAGAGAAATTACGAAAATAGCCCTACTCTATGTATACATACTCATAAATACTCCCCTTTTGTCAGCCAAAATCAGAGTTATTTTTATTATAAATTCTATACATCCATTATTTTCAATTAACTAAACACCCACATGGGTTCTTTGAGATTGTGGAATATACATATTTTCATCAAAAATCAATGTATATAATAGTATAAAATAATTAGATTTAAATATATCCAAAATATATTTATAGACATTTCATATAACATGATGATTTTATATACGACGGTGTACAAATAAACACATATGCATCACACAAAACCCAAGATAGCGGCAAATGAATATTTTCAATTTCCCGACAAACAAATTCAAATGTTACGTTCAAAATAAATGTATACCCGTGCTGGCACGGGTGAATCAAACTAGTATATATATATATATATATATATATATATATATATGAGAGTAGTTAAAATTATGATTTGGTAAACCAGAAGTTTGTTACACTTATAAAAAATGTTTTAAACCGGAAGTATGGTTTTACCATTTACAAATCATATAGTAGCATGTATATTTATTACCAACTTGCAACCAACTGTTTGCAAATATAATAAAGGACTCTAGAAGAGCTATTGTATTGTTACTTAGAGGAATAAAATTGCACATTGATACCGTAATATATTCTCTCGAGTCTAGGGATGTAAATGGGGCGGGCACGGGTAGTAGCTATCCGCTACCCGCCCCGTTTAGTATAAACACTACCCGTACCCGCCCCATACCCGCGCGGGTACCCGCGTAACGGGCTTTTCACGGGTATTATCTCCTCACGGGTACCCGCGGGTACCCTTGAATACTTTTAGTATTAATTGAAATATATATTTTTTGAAAATAAAATTCGAAATACCAAACAAAATTAACCTTTTGAACACCATTTTCTCTTCATTCATATAAAAAAAAGTAGGCATTTCATTATAGATACATACAATATTAATTGAAATATTTTTTATGAAAATAAAATTCAAAATACAAAACAAAACTAACCTTTTGAACACAATTTTTTATCTTCATTCATATAAAAAATGTGGCATTTCATTATATATTTATTTTACATTTATTTGTTAGCTTATAATAGTTAATAAAAGAAGATAAATAACACTAAAACTAATAATAATAGGAAAATTTCCAAATAAGTATATTTATTACAGGTACCTCAATACCCGGCCCCGCCCCATTAGTAACGGGTAGTTTAATTATCCATTTATGAAACCCGCGGGTACCCGTTAAGCTACCCGCCCCCCGTACCCGTCACGGGTAATACCCGCGAGTACCCACGGGTGCTGGTTTTTTTGCCATCCCTACTCGAGTCTCATAGAAAGTAATTAACTTTCGAAGTTATTTATCAAAGTGGATATACCATATTGAAAAATAAAATGAAGGAAATTAACTTAAATGTCTGTATATCATGAGACTTACTTTAGAAAATACAAATGCGTATTAAAAATATATATACTTGTGTTTCGTTTGGTTGATACTAAATGTGTATTAGTATAACACATGATACCTTAAACCAGAAGTTTATGGATCATAATAAGTTTTTTGCTGGCAAGACTGGTTGGGCCATCCCGGGTCTATTAAGATGCAAAAAAATAGTTAAGAATTTTATGAACATGTATTGAAGAGCCCATAGATTCTTCTTCAATCGATTAACATTTATGTATTACTAGTTGATGTTGAGAATTTGAAAGAATAAATCTCTCACATTTCTGAAATGTGTATACGGTGATATTTGTAAACAAATACACCAATCACGTGATATTTTATGATTTTAATTTATGCATAAATTAGATGACCATGTGTATATTATATATATTTGTCATCTACTCACAACTAGAAGTTTGTGAGATTGTTTTCTCAACTAATTTAAGTAAGAGGTCAATATGTGAATTATCTTGAAAGCATTTCATAAGTATCGTATATCTATTAGAATTGATATTGGAAAACATGTAGCATATATTTATTAATAAAATGGTCTTGAAAAACCATTCATTAGATGTCTAAAGTTAATTATATGACCAAATCTTATGAGATCGAACTTCAATTTCTACATAGAAACATGCAATCTTGCAAGCAAAGACATTGATACGCATCAAACCAATAAGTTATCATATGTAAGTTCTCCCATTTATGATTGACTTTTAGTCAATAATCCAATATCTCCCATCTTAAATTTTTTGGATGTTGTTGTGTATGTTCACATTACTACACTACTATGCAATAAGAAGTATGCTTAAAAAATGTTGGGTATATGAATCTCCATCCATGATAAAGTATGTTGAGCCAACAACTAGAGATGTATTTATAGCTCAGTTAGCTAATTATCAATTTGATGAATTAGTTATCCCAATATTAAGGGGAGATATAAGCAGCTGAAAATGAATATTACTTGAAATAAATTATTATTATTATTATTATTATTATTATCTCATTTTGATCCTCTTAAAAACCAATGTGAACCAAAAGTTCAAAGGATAATTTATTTGCAAATTTTATTAATCATCGGTTGCATTGCTCCAATAAAGATTGATGTCCATGTTGGACACATAAACATTGCAAATAACTGTTAACCATGCATGGAGCGTGTAGATTAGTCGGTTCCAAAGAATAACAAATAATCCTTAAATAAAGAAAGAAGCTTCAACTGAGATGGCCTAAAAGAGGATATGGAAACTCTTAAAGAGTCATATGACATAATTGATTTTTTAAGTTCTAGAAAAACTGATCAGGTACTTGAAAAAATTCTGAAATTTATGGAAATGAAGAGATCTCAATAAATTATGTCTTGAATGGAGAAAGATGGAATTGATGATGTAATATAGCACTAAATATTATAATTGGAAATGAGGATCCTGAACCAAAATCTATCAAGGACTACAGACAAAAAAATTATTGGACAAAATGAAAAGACGCAATTGAAGTGCAAATTAAACTCACTTTTCAAACTGAATTTTTTTTGTACTTGTAGTCCATACACCTGAAGCTGTAAAGCTACTTAGGTACTAGTGATTATTATGCAAAAAAGAAACAAAAATCGTGAAGTAGCGAGATGTAAAGTTTGACTAACTGTTCAAGAGTATTTGCACAAACCTATGGATTTTGAAAATATATTCACCTGGATTGGATGGAAGTAATTTTTAATACTTTATTAAAAATTACTAAGTATTAAGTAATTTTTAATACTTTATTTTTGGTAAGAAAAAATTTAATACTTTATTAGTCTAGTAGCACATAAAAGAGTCAATTCACATATGATTGATGTGTTACAACTTATTTAGCTCATTTGATAGTGATAATTACGTGAAGATCCCTAAAGGATTTAAATTCGTAAGACACATTATTCGGACTCTAGAGAAGATTACTCATTTAAATTGAATTGCTCCTTTTGTGAGATAAAACAATTTGGACTCATGTGGTGTAATCATTTTAGTGCATATTCTAAATGAGAGATATAAAGTTACCCCATTTATCCATATATTCTTATAAAAACATTTGGAAATGATTGTTGTGTATGTTGATGGCATAAATAGTATACAAACTCCTGAAGAGCTTCTAAAAGTTAATTGCTTAAATAAAGAGTTTGAGATGAAATACTTTGGAAGGATAAAGAGTTGTTTGCTATTACAATTGGAGTTTTTAAAGAATAAACTTTTTATGTTTCAAGAATCTTTTATAGCAAAAGTGATAAAACATTTCTACGTCAAAAATTCACATCTGTTGTGCACCCCAATGGTTTTAAGATCGTAAATGTGAAGAAAGATTTGTTTTGACCTTAAGAAAATGATGAAGAATTATTTGGTCCCAAAGTACCATATCTAAGTGCAATTGGGCACTAATCTAGTTTGCTAATTTCTTGATATGTCATTTTTTGTTGTCAATCTATTAGCAAAATATAGTTCTTCACCTAAAATGGATATGAGTTCATTTTATTCAAATGCATCGATTCTATTTATTATTCAAATGATCAAGTTTTAGTACTACAAGAGTCAATTCGTGAATGCATTTGGTTGATTGGTAATTCAACAAATACAAGAAACTTGTGGTTTGTGTTTTAGAAAATGATTGCAACATGTATGAACATAACACAACATGCATTGCTGAGTTGAATGAAGGGTATCTTAAAGGAGATAAAACAAAACAAATTTCGCCAAATTTCTTCTACAATCACAAACTTAAAAAAAAAGGAGATATTAGCATTCAACAAGTCTGTTCATGTTATAATTTAGCAGTTCTTCTATCAAAATCATTGCTTAGAAAAAACTTATGAGCAATTTATACAAAGAATCATCATTCGTCGTCTCAAATATGATTGCATGCATGAGGGGGAGAAATAAACACATTATGCACTCTTTATTCCTTCACCATAGTTTTGTGAATTTGGGTTTTCTTGGTAAGGTTTTTAACGATGAAGTTCTCATGCAAATGATATTGTACTATTTTTCCTTCACTGAGATATTTTCCCATTGAGTTTTGTCTTAGTAAGGTTTTAATGAGACATATCCTTAATGGACATCCAAATGGGAGTGTTATGAATATTTTGTGGATGTCCATATTCCTAAGCTTTTCTTATTACATAGAATGCTCTATAACTCCCATGAGTATAAAGCCATTACACATTGTTATTAGTCTTAATTTGAGATGCTAATGACACATTATGTTAGACCATTCATATGCTTGTAAATCACATGATTTTTTCCTATAAATAGAACTTATGTAACATTGTAACACACACCTTGAAGAGTATAATACAAGAGCTCTCTTCTTCTCTCATTCCCTCATTTTCGTGTTGTTCTTCTTGCTCTAGTTTTAGTTAGTTTCATAACATACCTAATGATAAATATGGAGGTTATACTTTGCTAGATCTACCTATGTTAAACTCTGAACAAAACTTTATTGGTTTTTTCCAGACTGGGTCTCAGCCCAGTCCAAATTTAGGCCCCTCAGGCGATCCAAACGCACATAGGGACTCCAATCTAGGCGATCCGTGCACCATGCCTTAAGAACGGTGGAGATCGCACGGCCTAGTGGAACGACTTAGATCTCACCTCTTCCTTGTGCACCAAAAATTCCTTACACCTCTCTGGTGCCTATAAATAGGCTATCATTTAATGCAACAGGTACACTTTCTTTCTCTACCTTACATTGATTTCCACTTCACTGACTTGAGCGTTGGAGCATTGTAGGTACCACCCGACTTGGGCTCTAACAGGCGACTTCTACGAGTACTACTATCGACCTCGAACGAGCTTGGATTCACCTCGGATCTTCCGCCATGAGGTATTTTTCTCTCTCTTTAGTTCCATTCGGAACAACTTTCTTCCTATTGAGCGTCCTATGAATTTATTTAGTTTTTTTAGGCAGAATTTAGTTTAGTTGATTAGCTATTTTCTCACCTGATTAGATGATGTTCCATGTAAATTACAAGGTTAACAATGATATCCTTTTTTATCAAACTATTTCATTAAGAAGAGACTCGGGAAGCCTGTATACTCCAAAATAGGCCACGTATCCGATACTGATACGTGTATGATACGCTGAGATACATACCCATGGAGTATCCTCGAATTTTTATTTATTTTTGAAAAATAAAAATGTTGGATACTCATGGGATACGATTGGCTTATACAGATATTCATGGGATACAACTAGCTTATGCAGAAACACACAGGATACGACAGACTTATACAAATACGTATTGGATACGACATATGAGCCTCTTTCTTTTTTTGACAACCAATGAGTCTCCTTTCAGAGTGTTTTTAATTTATACCCTAAAGATAAAATATAATAAAATAAAATAAAATCCTAAAAGGGGTTAATATATTTGTCAATTAGCAATTTTTTCCTAAAAATGATTACTAACTTCCTGGATAAATTGTGGCGTCTTTTTTTTCTTCTTTTTTTCTCTCGGTTTTTCCTACTATGAGCAATTGTCAATTAGTAAAGTGAATGTCTCTTTACTGTTATCTTTAGTTATGTTTGTATATTATGTTTTTATTTTTATATATTTGAATTTTAATTTAATTCTTGTATAGTATTCAGGCCGTATCGTATCTTGATTTTCTAAAAAAAGTTTATATCATTGTATCTGTATCGTGTCGTATCTCGTATCATATCCTGTATTCGGGCTTCATAGGAAGAGACTAAGTTTCTCAGTTGCCAATTTATTAGAGTACTAAACTAAGGTTGCATGAAAGTAAAATATAAAAAGCGAAATAAAAAAGATAAATATAAAGCAGTGGCGGATCCAGGGTTAAAAAATAGTGTGTTCCTTCAATGACACTAAGACATGATGTATTACTTGACAGTAAGGTATGATGTATTACCACCAAGGCAAAATGTTTGGGGTGTATTACCACTAAAGTAGGATGTTTGTGGTGTTATCAGGAACACGGAAAACACCCCCTCAATCTACCTTTGATATGAAGACTTGTGTTTGCTTATAACTCTTTGTCAAAAAAATAAAAAAAAAGATAGCTTATAACTCATTTTTTTACCAACCATAGCCTATAGTAACAAACTTGCCTTCTTTTGTTTTGTCCCTCTTTCTCAATGTATCCAAAACAAAGTAAAAGGTACCCCACGTTTAAAAAATTTATAATATTCATGTATTACATCCAGAGTTATGATTCTTGTGTCTAATCAAAAACATTCAAGTATAATACTCAGCTCTATAATTCCTGTGTCTATTACAAATATAACCACATAAAAACATAAAATATGGTCAAAAAATGTTGATATTCTTCACCAGGAACTGTCTTGCCTGCTCAGCAACTCTGCTTCCAAGTTCCAAGACCGTATGTAAGTAACCTTCAGTTGACACTTCCCTTGCAGGTGTATCAGATATTTATTCCAAGTTTTAGGCTCAGCAGTTTTATTGAGTATTGATTATGAATTGCTCAAACAAAAACCTATATAATTATCATATGTATATTAATTCTCATACTTCATTGGTTATTATTAGGACAGCTTCTGTTCATGACATCTTGGCTCTTGCAAATAATACACCAGCAAAGAGACCTGAAAATAGTGTGTATTATAGATATGAGATTAGGAAAGAAGACAACATTCCAATTTCCAACCAAAAACAAAAGAAAATGAAGTAGAGTGGTTCAGATGAATTACCAAAGAAAATGCTGAATAAATTTGATACACTCAGAGGAACTTTGAATACTAAAATGCCAGCAAGTGAGATTGGAATCTTGTTTAAGGAACCTACAAGACTGTAAAACAGACACAAAACTGATTAGAAAAAGAATTCAAAACACGAAACAATATCAGAAACATATAGAATTTAGTTGAATGCATAAGGCACTACATATTAGGATATTTTCCTGCTTCTAGGTTACATATTGGCTTAAATACACTTTTGGTCTCTTTAATTTGCGCTATATGCAACTATTTTTATTTTTTTACGGAAGGCACTATGTGGGATTTTGGTCCCAAGTTCTTCTCCAGCAATTTTAGTCTCTATTTTAAGAATTCAGCAAATTAGGCCCTACTGTCAACTTTCTCTCAGCAAATGGGGCTCAACGATGGATTTGAGATATTAAATAATTTTAAAAAAGGCTTAAATGCACTTTTGATCCTCCTATTTTATCAAATTCGCAATTTTAATCCCTCTATTTTATTTTTCACAATTTTGGTCCCTCTATTTTATCAAATTCACAATTTTGGTCTCTCTATTTTATTTTTTCGCAATTTTGGTCCCCAAGTTTATCAAATCCGCAATTTTAGTCCCATGTTAAATTGCAATCCAATTTTTGACGGGAATGCCTACGTGGCAGACACATGCCATGTTGGCGCGTAATCATTGAGTGTCGTAGCACAACAGGCATCAATCATATCACCACCTTATTGGCATTAGGGCCATCCCTGACAATATAGAGGCCCTATGCAAATACTAAAAGGGGGCCCTAATTATATTTTTACGAAATAAAACTAAAACTTCACTACAAAACTCAAACTCCAGTATTTAAATTGTAAATAACATTTTTTCCTATAATTGAGGGTAATAATGTTAATCATCATTTAGCACAGCATCATTGACACGCGCTCCCCCCACCTTCTATGAAGGGTTTGAGAGGATGAGACTGAGCGAGAGAGAGAGACGTGTTTTTTTTTCAGCGTGAGGGAGGGTAAGTGAGCAAAGAGAAACGTGTTTTTTTTCAACATGAGGAGGGTATTGTGGGCTAGACACTTTTTTGGGGGCCCTAATATTATTTTTTTTTGGTGGGGCCCTGTGCTGTTGCACAGACCCATCTTGTAAAGGGCCGGCCTTGATTGGCATGTCAGCATTGCTGTCAAAAGTTGGATTGCAATTTAACAGGGGGACTACATTTGCGGATTTGATAAAATAGGGAGACCAAAATTGTGAATTTGATAAAATTGGGGGATCGAAATTGCGAAAATAAAATAGGGGGACCAACATTTGAATTTGCTAAAATAGGAGAACAAAGCAGCAGTTAAGCCTCTAAAAAATTAAAAGTAAAAATTAAAAATCACTTCCTTTAAAATATGTAATTAAGCCTATTTGTTTAGTAGTTTCTTCCTTTTCCTTGTAACTTTTAGCAGGACATGACTATCCATGTATTAAACTTCAACTCCAAAAAAATTACCTATATGTTGTAGGACCAGTTTGATGTAAGAACCACATTGAAGTAAAGCTGATGGAAAGTCCAAGCAGTCCACTGGCTGTTGCAAAGACCCAAAACATTGGCAGTTTAACTACATCGCTGTAAATCAAAACGAAAATGCCGGTGAGGATACAGAAAGCTTAATTGAATTCCAAGACAAAGAAACACATTCACTCACGCATGTATTACATAATTCCATTCGCCAAAAATGAAAATCAAGATGATGGCAAAAGGTAAAGACAATAAATTATTCAGCAACACCATTGACACTTCATTAAGAGATCCAGATTTCGTTGATTTTTTCGCTTCGTCCATAACCCACCTCAGGGTAAGCTGTAAGAAAAGCAAAACAGTTCATCAAAGCTCAGATCCGACACTTCAAAAAATGGTTACCATTATCAAAATTATTAATCAGCTCTATAACACCGACACTTCAAGTTGAAGACGTGTCCGGTGTCCAACATGTGTTGTGTCGAACACCGACACTTCAATGACGCCCATTTTTTAAATTGTTACCGGTGTCTACATGTCCGTGTATGTGTCAGTGCTTCATAGTCAATCAGTATCAAACTGAGAAGCCTCTTACAGAATATGGAAAGAAAACAAGGGCTAAAAATACATACCGAATAACTTGCAGTAAGAACACAATTGATAATCTGCCACGCATAACCGGCTGCATTGAAGGACATATCTGTAATACCGCCACTGACAGCTGAGATAATCTGTATAAAGCAGGTAAATAGAGGAGAACCAAATTTCAAAAACTTGTATACTAATACTTCAGAGAAAGAGTAATACCAATAATCAGCAAGTTAGTAAATAAATTAGATTATTTAAGTTTCTCTAGGAGCAGAAACATAACTAGATGAGAAACTCAAATTAGTTTGATATTTTCTTAGCTGATGCAAGAACAAGCAAATTTCATTTCCAGCTATTCAGAACCAGAACCGTAAATATCAGACCAAAGAGAGGTTTCACCGGAATTGCATTACCGAGGTTTCACAAATAAAAGCAGATATATAATATTTGAACCAACAGATTTTCCGGTTTACTTGAGATTTGTGCAACTAGAAGCATGCGAAATTTTCATATGAGAAGATGGTGCTGCTATCGAAGATTTAAATACAGAGAGACTTTTCCAAATACATGATCCTAACCAACAATGAAACTCATTGTATGAAATTAGCAGCAAACCAATGTGTATAATAGAAGAATGTCATATACCATCACAAACATTGCAGTCCACACTTTGGGATTCTGACTTTTCCGGAATAAATATAATTCTCCAACTGCTGTTAAGATATTGGTCACATTCTTGAGAATTGTCACCATTGCAATGTTTATGTATTTCAAACTGAAAAAAAAAAGAGCATCAAAAGACATTAAGTGTAGATAGGAGCAGGACGAGACGTGTTAAAAATGTAGTGCTGATCTTCTCAAAATTGTTACTAATCAGGTTCAAAAATAGCCGAAAGTTTATCGTATATATACCTATACATGCCTGAGACAAGCATGCCGATGAATATCACATTTACAGGGATCCATACCCTAACCAGCCTCCAGTTAAGCTTTTCAACTGAGATTCTGCCAGAGAGAGCCAACAGAACAACGACCAGAGTACTGATGAAGTTCTGCAAAGCACGTAGAAGAATAAAGATCGCATAATGATCGATTTTGAATTTCATAATAAACTCCAGGAAAAAAGTCAATCAAGCAGCAGTGAACAAAATCTAACTTACTTGATAAAACATCAATGATATTCCTGCATTGAAATTATAACTCGATAAAACAATTTTGTTCAGCATTATCATGCTGCAAGAGGAAATACAGTAAGCTGTTCCAGAGACAAGTGGTCCAGATTTCTTCTTAGCTGATACATGTAGTCGATGCCTTTCCTCCTCATCAACATGAAAACTAGCATTATCACCAACTGTAGCTTTATTTGCTTTCACAAATCTGCTTGTAAAGGTGAATGTGTTTCATATATTACTTAAGTACCATTGTTTTATAAATCAGAAACACTATAAGGTTAAAACATTCCCCCAATAATCTAAACAAGAACTTTTAAGCATCAAATGCCAAAACAAAATATTGCGTACAATTGAGTGAGATAGATTTCAAAAAAAAAAAAGTAGTTGACCCACAGATGTATAGATTTGTTACACTGTCAACCAATCGCTAATTGTCATGTTATAAAAATATTTGATGTTTATCCTAATCATTTTGTAAATAACATATATCATGAATTCTGATTAATTGACAGTTTTACACTGACAATGGATATTAATTAAAACCAATTTACATTGGTTGAATGAGGGAAAAAAATAATAAGATAAGGATGATTGTGGAACAGCATTGACATTCATGTGAGGATTAAATTACAAAGTAGATAAGAACATTTGTTTTGCACCTATCAGTCAAAGCTCTACGCTCTGCATTAGGTGAGAAGTTGTTCATTGACAATTTTCCTTGGTCACGAATTCCATTGAAAGTTGTGTGCTCTCCAGAGTCATGCTGAGTATCAATGTTTAACTTAAAATCACCAGACATATTATAAACCTGAAAGTAGGAAAAACAAGTCAAACAAGATTCCACAACAAATAACAAATTCCATTAACACATACATACTTAAATTATGCCAAAGTCACACTACAAGAGCATGAAAAGTTTGAAAATGGTGTTTAAATTTATGTTAGACATTGAATCAAACAGATATTGTGCATAAAAGTAAAGTTAGTTGAGTAGATGAAGTACCTAGGGATTTAATCAAATACTAACGGCTTGATAAATATCTCATGCACGGTATCCACAACTTGATCATCAACAAAGAAGAAAACTTGAATTAAATGGGGAATAACCACATGAAGATAAATTGAGAAAAACTCAAAACCGGGGGCACCCAGTTGTAGAAAAAGGTGAATGAAGGAAAGAAGGTGAGGAAAGTTTGAAACTTTTTGAAAGACACGCAAAGGGGATACGAAATGGGAAATGGGGGTTGTTAATGAATTGTGAGGACAGAAGAAGTAGAATAATGGAGTTGGAGCGAATTTCGAGGGATGCAAAGTCAACCATGGTGTAGGCTATAACTTGAAGAAGAAGTGAGTGAATGCAAAAAAACGGAACGTATGAATGTAAGGATTTCTGGGCTTTTCTTTAATCAAATTTGGAGCATTCACAATGTGCTGCCAGCGTCACCTCCACGAGCGCATAAGCATGCATCGGTTCTGTTTCGTACTGTGTGGTTTCACCGTAATCAATATTTTTCCTTAAACCATGAAAACCAAATAATTAACGGGTGATTACAGGGGAGATTAAATCTTTTCACCGCCAAAGATTAAAATTGATCGTTGGAAGCTTTAAAATTCATCAAATGGTTGAGATTTAATATTGGTTGATTCAATCTTAACCATTCATAATTTTAAATAATATCCAACTGAATTTTAATGGCCACCGCTCAATTTTAATTTACTTTTTCACCCTAAAAAAAAAAAACAAAACTTGAAATTTTATTTTCGGCCAACAATTTTGTCTCTAAAATTAGTTGTTTAGATGAGATGCATTACCAAAAAAAATTGATGTGTTGAGATATATTTTAAGAACAACTAGCACTATAAATGTGCATATGCACGAGTAATGTGGTATTGTTTGTATAATTCATTCAAAATTGCATTTTATTAGAAGAGAAATAAACTAAAATGTAGGGGTGTTCAAAACCGAACCAAACCAATAGGGAAACCGCAAACCGAACCAAACCAAACCGAAAACCGCAAAAAACCGCGTTTGATCGGTTTAGTTCGGTTCTTTTTTTCATTGCACCGCGCGGTTCGGTTCGGTTCGCGGTTTTGATTTCCGAAACCAAACCAAACCAAACCAAACCGCAAGTAACACTAAGGCTTGTTGAATTACAACCTTCCTTACTAACCCAAATGCAACTTCAACCAAACTCTCACTCACTTACTAGCCCAAATCCAATTAATTTTTTGACTCACTTACAAACAATCCATATTGTTATGCTATATTTAAAAATTACAACAAAATATTTAATTTAAATTCTTTTAAACATTGTCTTAAAGAATTAAAAGAGAGTGATTTATATACTATATATATTTGAGTAGATTTTTTCTTAAAGATTTATGTTAGTCTTTTTTATGTTACTTCATTTTAACTCCGTTTTAAATAATGTTTGTCTTGGAAAAAACCGAACCAACCGAACCAATCCAAACCGCATTGGTTTGGTTTGGTTTGGTTTGGTTCGGTTTTATTTTAGGAAGCCAACCGAACCAAACCAAACCGCATGTAATTTTACCTTGCGGTTCGGTTCACTTTTTGCCTCAAAACCGAACCAAACCGCACCGCGAACACCCCTACTAAAATGTGTATTTATTGTGAAAGACACAATTCCGCATAATAGACAAACAATAAAGAATATATATATATATATAAAAGTTTGATTCATTGGAAATGAAATCCTACAAATAGCATCTCCAATTAGGGACAGAGCCAGGATGAAATGTGTGCGGGGGCGAGCTACAAATATTAAAATCAATCAAATACTAATATATTTATTGTTTGACGCCACATCGAGTTATTACTTAAACTAATTAAATTGTTTTTAGATTTAAATATGTTTTTCGCCCCCGCAAATATAACTGTTTTTCAAACAAGTCCTTGCAAAAGTTTTTTTCTTAAATAAGTCGCTACAAAATAACTTTTTTTAAATACATCCTTCTGTTAATGAGACGTTACAAAAAAGCTGATGTGTCATTTAATATTCATTTTTGTTTATTTTAAATGCTTATTTGGCAGCCAAATCATCATTTTTTTCATTATTCCCCATTATTCTTTTTCTTCTCCATCACCACCACTTCAAAGAACCTGAACATGGTGAATTGTAAAGGTTTGGAATCGGTGTTATTAAACCCGGACCGACCCGGCCGGTCGGCCCGGTTGACCCGCGACCGGTGCGAAGGTCGGTTCGGCCAAGTCATTGGATCGCTTAAGCAAATGACCCGTCAATGACCCAGTTTGACCCGGTTTAACCCGTGTACCCGGTTTAACCCCGTAGTCAACCCGTGTTGCATGCAACTGAATATCGCCCAGTTAATTAAAAAATGGCCTCAGGCAGGATCGAACCCATCAACTCCTGTCTAAGGCATATATCTTAACCAACAGAGCTACCATGTTGTGTTGTTAAAATAGCATAATATGCTAATGTTAAGTCATTCTTCATTCTTATTTTACATAATAACCTCATTTCTTCTTTTTTTTGACCTAGCTTATTACTTTATTATTATTATTATTATTATTATTATTATTATTATTATTATTATATATATATATATATAATTATTACTATTTGTTATTTTATTATTATATCTAATTTTTTTATCAGATTGTTATTTTATTATTATACCTAATTATGTTTATGGATATGATTTAAATTTGATGAATGAAAATTTTTGTGGCTCTGTGATTTGTGAATTTATACACAGTATAACTAATTTTATCATATTTTAGTAGTGCCACGGGTCACGCGGGTCAATCAGTGACCCATCGGTCCGACCCTTGACCCAGTGACCCAGTGCCTTGACCGGGTCGATCTCCGGTTCGGTTTTAATAACATTGTTTGGAGTACACTCATGGTTGGGAAGGAGAGCAACAAAATCAATAAGAACAACAAAAGCAAGGAAAATAGAACCAAAATCCCTCCCTTCTCAACTCCAAATTAAACCTAGCAACCCACAAATTTCAAATTCAACATTAAACCCTAATCCCCAATTAAACCCAGAAACCCACAAATTTCAAATTCAACATTAAACCCTAATCCCAAATTAAACCCAAATTTGATGGTAGAGAGGTGGTTGTTGTTGTTGATGGTGGGTTTTATGGCAATGAGTTTGTGGGTCAATAAGCAAGTGAGGGTTATTGTGAAGCTGTGTATACATTTTTCCCATTTATCGTTGATGACTTGATACCCCATTTTGCTTCTGTGAGAAACAGTGAAAGAGAAAAGAATGTGAAGTTGAAGATAGCTCTTGCAATTTTTTTAATTTAATTTGGGATTTAATTAATTTATCCTTGTCAGCAATTTAAATTAAAAGAAAATAAAAATAATGATGTGTCCAAGCCATCATGTAACTCTGTTAGCCACATCAGCAAGTGGCTAACAGAAAGTTAACAGAAGGGCATATTTAAAATAAAAATTTTTTTGCAGCAACTTATTTAAAAATAATAATTTTGCAGAAACGAAAAACATATTTAAACCTTATTTTTTTAAAAAAATTTAACTTTATCTTTACTTATTTGGTAGCGCGCTATTGGCACTCACCATTTTGCATGGGTGTCTTTGAATTTACTATCAATTTTTTTTTTGTATTTGTTTGTGATACATTTTTTTATGGCTACAAGATAGAGTAGTTTTAGTCAAGTTTATAGAATTTGTTTTTACTGAGTCAATAATCTTAATTGTTTGAAGGTGACATCTGTTATCCCCCTTCGATCATTATTTATATTCCTTTTATTGATCTACTAGTGTCCAATTAATGTTATATACTAATACTATTTTTTTAGCATATATACTATATACTATACTAATAATACTATTATTGTTAAAAAAAATTAAAAACATGGAGGGCTTGAGCCATGGAAGGAGGCCTTTATCTTTTGTTTTGATGGAATAATTTAAATGAAAATTCATGCTAAAAAATTCATGGAGACAGGTAGCCACCTAACACATAGTCATCAAAACAAAAAGATAAAGGCCTCTTTAAACAAACAACATTACAAATTGGGATATAAGTCAAAAGCATAAGCTAAGAAAAGCAATAATTGGTAAAAAAAAAAAAAACTAAACACAAAATTGAACATTAGATATTAAAATAGTTCAAACTGAAGCCCAAAAATAGGCATATCCAACACTTGCCAATGATTGACCTTGTGGTTTGTTTATAGTCATCGCATATGACACAATAATTGGAAAGTGCCTTCTATATAATTTGAACGGTTAAGTTGATTGAGAAGGAAACATTGTGATTCTTGGAATATATATAATGTTTCCAAGGTTGTTCCCTTTAAGCATTTGGATGGCATCCTTTATTGAGACCTTACAACAAGCACAAGTTATAGTTTAGAAGATTTAATGTATTAAGGCTTAAATAAGTTTTTTATCCTTGCAAATATAGTTGTTTTTCAAATAAGTCTCTGCAAATATTATTTTTTTTAAATAAATCCTCGCAAAATAACATTTTTTTAAATACGTCATTCTGTTAACTTCCTTTGTTAAAAATGTTGATGTGGCAAATGTTTGTCCTTCTTGGACTTTCCACATCATATTTTTAATTTTTATTTATTTTAAAATGCTAATGTGTTATTTCTTCATCTTCTCCATTTCTATTTCCAAAAACCCTCCTCTTCTTCCATTCCCCATCTCCCTTCACTAATTATTTCTCCTGTCACTCCAATCATACATTAAATTAAAAACAAACATATATCCCCAATTCTTCTCAAATCCCAACACAATCTATCTCCTTCATCTCCAAATCCACCAACCCCAAAATCAATTCTAGAAATCCCTAAATTTCATTCTGCACATGAAATCAAACCCATAGCAAATGAAATCCAAAGCAAATGAAATCAAACCCATAAGCTCATTCTTATCGTCACTTTTCAAAGCACAATTTTAATTGATGTTAAAAAAATTCAAACCTCCAAGCCAATAAAAGTATGTTCCCCTTGACCCAGAAACTTCAAAGTCCTCATCCTCATTTCTTTTCCATCCTTATCATGAGAAACAGAAGGACAAAAAAAATACAGAGACGAGGGTGATTCGAGAAGGAAACTGTGTGGTGGTGGTGATGGCTGATTCAAGGACAGAACGAAGAAGGAGATACAGCCATGGTTGTGGTGGTTCCAGTAGAGAGGAAGAAGAAGCCAAAGGTGTAGATGGTGAAGATGAATGAAGATGGAAACAAAAGAACCCTAATTTCAATTTCAAAATTTATCCACTCAGCCATTAAAATGAAATAGAAATAAAAAATAATGATGTGTCAAAACCATATGGATTAAAATTTTCCACATCAGAATTCTGTCAACCACATAAGCTATTTTTGTAACAGAAAACTAACAGAAGGACGAATTTTAAAAAAAATGTAGGGATTTATTTAAAAATAATAATTTTGCAGGGTCTTATTTGAAAAACAGCTATATTTGTAAGGACGAAAAATATATTTAAGCTATGTATTAATCTTGGAATCTCTCCACAACACAACGGCATTAAGTGTTTAGTGTTGATAGTAGAGTCTATATTTCAAAGGATGTTCGGTGTGATGAAGCAAAATTACCATATCATGTCTTGTTCAATTATAATCCTACCTCATCTCCACCACATATCAATTCTAATTTATTTCCTTATATTTTAACTCATAAAAAAAAATGTTGCCCTTGCAGCTAGTTCACAACCCAATGCACCCACTGTGCACCCTGCTATAGAACTCCCACTTGAGAATTTGCTTCTAGAACCTAAACAGTTTTGCACTACAAAGAATTTGACATATAGCGACAGAAAAAATCTATTGGTATATGGTTAAAAATCATAGGTATACCCATGGCCAATAATTATCTAGACCCATGGAACTTTGCCGTCACTTTGGCCTACGTGGCAATTTTTGCGCTCATTGGACAAAGGAAAAGGCTAGATGTCACTACAACATATCTAGTAGATGGGCAGCGCTTTTTTCATCCATGGGCAGCGCTTTTGAGCGCTGCTGAACGTGGCGCTGGTGATTCCACTCCAACAATGGGCAGCGTTCTCTAAAAGCGCCACCCATTGCCAAACACGTCCTCCCAGATACGCAGCGCTTTTTAAAAAGCGCTGAATATTGCCCAAGCGTCCTACCAAATACGCAGCGCTTGTTAAAAAGTGTAACACCCTAAATGATTTAATTAATTAATTGATTAAATTATTTAAAGTGTTGCACTATTTATAATTATATTAAATTATAATGTAGTATTTTATTTTAATTGAAGGGAATGGTATCGGTAATTCCGGGGTGACGAGTATTGGCCCAAGAGCCCAAGCCCAATGACTTAGGCTCCTAGGGTTAGTGCATTTCGCACCAATTGAGAAAAGAAAGAAAAAAACGAAAGAGAGAAGAGAAAAGAGAGAAGAGAAATGGCGCTAGCAAGGGAAAAGGAGGAGAGTTGGATCGCACCTAGGCAAAAGGAAGGAAAGCTTCAACTGTTGCTGAGGTTTTGTAGGTGACTCTGTGGAGAGGTCTTTTCTTCGGTGTTTTTCAAGGTAAGGGGAGTCTCACATTATAATAGGGAATATAATAGGTTGTATATGAGTCTTAGGATCGTTGTTGTTAATATTTGATTGATTGAAATTGTGAATTGGGTGGAAATCGATTGCATGCTAGTGTTAGGGTTTATGTTGTGTTGATTTTCGTTTTTGATATATGATTGGTTGTTAAAATATGAAATTGATGTTGTTGGAATGATGAGATGTGTTTTTAAGAGTGTATTGATGATTTAGTTTAAGGAAATTTGAAGAATTGGAGTTTTTGGGGTATAGGGCGCCAAGTTGCTGGAAAAATGGCGCCACATTGCCTTTCGTGTCGATGTTGTGTTGTGTGTGTGTGTGTGGCAGTGCCATCGATCGGGCGTCAAGTCTTTGCTCGAAATGGCGCTGGTGGCGCTGTGCTGTGGCACTGTGTGTGTGTGCAGGGGCGCCAAATGGCTGCCCCAGGGCGCCCAGGATGGCGCCAGTGTGCTGGTTGTGTGTTGTGGCGTGGAGTATGTGTGTGTGTGTTGCTGGGTGGGGCGCAAAGGTCGCGAAAATGGCGCTGTGTGCGCTGTGTGTCTAGGCATGGCGCCTGTGGTGGCGCCAAGTGATGTGTGTGATGTGTCTAGGTGCAGGGCGCCAAATGTGGCTGCCCAATGCGCCTGGTTGTGTTGGGTTCAGGTGCAGGGCGCCAATGTGGCTGCCCTGTGGCGCCTGGTGTGGCGCCAAGTTTCTGGTGGTGGGTGTGCCTAAATGCATCGGGCGCCATTTTGCTGCCCATGGCGCCTAGCATGGCGCCAGACTGTGTGGCAAGGTGTGTGTGTGTGCATGTGCGCAAAGACAGGCACCAAATTGTTGCCTCGGGCGCTTTGTGTTCTTGCACATGTGTCAGAAGGGGCGCCAAATGTGCTGCCCATGGTGCCCGGAATGCGCTCATGTCTCGCCAGTGTCTTAGTCATGTCTAAATCTGTGCCTGCCCAGGCGCGAGAATGCCGTGTGTTTTTAGGCGCTGTGTGGTCAGCAGTGCCACGGGGCGCCAGATTTCTTGAGTTTTTGGCGCCTAGTGCATGTGCTGCACAGGGGCGCCATTTTGCTAGAGTTTTGGCGCCTGTGTGCTGTGTTGCACAAGGGGGCGCCAGTTTGTGGGGAAAATGGCGCCTGGTGCTGCCTTGTGTCTAAGTGTGTGCTGATTTGGTCCCTAGGTGATGGTTTGGTCCTAGGTGTGTTGTTTTGGTCCCTAGGTGATGTTTTGGTCCTAGGTGTGTTGTTTTGGTCCCTAAGTGCTATTTTGGTCCTAAGGGGTGTTTAGGTCCTTGAGTGAGGTTTAGTCCTCTAGTGGAGTTTAGTCCTTGGGACATGGTTGTAATGATGAAGTGAATGATGTTGTTGCTGATGATGCCATGGGGGCTAAAACTAAAATTGACAATGAGGTGAGAAATGATGTTAATGATGTGTAATTGTGCTTGTGGCATGTTCATGGAGTCTCATGCATACATTCGGCTGCGGTCGCGACGTATATTTATTGATGATGATGCCATGGGACAAGAAAAATGAGATTTTTTGGCGGATTTTTCCGACAAAAAACACCCAAATCCGCCGCAAAAACAGGTATTTTCGGCGGATTTTTCCGCAGATGGGTCGTGTGGCAACGTATTTTCAGCGGAATTTCACGCCATGTAATTTCCGCGGATTTTAAGTCATTTCCGTGGATTTTTGCGGGAATTTATGTGGATTTCCCCAGCACTTTCCGGGAATTTTGGACTTTCTGGCGGATTTTTCCGCCAAAAAATTTATTTATTTATTTATTTTTTAAATCCGCCGAAAATACACTAAAATCCGCCAAAATTTTTTTTTTTTAAATCCGCCGAAAAATACATTTTTTTTTTAAAAAAAAAATTTAAAAACATTTTTAAAAAGCTGAAAAAACGTTTTTTAAAATTAAATAAATTTTAAAAAAATATATAAATAACATATTTAAATTAAAAAACTAAAATTGTGATAAAACCAAATAAAATGTTTTTTAACAATTAATAAATTTAAATTAAAAATATAAATAGCATATTTAAATTAAAAACTCAAATACCAAATAATAAACATCCATAATCAACAATAAAAAAAAAACATTCATAATCAACCAAATAATAAACATCCATAAATTCAAATCCAACAAATCACTCCGATATCCATAATAATAAACATACATAATCAAATATAAAACTACTAAGGTGCGTGCTCATCGGAGTCATCTCTGTGATAATATTGATCACCTCGTGCTGGTTGATCATCACTGAACAAACAAGCCTCTAACACACTATAATTTAGATCAATATTATTATTGAAGAGATGGGGTGATTCTTCTTTGAGGGTTGAATATACAGCTCACTTCTTGAGGTGGTGGTGGTCAGTCTTTGGGAAGATCTTTGGGATGGATCTCGCTGTCCATTGGAGTGGTGACCAGTCTTTGGGAGGAGGCCGGGAAGGATACTGAGGTGGTGGATACTGCTGGGATATCTTCTTTGAGAATAATGGGGCCGGGAGTATCTTTGTGGATCTTTCTGAGAGGGTACGGAGGATACTGAGGCCAAGACTGTGGCTGGTAGGAAGCCATATGTGATGATGATGATGATGATGATGATGATGATGATGGCCTCGAAGGATGGTTCATCTGAGCCATCATCTGCTGAAAACGCTCCTCAGTTCTCCTAGCTTGCTCAGCAGCGCGCTCCTCAATGATCCTAGCCTGCTCAGCAGCGCGCTCCTCAATGATCCTAGCTTGCTCTTCCAGTTGTCGTGCATATTGCTCCGCCTGCTCGTTCAACCTCTGGTTAAATTGCTGGGTCAATTGATCTACCACTGCGTTGGGAGCAGCATAAGAACGACCAATACTCTCTGTCCCCGAATATGATCGACTCGGCGAGAATGCTTTCCTTGAAGAACTTGGGTCCCATGCTACGGATCCTCACAAACGATCACTCTTTTGTGGGCCAACCGCTCTATCCCACATGAGCGCGACCCACTCTAGCCTCCTCCTCACGATCGATCGACCCATCGCTCTGCAAATGAGACTCACGCCACTCGGCCATCCCAAAGATCATAAGCATCCTAAAAAAACAACGGATAAATAAATAAATATTAATAAAAAACAATAAAAACAATATAAATATATATATATATATATATATATATATATATATATATATATTGTAAAAGATAAATAACTAATAACATAATGTAGTTTTACAGAATCCTCCTCGCCTCTATCGTGGATAAATGAACCATCCTCCTCTCATGATATACAAGTTGCGATGCAACTCGAGCAAACCGACCCTCCCGTCCCAGCTTCTTCCTCCTAGATACATAATTTTATTATTTAATAACAACTACTTAATTAATTAACACATAGTTAATAAATTTAATTAATTGATGAATAAAAGTAATCGTTATAAAATTACGTACCATGCGCCGGTGATGAGTTCCAAAGACTAACACATCCACCGAGTGATTGCAGTAGCGCGCCACATTTTCGTAAGCACGGTTCTTCTTAGCTTTCTCTGCTTTATTTTTAAATTCGAGTGTGTCCCAATACGCGAGCGATTGTGCATAAGCCTCTGGTCCCATAAAATCGTGTTTTGTCTTTGCTTGCCGTACACCCCGCAATGCCAGTATCTATCATCGCATCTCTTGTTGAACGCATGCTCAACATCTTTCTCATTGTTCCTGGTAACCATGTACATTGTTCCTATTTAAAAAAATTAGAAGAATATTGTTAATACAGATAAAAATTAAACAATTCAATAAAATAATTAAAAATTAATTATTTCATAGAACTTACTTGGAAAGAATTGAGCATGGCCCTAAAATAGTCTTTCCTATCTTCTTTATCTTTCTTAACAAAGCAGAAATCAATTTTTCCAACCTTTGAAGAAATTCTCTTTGAATTGCGTTTATGATCATGCGGTGGCTGCGCAGCTTTGAAGGAATAAACTCAAATTTTTTAAAAAGTGAATATTTTGGACCACGAAAGTAGTTGTATAAAAGGCAACAAAAATTAATAAATAATTATATACTTACGAATCTCCTTGAGGCACCACGATGCGACGACCATCTTCAACATGTGTCGTACCCGTGAAGTCATCCTCGCCAACAAATCCGGAAGAGGTGCAAAGACTACTACTACTACTACTACTCGCACACATCTGTGGTTGGCTTTGGCAAATATCGCGCCAAGAGGAACAACACAACGACGCGTCCTGTGTGACGCGCGCAAGTTAGGCGAGTAATAATCTTTCTCGGCTCCCTGCCGTATCCGCGACAGTGGAGGAACATCGTATGTGTCGTCACGATCAGATGAGGATCCAGATGATGATGACATACCTATATATATATATATATATACATACATTTAAATATTAAAAAAAGAAATATGTATATATATTGCATAAACATTCGTACAAATATTCATACAAAATAACCATAAATATCCATACTATTACCAGTTACTAATTAAGTACCAAATAAAACAGAATAACTAGAAAAACTAATTTGAATCCCACTCATTCTCAAAATCATCATCATCAGATGAGCAGGGAATTCTTGATACACCAATATGTTCTTCTCGCATCTTCATCAAAGATCTTCTTCGTCATCAACTTCATCACGGTGTTTGGTTGATCACATAAACGAGTAATGGGTTCCACTTGAATCACTTCATTTACATTAGACATCTCATCCATTTGAAATGGGACATCTTCCAGTGTGTCATTTGTCTCAATCCAGCCTCTTGGTTTTGTCTTAATTGCGACACACCAACCACGCCTATCAGTCCGCGTTGATGGATAAGGGACATAATAAAACTTGTCTCACATTTTGAGCAATGACGAACGGATCATACAGTCGATATCTACTACTCATTTTAATGTCGACTGTATTTGACTTTGGATTTACCCTTGTTCCTCGAGCAGACGGATCAAACCAGTTACAATAAAAAAGCACTACCGTCTGTTGGATTGCTTGGCCCCGGAATAATAGCATTTAAAAACATGTATGGTTTAGACATACACATTTCTGGTGGAAGGTTGTATGGGGTGACAATAACTGGCCAACAAGAATACGGTGATGCCGATGCTTGAATATAGGGTGTGAAACCATCAGAGCATAAACCAAGCCGAACATTGCGTGGATCACTGGCAAAATCTGGATGAACACGATCAAAATGCTTCCAAGCTTCACCATCAGATGGGTGACGTAATTCACCAGAATTGTTTCTATTTTCATGGTGCCACGTCATTTTACCAAATGGGTCTCCATTGATGTAAACATCCTCTCGTAGCCTTGGTATAAGGGGCAAATAGAACATTGCTTTCCGTGGAACCGGTTTGCCTCTGCTCTCGTCCCTTTCTCACTGCACACGATGGCGTGGCTCTCCACACAACTTGCATTCCACAAATTTCCATCATTTATGCCAAACTCATTATTATAATAGAGCATGCAACCTGATACACACAACAATCAATTCTTTTAGATTTTAAGCCAAGCTTCGATACCAGTCTTTTAGCATCATAATAACTCTGCGGCAAAAGTCCCTTAATAGGGGTTGCATCCAACATCATTTTGGTCATATATTCCATGCACAACTCGGCAACATTAAATTGAGACTTAAGACCCAACAACCGAACACACATTGATAATTTTGAGTCTTTAGATCCTTCAAATAATGGTTTATTTGTCTCACTCAAATACGTGTAAAACAATTGCGCTTCCTCATTTGGAACTTCTTCAGCATCATATTCTGGTTCTTCAAAATCCAAATTTACTCCAACGACATGAGATATCATTCCCTGATAAACATCTAACGCGGGTTGCATGATTTGTCCAGATCCGGATGTGGAAGCTACTTCTTCAACCGGAACATTAGTACTTGAAAGATATACTTCAACCTAACATTAATCATAGAACAACTACCGCAGTACCCCAGTGCTGCTTCTTGCGTGATTTACTCCATATCCAATAATCTGCCTAAACCCATTATTGTACAAATGCATTCTCGACTTCATCTTCATTTTTATAAATCGAATTGAACATTTCGCGCACGGACATCTAATTCCCCTTCTCGCGCAAATCCTTCGTCACGCTTTAGCACAAAAAAAAAAACTCTTCTACTCCTTCGCAAATCGTCTCTTTAAACCGCTTCTTCCAGGATATAATCGATCATACATCCAACTACGATCCATGTTTTCTAAATCCTAGTACTACGTGTGCTACAATAAAAATTATCATAAACAATAACTAATTACTTTTCATTTCATAAATAATAAATCAAAATTTATATTTTCTTACTTACATATTCATACACATATACACATACACATATACAAATATCATATGATCGTATACATACACATACACATATACACATACAAATATTTACATACATGCACTAACAATGTAAACATTACATTAATTAATTATAATATAAATAATGAATTTTCAAAAATATAATAGATTTTAACAACTTAAAAAAAAAATGATAATATAATAAATTTTCAAAAATATAATAGATTTTAACAACTTAAACAAAAAAAATGATAATATAATGAATTTTCAAAAATATAATAAACTTTAACAAATTAATCAAAATCATGATTGTACAATGAATTTTCGAAAAACTAATATATTCTTGTTTAGTTAATAGAGTGTTAGTTAAAATGTATTAAAAACATAAATTAATAATTAAAAAATAGATATAATTTATTCTTTAACTATATAATTCGTATTTCCTCTAAAATATTAACAAAAATTAAAATTTAATAAATATATTAATTATTTTATTTCGGATTTATCTATTTTTTATTAAAAAAATATTAACATATCTATTTTTTATTAAAAAAATAATAACAAAAGTTTAAAAGTAAAAAAAAAAAATATTTAAATACATTAACAATTTAAATACACTAACAATTTAAACATTACATTAATTAATTATAACATAAATAGAATTAAAAAAATTTCAAACATTTTATATAATATGTTATCGTAAACGTAAATATTATTCATTTTAACACTCTATTAACTAACAAACATAAATAACATTTTAACAATAAATTTTTATTCATTTTAACTAACAAGTCTATCAAAAATTTTATTCATTTTTTTATTAACAATAAATTATCATGATTGTCGAAAATATAATAAAATTTAACAATTTAATCAAAAAAATGATAATATAATGATTTTCAAAAATATAATCAACTTTAACAAATTATTAAAAAGAAGGATTATACAATAAATTTTCGAAAATTTAATATATTATTGTATTTTCTAACTATAATGATAATATAATGATTTTCAAAAAAATGATAATATAATGATACATTAAATTTATTTTTTAACTACTCTATCATTATATTTCGTATTTTCTAAATAGAAATTAAAATTTAATAAATATTTTATTTATTTTATTTCGTTTTTATGTATTTTTAAAAAAAAATTAATATATGATTTGATTAATCACTAATTTCGTACTTATATTATCATAAAAAAATATTAGAAAAAACTAATAACTTCAATAACTAACCGGTGGTGCTGAGAAGACTCTGACTTGATGCTAAACCGGAGTCCTTCCAATAAACGAACAGAGCTCACCAAACTCAAATAACTCCTAAACAAACAACACAACAATTAGTAACTAATAGTTTATAACAAAGCATAAGCTAAAATAAAAATTAAACTAAAACAAACCTTCAAAAAGTTGAGAGAAGAGAAGAAAAAACTGAATTTGATATAAGATTGAGTGAAGAAATGCTAAAGTTTAAGAGAGTGGAGAATTTGATAGAAGTTTAAGAGATTGGAGAATTTGATAGAAGTTTAAGAGAGACTGAAGGATGAAATGAATCAGAATAAATAAGGGGAATGAAAATAGCCGTTAACCGAGCTTGCTATTTTCGGCGGATAGGATACATTTTCGGCGGATTAATTGCGTTATCCAAGACTGTCATTTTCGGCGGAATGTCTGTCATTTCCGGCGGATTTGTTACGCGTCCAACGAGGCAGCCATTTTCGGCGGAATGGCTATCATTTCCGGCGGATTTCAAAAATCAAATCTCCCGCCTGTTTTATTTTAAGCGTTTCCGGCGGACTGTCTCCTCGTTTTCGGCGGAATAATTTTTTTTTTGTCCGAGGCTTAATTACTATTTTATAATCCGCCAGAAATGCATCAGAATCCGCCAAAAATATCACAAATTCCCCCGGAAGTTTCTGGGGGATTAAATCCCCCACAAACTACAAAAATCCGCCAGAACATTTCTGGGGGATTAAAATCCGCCAGAACATTATGCCTGATAAATTGACTTATTCTTGTAGGCCATGGGGGCTAAACTATTGATGATGAGGCCATGGGGGCTAATGGTACCACATGCATAACTGCATTACATTGCATTCATTCTCATAAATGATATTTGAAGTGAATGTGACTGTTGTGAAATAACTTGTGATTGTTGTGATTGATTAACTCCTACGAACTGATATACTGCTTATTATAGTCTCTATTATGTGGTTTGAGACTCACCCCTTTCTGTTGTTGTTTACCACAGGTAACCATGAGTGAAGACTTATCTCCTTCACTTTTCCCCGAGTCGGTCTGCTCTGATACGTAGCACCTAGGGGATGGGCTTAGGATTATAGTTGTTATTCCTTTTGGCTGTTGAACTCCTTCATTTGATATTTCTATGTTATTTTGAGATTGTTGTTATTACTTTGAGACTGTATTCTATTTCCGCTGCGTAATGTTTATTTTTCTGGTGCGTGGATTTTATTGATAAAGTTTTGAGTATTCCATCCCATTGATGGGCGCTGCGTATCATATTGATGAAATAAAGGTTTTATGTTGATGTTGTTGTTGTTTGAACTGAAGTGATGTGTAGCATCCCATTTGGATGTATTAAGGAAATAAATTTTTGAAACTCTGATTTTATTATAAAGTGCCGGGTAGAAATGGGGTGTTACAAAAAGCGCTGAATATTTCCCAATTGCCTTCCCAGATACGCAACGCTTGTTAAAAAGCGTTGAATATTTCCCCAAGATACGCAGCGCTTCATTAAAAGCGCTGAATATTGCCTATTTGTGTTACCAAATACGCAGCGCTTCATTAAAAGCGCTGAATATTGCCTAAATTTTTTTTTAATTTTTTTCTGTTTTGTGTGTTTTCCTTTTTATATTTACAAGTTACCTGTCTGTACAGCCAATCCAATCTAATACATAACAGAAACAAATACATAAGAGGAACCAAAACAAAATTGCTAAGAGGAACCAAATTACATATAACAGAAACAAATTACATAAGAGGAACCAAAACAAAATAGCTAAGAAGTTTCATTATCTAATTCATATGTATCCAAAACAAGCTATCAAGTTACAATACTATGAACCAAAAACTAGCTAACTAACATATATGTATCCAAATCAAACTTTAAAAAAAATGGGAGACATAACTGCACCAGTCTCCCCTAAGCTCAGCAAGCTGCTCAACAGAGTATGTCTGACACTGACAATCGCGAAAATACTGAAATTATATAAATAAATAAAATTAGAATTGAAATGGTTAAATATTGGAAAGAACCACTATTAAATCGAAATCATATAAAAATATATTATAAGTAGATACCTGACGGGGGATAGTCGTTTTCTTTTGGGTAATAATATCCTTCATATATTTCATGACGTAATACCCACAATCAATGTTATTGAATTGTCTAGGACACTACAAAACATAAGATTAGTTAATTGTTAAATTGAGTTGAATACAGTTTTTTGACAAAATAATGTAATGTATAAGTTACAAACTTACAATTATTGGTAACCATTTGACCGTTAATTTTTCCACTCCCCAATATGTGCTTAAACAGTTGTTCACCCGTCAAAGCCATGGGAGCTTTATGGGTTTCGGTATTCCCATTGAATGCATTTTTCAACAGTCGATACTGATGAGTAGATGGAAAAAATCTACGATGACCAGGGTAGATATTCTTCCTACCATGTTCCAACCACATCCAATCGGTGTTATCTTCACATATAGGGCATGCACACTGACCTTTCAGATCGCTTTGTGCCAGATAGATTGTCGTATGCTGGAAAGTCATTAATTGTGCCAAAAATCATAGCCCTCAAGTTGAAACTTTCTTCTCTGAACCCATCATACACCTCTACTCCATTCTCCCACATTAGCTTCAAGTCTTCAATTAAAGGAGCCAAGTATACATCAATATCATTTCCCGGTTGCTTGGGCCCAGAAATTAACAAAGACAACATCATATATTTGTGTTTCATGCAAAGCCATGGAGGTAAGTTATAAATCGCCAATATCACGGGCCATGTACTGTGGGAGCTACTCTGAATACCGTGCGGGTTAAAACCATCGGCAGACAATGCAAGTCGTAGGTTTCTTGGATCCAACCCGAAATCAGGATAATCAATATCAAATTTTTTCCATTGCGGAGAATCCGTCGGGTGTCGTAACATGTCATCTTTAATCCTTTCATCCTCATGCCATGTCAAGTGTTTTGCATCTTCTGAACTACGGTACATACGCCTAAATCGAGAAATTATGGGAAAATACCACAACACCTTTTCTGGAGCAGAATCTTTCTTTTTATACCGCGACGCATTACATTTAGGACACGACTTTAAAAAAACATGTTCATTCCGAAATAGAATGCAATCATTGGGACAAGCGTGTATCTTCTCATAGTTCAAGCCAATGGACCCTAACATTTGTTTTGCATCATACGTCCGAGAAGGGAGCACATTATCCTTCGGCAACATTTCTTTCAATAGTGTGAGTAATTCAGTAAAGTTCTTATCCGTCCATCCGTGGCAAGTTTTCAAGTTATACAACTTTATCACAAACCAATAATTTTGTGAATTCAGTACAACCCTCATACAACGGCGTCTCTGCATCCGTTATCAACTTCTCAAACATTTGAGGACGGTCATTAAGATCGTCTTCAAAAGCCTTTGCCATCTCTTCAAATTCGTCCCCAATAAATGTAGGTATTTCGGTGTCAACCGGTGCACATCTCTCAATACTATTACCCATATTCGAAGATTCAACTCTTTCCTCACCATGCATTGTCCAACAAGTGTAAATTTGATCATATCCATTACCCTTTAAATGTCCTGTCAACTCGTCTGCATTAACTGATTTTACATAGCAACAACTTAAACAGGGACATATCATATTACTAGATCTCCCTAAACGTTTAACAACACAATTCACAAAATAATCCACTCCATCTCTATATTCTTTGGACAGACGATTGGCAGACATCCACTTTCTATCCATAATGTCCCAATATCTATAATAAATTCCAGATAAGAGAACTTAAACTTATTATATATAGATGAAAAACAAAGAATTTACAATTTTATTGAAGCTAAGACATTCGATCAACTAGCTAGTAGTTTCAACTAAACAAATCAAATACTTTGATGTCTTCTATATAGTCATTATTTCTTCATATAAGAAAAACAAAAGAACAAAAAAAGTACCTGAACAAGTGGAAGCAACACTGACAAAATCTCCAACCAGCTGTGAACTCGAACTAGAATGAACTCTCGAACCAGGACAAACTCGAACAACGATCGCGAAGCTCCGACAAAAAAAACTCTCAAAACCTAACAAACAATTCGCATATTCGATTTAGGCATATTTGATTTTACTAATATAGATGACACACACTTGCTTAAAAAAATCTATCCTTTCAGAATCAAAATCTCAACAAAACCAAGCAACAAACGCTTAAAATTTTTAGTCAACAACAACAACAATCTTTCTTATTTGTAAAAAAAAACAACGAACAATCTTTCATAGCAATTGATAGATATTCATCACATGAATAAGTACTCCTATTCAAAGCAATTCAATTTAAATTGTATACACTTCAAAAATGTCGATGATTTTACACATATCAAACACATACAACTACATTCAACATATTCCTCTCCTATCAAATAATTTTTTTTCACACATTCAACATATTCCTCTCCAATCAAACTACATTCATCTCCAACCTAACAAAAAACCTAAAAAACAAAAAACAAAATAGAGAACTAACCTTTGAGAGAAGATGAAGACAAGCAATGAGGACTATGGGTGCTGGAGAGGATTCACGAGAGTGAGGGATTGAGAGGATTCACGAGACAAGCAATGTGGGTTTGGGGGTTATTGTGGGTTTGGGGGTTTGTGGGTTTGGGGGTTTTCTAGGTTGTGGGAGCTCGCTGAGAGTGAGGGGGAGCTCGCGGGTTTGTGGGTTTGTGTGGGTTTGTGGGTTGTTGCTGAGAGAGAGAGAGGGAGAAGAATGCAAAAAAAGAAACACGCAGAGAGCTGAGAGAGGAGAAGAAGCGCGAAGGGAAATGAGAGGTGAGAGAGAAACACGAACGGGCAAAAAAAAAATTAAAACAGTACGCAACGTTTCCAAAAAACGCTGAATATGTGGTTTTTCGTTTTCAAATACGCAGCGTTTGCTAAAAAACGCTGGGTATGTGGCTATATCGTCCTCTCTATACGCAGCGTTTTCTAAAAAACGCTGGGTATGTGGCTATCTCGTCCTCTCTATACGCAGCGTTTGCTTAAAAACGCTGGGTATGTGGCTATCTCGTGTTCAAAATACGCAGCGTTTGCTAAAAAACGCTGGGTATGGGGTTAGCGTGTTTGGGTATAGGTGGCGTTTCTTAAAAAATGCTGGGTATATGGGGTTAGCGTGTTTGGGTATAGGTGGTATTTTAAGACAAAACACTGCTCATGGTGGCGCTCTTTTTTAGCCATTCTGGCGTAGTGTGTTACTAGAGATTTTTGCAAGAAAGATAAGAATGCACCGCATGTAATACTCTCAAATTGTAACTACCCCTCTATCCCATGTATTGCTAGCCCGTTGTTAATTGGCCAAATACTCTATTTTAATGCATTATTCTCTTTCTTGTAAAAATCTCTCGTAACAAATATCAATGCTTTTGGACAAAACTTTAATGATATACCCATGGGATATATAGGTTTAAGAAAAACA
Organism: Oxytropis ochrocephala; assembly: GCA_020916435.1. NCBI lineage: Eukaryota > Viridiplantae > Streptophyta > Magnoliopsida > Fabales > Fabaceae > Oxytropis > Oxytropis ochrocephala. The sequence goes on from CM037089.1 coordinate 47,190,143, forward strand.
TCCTAATTTGCTATATCCACTATAGGTTTTAAGACAACTATTTATTTGCTATACCCACATTGTTTTTTCCATTAGTAAAGGGTTTAATAACATTTTTAACACTCATACACACACTATATATCTTGTGTTTGTATCGGTGAATCGTCATAATTTTCTTTGTACACAATTTTTTCTAATCATTAATGCTTATGCTAATTTAATTTTTTTTAATTAACAAACCGATTAAAAACTAAATACAAATAAAATCAAACTTCAAGATCATATTAAAAATAGCACCAAGTCTTACGTACAAGCATGTTTAATTACGATAATGGACATTAAAAAGCTATTTGAAATTCATATTTCAGATGTTATGAATGGTTTAGAAGTTAGGTTTTCAAAGGCCAATTATTAGTGAATTCAAAATATATTTTTGGAAGTTAACTTTTAGATATGTACTAGTAGTATACCTGTGCATACGCACGGGTATAACATCGTATTTTTTGTATAAATAGACTCAGATAAAACTCAATTACAATAAATCTTCTAAGTTGATAAGAAATGATTATAACTTTAGAATATTTTCTTCAATTGAAATTTTTTATCGTTAGGTAATTACCAATCATGTAGTAATAATGTAGCTTCCACGGCGGATAAATATACGAAATAAATTTTATCAGTAATAAAATAAACCAACAACATGAAACATGTTTCCTTTGTAGCATTCCGCTATAGAGAATTAATAGTAATCAAATTATGACAACAACGTATAATGTTTACTCGTTGAAACTAAATTATAAAATATAAAAATAATTTTTTTTTGAAAATATGTAGTATTTTCTTGTCGCAGCTCAAAGGCTAAATGTTCATTTATAAGAAGTAAAGAAATCATACCAACAACATGTAATGTTTACCCGTTCAAACTCAAATAAAGATAAAAAAGTTTATAAAAAAAATATTCATTTATAAAATTAAAGATGTTTTCCCGTCTAATACTTTATCAAGATTAAATAGAAGAAAGAATAATAGAGACATTAGTAGTGAGTGTTTTGATTAAGGGTGAGAGGGGACATAGAAAAGTGAGTTTTATATGTGAGATTAGAAAATTTAAGAGATAATGTGAAAAAGTGAAACCACAAAAAATAAAAGTGAGATAGAATAATTTGAAATGACATATTTGTCCTCAAAAAACGAGTTTTAGAAAAAAGTGGTTTGGTATTTTTGGTAGTAGTTGTTTTGATTAAATGTATAGTTGAAGTAAAGAAATCATACCAAATAATAAAACTATACCAGTAACATGTAATGTTTACCCGTTCAAACTCAAATAAAGATAAAAAAATTATAAAAATAAAATAAAATATTCATTTATAAGTAAATATGTTTTCCCGTCTAATTCTTTATCAAGATTAAATAGAAGAATGAAAAATAGAGACTTTAGTAGTGAGTGTTTTTGATTAAGAGTGAGAGAGGACATAGAAAAGTGAGTTTTAAATGTGAGATTAGAAAAGTTAAGAGATAATGTGAAAAAGTGAGACCACAAAAAATAAAAGTGAGATAGAATAATTTGGAATGACATATTTGTTCTCAAAAAGTGAGTTTTAGAAAAGGGTGATTTGATATTTTTAGTAGTAGTTGTTTTGATTAAATGTATTGTTGATTGATAATTGATAGTTGAATAGTTGAGTAGATAGTTGAATGATTGATGTTTTAATAAATATAAAATTAATTATATTGGTGTATTAGCAAAATAGAGGATGGTGCAAATAGTAAATCTCTAAAGCGACTTGAATCTAAAAAGGTTTTTTTTTGTACCCCACAACTTTCGTATATACCCCCACATAAATTGAAAATCCCAAAATACCCCTAAAAAAGGCTTTTTTTTTTTAAAAATAAAATAAACCCAATCGTATATATGTGTTATATACGACTTACAAAATAACAAATCGTATTTAATGGATTGGTTTGTAAATACGATTACTTTTTTTGATACAAGTCGTATATACCTATGGTTGGGGTATATACGACTTTCTATAACATAACATCATATATACGTTGTCGTGGGATACATACAATTTTATATTATACAAAGTCGTTTATACCTCCACCATACGTATATACGACTTGTATCAATTTTTTTAATTTTTTTAATAAGATTTGTATTAATTTTAACAGTTATGATTTGTCAACGGTGTAGATATGGATAACTAATATAAATAATTACAAAAACATGGTAAAATAATAAATACAAGTGCAATAAATGTATAAAGTATAAACACGTGTCAATCTATAAATCGTCAGAATCATCGGTAAGTCAACACAGGTGGGCGCATCAGGGGAGGGGGACGGGGCACCGGAGGACATGTAGACTGCCAGAGGGAACAACGACCGGTATAGGGATCCAACCATGAAGTAGACTCCGTTGATCAGTGATGAGACCACTATTGCACCCCGAAAAATCCAGTTTGGGTTTCTCAATATACAACGTGGAAAATTTTTGAAGCCGCCACCAATATTTTAATTTTAAGACCAAAACATCAGAAAAAGGTCTTTTGAACATGGCGGATGGTCTTTTGAAAACTAGAGATATAGGTTCGGGGGTCGATTACGTGTGAGGAAGGTACTAGCACCGCACACGTCCTTTCTACCGAAAGGGAACCTTTAACTAAGTGTGTGGTTTTAACGTGTGATTTGAAAAATACCTAGATTTGATTTGCTATTTATTTATTGTTTGAAGATGAATGGGAAAACTTAATGAAAATTTTTATTTTTGACGCTTGACGAGAGTTGGCCTCCGCTCCTACGTATCTCCTGGTGCGATGGAGAATTCAAAGCTACGTAGTTCTTGGTTGTTATGAAAAAGGTTTTTGTTTTTTTATCTTTTTAGTGAGTTTTCGAAATAGGACGAGTATTCAGCGAATGGTTAAACTAACAAAGGTTATGGGTAATCACCGCTAAGTACTCTTGAAAAATGGGAGTCACCGCCACTAGTCAGACGAACGAAAGTTCTGATTGACCGTTAGTAGCGACTCGTTTTTTATTTGATCTTTTGAAAATGGTTTTCGAAGGAGATTAATTGGCACGAATGATCAAACTAACCAAAGTTATGAGTGATCATCGCTTATTGTTCTTTGGAAAAAGACATTGCCACCAATGGCTAGACGAACAAAGGTTCTGATTAGCCACTAGCAACAATGGGTTTAAAAATGATTTTTTTGTTATGAAAAATACTAATGTTTATGGTTGCGAAAAGGATTTCTATTCGTTGCGCTTGACGAGAACGTGGCTCGCTCCTACGTATCCCAAATGGGAATCAAAGCGACGTAGTTCTAATTTGAAGATGAAAATGTTTTTGAAAGGGTTTTGGAAAGGGGAAGAGCTTTCATAATGACCAAGCAAGCAAAGGCTTTGAGTGGCCATTACTAACAACTCTTGATAGCGTTCATGACAATCAAACAAGCCAAGGCTTTGGGTGATAGTCACTAATAACTTGCATTAATTTGAAAAGAGTTTGAAAGATTAAAGAGAGAGGGTGAGATAGCGGAATTTGGGAGTGCTAACAATAATTTTTTACATAACAAGCTGGGGGGATGCAACCAAAAACGTGGGGGGTGTTATTAGCCATAAGGAGTTCTATTATAAAAAAGGGGTTGCATTGTTAAAACCAGAGGGTGTGGATAGTGTTCTAAGTTTAAAAATAAAAGAAAGGTGTTGTATGAAAAAGGGGGGGTGCGATTATTGATCTGATTAAAAACAAATAAAAAAACAAAACAAGGGGGAGGTGTTGAAATAGGGGTGTGTGTGTAGTGGTAAAGAAATGTTAAATGAAACAAATAAATGAAAAAGGCTGGTATAACACAGTAACATGATAATCAAAAACAAAACAAATTTAAGATTTTTTTTTTTAAGAAAGGAAATGGGAAAGGGAACGAAATATGTTGGGATTGAAATCCCTAAAAGCAAAAATGAAGAGAAACAACAACAACGTGAAACCGAGAGGGAGGGAGGGAGGGAGGGAGGGAGGGAGGGAGGGAGGAGAGAGAGAGAGAGAGAGAGGACGAAATTTACAGCAAGGTGAGAGAAAGAGCTCGCCAGAGAGAGAGAGTTTGCCGGAGAGGGATTCCGATGGCCACGTCGGAGGTGCTGACGGTGACTCCGGTGAGGAAAACGATGGCTCCACCATGAGAGAAGGAGAGAGAGAAGGCTGCGAAGAGAGAGAGAAGGATGGTTTGTGGTGGTTGTTATGGTGGTGTTTGGGGGTTGTAAAGTGGAGGTTTTAGTGGTTATTTGGTGTTATGGGAATGGTTGTTGTTTTTGGTGATTTCACCTTTTGTATTTGATAAAATAGAAAAGAGGTGTTGATGATTTCTCAATTTTTACTAGCTTCTCTCAGTTGCCTTCCTTTCCTCTCTACACTTTCTCTCATTTTTTCCTTTGTTCTTCTCCCCCCTTTCAACTGATTCTACTCTTTTATTTTTCAACCTCTTTTTTTCTTTTTTGCTTGTTGTTTGTTTGTCTCCCCCTGTTTTCGTTTTTTCCTCCCCTCTCCCTTCTTGTTTTTTCAGTGTCCCCTCTCCTTTCCTCCTCTCACGTTCAAACACCCACACACCCACTCACAAATTTTCTCTTCTCTCTCTATAACAATCAGTTTCTCTCCTTGTTTTTTTAGTGTTGTTACCACATGCTCTCTATATATGGATTTTGAGTGTGGGAAAGTCATATGCCACAATGTATTGAGATGCTTGTTTTTTTGTTTTTTTCTGTGTTGTTTTTCTGCTATGCTTTGATTCCTCTATACAGCATATAGTCATAGGTTGGGAGCTTAATATGGTGCCAAGGTTTTGAGTTTAGGGAAAGTGGTTTTGGCTTGAGCTTAAATTAGAAGTATAGGTGTAGAAGCATGGGAGGCTGTGTGCAAACTAGCTGGAGGGGGCAATGCTTTGTTTATGAAAAAAGGCAAAGATGTGATGAAAGAGCAAGTGGATTTCTAGCTCAAAGTGGAAGATGCTATCAACGCATCTCTCTTCTTTTTATTTGCTTCCTTTTTTTTTAGTTTTGTGAAACTATTTGACTATTTTTTGTATAAAAATAATGATATAATAAACTGATAAATATATATGATAATAATAATAATAATAATAATAATAACGAAACAAGCACGTGTAAATGACGATACGCGAGTGCGCGCACACAAGAATCAAAACACGCACACGAATAGAAGTAATACGCGCAACAACGAGAATAAGTACAAACGCATGATTCGAAATGATACGCGCGCGCGATGAGAATAAAAAATGCTAGATTGACAACGAACGAAACTTGAACACATTTGTGCAATTGAAACTTGCACGACGAGACATATATTTTGAGGTTTTCTGAAAACGAGAAAAATACTTATTAACATTGGGTATTTACAAAAATACAATTTTATTTGATTTTCAACTAGTCGGACAAAATTGGGGTATGACAACCACTACATAACAACTGGAGGCAACGGACAGGTAGACGAGATCGAAATATGCAACTAATGTTCATTCTTCTTGTTTAGAATAACTATGAGCTTATACTTAGACGAAACATACGTAGCTCTCAAAGGCAAATAAGTATAATTCATATTCAAAGACAACTGAACAAGGGCGACATTATACTTGGTTGCAACAAAGTACCCCATCTGTGGTAAATCCAACCACTTTTCCTCCTTCTGAAAACCGTAGGACTCAATAGTTAAGGCTTTTCGAAGCTCTAAAAGTATGTCCTTCCCAAACATAATAGTATACAGTGGCTCCCTGTCATTTGTTTCTTGAATTAAATCTTCCCAAACATTAAGTTGCATCTTCAAATTAAACAAATTTCTCATCCTCAATCATTCTATTAAATCTCGCCCAGATAGCCTCCATTTGATAAGAAATATCACAACCAGATGATTTGTCTTGGGTGGATTTATCATCTACAACACCCAAACTCAACTGTTTCCAATGATCATCCACAACATCCAATGGAATAGAAGAACCGGAAATATGGTACCTATCTCACAAGCACAAGAAAGAATATGTGTCTTTCTTTTAATGCACCCACATCGGCCTTTGTCATATCCAACCCCAAATTTCGATCTTTCAAACTCTTTAACCATATGACTCAAAGCATTTAAAGAAACAAGACCTTGAAGCTTTTTAAACAAAGGAATATTGGATGACACTTCAATTCGGTTTATGCTTCTTTTGAAAAGAACCGATGACTTTATAAAAACGAATTGTAAGCATCTCATTGATAGATATAAAACACTTACACATATCACCTCTAGAAGTCTTCAAATATCTCTTCAAACTCCAATGAGCTGACTCGGCTCTTAAATAATAAACACGTGTCAAAAAAATTTAAACTACGATTAAAATACTAAACACGTGTCAAAAAAAATTTAAACTACGATAAAAATACTAAACACGTGTCAAAAAAATTGAACCTACGATAAAAATACTAAACACGTGTCAAAAAAATTTAAACAACGATAAAAATACTAAACACGTGTCAAAAAAATTTAAACTATGATAAAAATACTAAACACGTGTCAAAAAAATTTAAACTACGAAAAAAAAAGACTAAACACGTGTCAAAAAAATTTAAACTACGATAAAAATACTAAATGCCAAAATACCTGTTGGTGGTTTGATTCCCCAAGTGTGTGATATGGTTAGTCCATGCCAAGATAAATCGATCCTTATGCGGTGTCAACCATGTGTCATGCACATATTTAATAATAGGAGGAATATCAACGCATGATTCCTCAAAAATCTTCAAATTAGCTGAGTACTCTGACTCGTCAAGAGAATCAATAACAGAGTGCCAAAGAGAGAGGACATCCTTGTGCCTATCTTTGTGCACCAACTCTTTAATCTTCGCTTTCACATTCTTTGTCACATGCCAAGAACACAACAAATTGGTAGCAGAAGGAAATACATCAAGAATACCAGACATACAACCAATATCTCTATCGGTCAAGAAAACCTAAGGTTGAATCCCATGCAAGTCACATATTTCTTTCAGATGCTGCAATACCCAAGAAAAATGAATACCAAGCTTGTGTCCAATATAGGCAAAAGCAACTTGGAAAGTTAACTCTGTGTTAGTGACCACAATCTGCAAAAGCGGTAAGTTATATTTGTTGGTCTTGTAGGTTGAGTCAAGAATAAGAACCTTTGGAAACAACCGGAGTAATTTGATAGAAGTGGGATGCGCTCACATGATATCACTAACCACATAAGAACCCTCAACCTTTCTGCTCCAACATAAATAATTATGTTCCTCAAATAATCTCAAGACCTCCTGAATGTCTGTTCTAGGACCCCTCTTAGTAGACCGATGCTTGTGACGCTGTCTATATATTTGATGAAGAGTAGTGACGCTCTCCGGATCATGCTTCTTCAAAGTAGTAAGAGTATCTTTCGGGGCAACATTAAGATCAACGTGCTCATTAGCCATAGCCTTATGCGGCTTAGACAAACGACCAAAAGCTGTCGACCCGACCGGGGTTTTAAGCAACTCATGTGTGTGTCGACCACACATAACCTTCACACCCCAACCCCCATGACGAATAGTAGAAGTAGCTTTCAAAGCAAACAAACAACTTCTTCTTTTAGACCCGAAAACTCTTTCATCATTAGTAAACTTTCCTTGCTTCTCACAACCAAAATCAATCTTATGTCGAGTCCCCTTTTACCAGCTTTGTCAGATTTGACTTTGATAACCGCAACTCCAATACGTCTCCCAACATCTTTCACCCACTCCTCTACATCCTCGCGTGTAGAAAATATCTAGAAAATACAAAAAATGTTACGTACTTAATAAATTAAATATTTATTAAACTTGATTAAAAAAATTAGAATGAAAAATATACCCTGTCCGTCCTGAATGGCTCTATAGCATCAATGTCGCAAAGAACCAATTGTGACTCTACAGTCGGCGGGTCAATATCTATTTCAAAAATAGAAACATAAATTAGAAATAAAATATTTAATAAAATTAAAAAAAACAAAGTCGTATATACCCCCACAAAAGGTATGTACGACCCACAATTATAACACAATCGTATGTACCGCACCAAAGGTATATACGATTCCTTAAAAAATTCAAATTGTATGTATCTCTCGGTGGGGATACATACAATTCATTAAAAAATTCAAATCGTATGTATCTCTCGGTGGGGATACATACGATTTGAGTTTTTTTAGACGTATTAACTGCAAATTTAATGCAACCGTGTATACCTTTCATCTTGGTATATACGATTTCAGATATCGTGGGTCCCACCAGAGAGAATCTTGAAAAAGTCAAAAATTGTCAATTATGTCAAGGGTATTTTTGGAATAATGAAAGTATGTGGGGGTAGGGAGGATAGTGGTGGGGGTATAAAAAAAACAACCCATCTAAAAACATGATGGAAGTTGCTTTTTGTGAGCATAAATGACCCAAGTCCAGTAACAATGGGACTGGCTGCTAGAGCATCCAAATTTCCAAGGGTGTTACTAAACACACCTTCTCCAATTTTGAAGCCCAAAATGAAAATTTCGAAAATACTCATAAAAGTTTACCTTGTATTCAGCCATCTTTACATCTTTGCAAAATAAGTTACTTAAGGTATGTCTTTTTTTTTTTTAATAAGCGATGATTTCATTGCAGGGAGCACAAGAGGTGTCCAACCCTTATAATGGAAATACAAGGGAAGGGGGAGGGCCTCCTCAAAACCTCTCTGAGGCAAAACCCATTGGAAAAAAGATCCAGAGAGGAAAAAGAGTACCTCGTGCAGTGTGCACAACAGTGAGAGGAACAAACTAGCTCACTGTTTCTCCCCATCTAAAACACGTACATATTGAATATCGTAAATATCCAATTTACAATATACTTGGATTAAAATACTGATAGATCAGAAGAATGGGATTAAAATACATCATCAAGCAGCCAACTATCACACAAGATAAGTCCCATGAATAAAAACATAACCAGACTCCAGGCTACGAAAATTTTAGGAATGAAGTGATTTTGATTTTGGGAACGAAAATTTCGATTTAGCGCTAGAGTTGCCCCCTTTCCTTTTTCTTTTGCGCTAATTTTAATTTGGTTTGTTTTTTTTTTTTTTTTTTTTTTTTTAGATAAGCAAGATTTTCATTGAAACTAAGCACTAAAAAAATCGATATATATATATTCAAAAAATACAATACAAATTCAAATTAAATCGACTTTTTTGTTACAGTATTACTGGTGCGCAGTATCCACCAACTTTGTCGGTGACTATTCTAGTCCGGAGGACCCAGCGACTGGGAATCGATATATCCAGCTTTGCCCGTCTATGTGGTGCTCCCCTCCCAACTGAGTTTTTGTCACACCCAAAATTTGAACTTGAGACATTGTGATAGGTTCCAAGTTACCACTCAGATCAACTGTTGTTGGTAAAAAATTCAAATTAAATAGACAAAAATAATCAAAATAAATTAAATAGCACTAACACAAAATACAAATTAATTAAATAGCACTAACGCAGATTACCAATTAAATATTACTAACAGATTCAAAATTAGAATAATAAGAACAAGAATGGGTACAAGGAGATAGAGAGTGAGAGAAAGAAACTTTTTAAAAATAAAATATAACAGCGTGAGTGATTGTGTGAGTGTATTGCATTAGAGTGGTGCAAAATTAGGAAATTTGGTGCAAAACTAAGAACTTGGGCGCAAAATATATTTTTCAGAGATGCAAAAACATTTTTCCCTATGGTATCAGTGCTAATTTTATTTTTTCAGGGGGGTCACTTGAACCCCCTCAAACATATGTAGGTCCGCCATTGGTTGTGAAAGGCATTCAGTCCTTCAGCCAGTCGACTTTTTCCATATTGTTTCAATTCTTCGGTTTGTCGGTTTATTCCAATTCACTAGTGCAGAAAAGGCTTTTTGTATCGGTTGTTTTGCACTTTTAGTATCGGTTATCTGTCGATACTAATTCGACCGATACTAAATGTCTGACATTTAGTATCGGTTAAATAACCGATACTAAATGTCACTTTTAGTATCGGATTTTCAAAAAACCGATACTAAATGACGTTTTTTTGGTGATTTTTATGTCTTGAAAACGTACATTTAGTATCGGTTATTTAAATAACCGATACTAAATGTCTTTTCAACATTGTGTTTGCTGTCTAAAAATGACATTTAGTATCGGTTATTTAAATAACCGATACTAAATGTCTTTTCAAAATTGTGTATGCTGTCTATAAAATGACATTTAGTATCGGTTATTTAAATAACCGATACTAAATGTCTTTTCAACATTGTGTTTGCTATCTAAAAAATGACATTTAGTATCGGTTATTTAAATAACCGATACTAAATGTGACATTTAGTATCGGTTATTTAAATAACCGATACTAAATGTCTTTTCAACATTGTGTATGTAGTCTATAAAATGACATTTAGTATCGGTTATTTAAATAACCGATACTAAAAGTCTACTTTTTTAAAAAAAAATTCTCAATTCACATCTTACCACACACACACTGCATATATAGATATCAATTAATAGATATCAATTGACCAATTTATAAATTCCAAATTCACAAAATTATCTCCACAAAGCGACTCATAATTAATTCATAAAAATATTTCAACTTCTATTGAAATTTAATATCTTACAATACTAATGTTATAAACCGAAATACTTAGTATATAAATTCTACAAATGGTGCATGTGATATGAAACATCATAACAGTGGTCATAACTTCTATTGAAATTTAATATCTTACAATACTAATGTTATAAACCGAAATACTTAGTATATAAATTCTACAAATGGTGCATGTGATATGAAACATCATAACAGTGGTCATAACCTACAGTTCTGAATTAACTCTTCATAAATAACATTTGGTTGGTACTTTTCAAGACATCGAACAATAGGAGCGGCTCCCAAGTAGGTGCTGATACCCTTCACATATTTAAAAAGCACACATTAATAACAAACATGACTAACTATTCCAGAAGCCCTAAGTTACAAGGTGACAAGCAAATACTTGTATTCAGAAATATGAAGGAAAACATATCTACCATTTTGAAGGAAAACATTAACTTCTTCTTGACAACAACACTTGTAACAAAAATGTGGGAGTAGTACAATTTGTTTAACCTGATAAAAATAATAGAATAGCACATCAACACATTGTTTTGGATATAAAAAGAATGCTTAAAAAATGTCCAGTGTTAAAAACAACCGATAAAGTTTGAACTGATTAGCATTACATGATAGATTAGATATAAAAAGAATGTCCTGTCCATTAGCATTACTATTTTCTTGAGGGTTGACAAAAATTAGATGTCAAAGTTTGAACTGATTATTTATCATTACATGATAGATTAGATATGCAAGAAACTCAGAATAAGCAATTGTTTGAAAATTTAAAGTTATAGTGATATCAAAAATTTCCAAAACGTCAAACTAAGGTAAGGTAAGGTAATGTCCTAAGATGAACTACTTCATTTGATTTATCATCTTCTGTTCCATTTCTTTTTACTCTCTTGCCTCTACGAGAACTCTGAAAAAACATGCAGAACATACATCAATCTATGTCTTGCATATTAATTAGTCAAAAAGAAATAGGAAGTTCAACAGAAGCTGTAGGGAAGCAAACTTACATTTTCTTTTACAAAGGAGCAAAAAAGCATTTGCTTAATCATTTTAGCATTTTGCATATGCATATTAATTCAAAATAGGAAGTAGGGAAGCAAACTTACACTCAAAATAGGAAGTCAAATTCACAAATGGAGTAGGATGAGATATTAAAACCAGAAACTTCACAAAATAAAGCATTTGCTTAATCATTTTAGCATTTTGATATTAAAACCAGAGAAGTAGAAACATAAAATACACATGGAGTAGGATGAGATACATATGTTTGAAAACTTTGCACTAACATAAAACCTGAAGTATTCATTCCATATCTGCACAAAAACTGACAGAAGAAGAAAAACATGAATCAAAATAACCCAAATCGTACCTGAGGAAAATTAGACACCCTTGCTGAATATGAGAAGACCAGAAACGAGAGACACACCAAACCAAAAATCGTACCTGGATTCAAATTCCACTAATTAGGGTTCAGAGGGTTCAAATCAAAACCAGAAGGTTCAAATCGCAATCAAAGGATTCTAATCGTACCTGGGTTAAAATCATTTCAAAGGCTTTACCTCATCTAATAATTATTATTAACAATCACACATTAAAATAAATATCATGACAAATCTCAAAGTATGTGGATCGGTAATGCATAACTATTAAGGCTTTACCTCATCAATAGGAGCTTGTAAATTCTTCTGACTCCTCACTTGATACATTATTATATAGGAAGCATATGCTACAAGCATAATGCAACTAGTAAATCTAGAAAGAGATAACTGAGATTTCCCATATTCTGATTCTGTTTGCATAGCATGAAGGACTGCTGGAAATAACAGACCCATTACTGCCATCAATAGTAATCCAAAATCCAAGTAACACCTGCCTGATGGTTAGTTAATGTCAATTTCTGCTATATTGTGAAACAAAAACTCAAAGAAAGGGAAACTGTTTTAGTAGAAGGGGGTAAAAAAAACATACATGATTAAATACTTGTTCTCTCTTATGAAATACTAATCCACCAGCAAAAAGTGCACATCCAACCACTAGCAACAAGTTAGACAAAACTGAGCCCAGTAGTGATTGTTGAACAAGACGAATCAAACCACTTTTGAGGGCATGAATTGATATAATTAACTCCGTTGCATTTCCAAATGTGCATATAATAAACCACTAACTGCAAAGTCATATTGGAGATTAAGTAATTAAAACAGCCTGCTAATAATTCTGCTAAGGAATGTTAGCAAAAACTTATGAATAGTATTAGTAACTAGTTTTGGAGATTAAGTAATTAAAGTTGTCTAAACATCTAGTTTTAAAGAAAATCAGCTAAATAGTATTAGTAACTAGTAAATAGTTGACAATAGTGATACCACCAGTAAAACAGATGAGTTCAATATATGCTTCCACCCTACATCAGAAACTAGTTGAAAACAGATAACAACATGCTTTTTACTAATAGATATGGGTTCAGTATCTGACCCACTTACAGAATGAAAAAGCAACATACAAGTAAACTATCATTAATTGGAAATGAAATCATGTAATCTCATAACGACACCAGAGCAACAAAAGTGAGAGATGAAAAGAACGGAAAATAAGGTGGGATTTCATTATTTTTCTTCTGAACAGATGGATAGTTAACAATGTTAAACTGAGAGGAGGCTGCTGTCTATAAGAAACTAGAGATGAGGCCTATGGCATTTGACCCGACCTCACAAGAGGTCCATATAATTTCCCATATGTTTAACTTAACCATCTTGAACAAGTTCAATAAAGTCACAATATACATGTTAAAACAATCATATCTACTAAATTATCAGATTATAACTAGTTTATGGTCTTTACAGCAGAGTTAAAAATACCACAAATGTTATAAGTTATAAACAATACAAGTTAATGAAAAAGAAGAGAGATTTTTTGCTTACTTGTCTAGAGGGAAGTAGCCTTGCATTCCATCCTTCTATTTCTTTGACACCAACATCAAAACGAGGACTAATAACACCACACTTGTTCAACCTACCATTCAATTCTACCACAATTTTGCCATACCTGTGATCATCAACGTATTCGAACTCCCCAATGTAACCTAGAACCACCACAATATACCACATCATGACAAAGATTAAGTAATTTAGGAGGAAAACAATAAACAAGTTGAGCCACATAACATTCATGGAGAAAGGGGTTTGAAAACTACCATGCTTTTGCACCACCAAAAGAAATTTGATAACTTTAGAGGATGGCTTAATCATGACCTGGCGCTTCCCACATTTCTCAGCATTGTACATGCTCTTGAGAGCATCATTCAAAACACTAACCCTCACCATTGTCACTGTTATTATACAAATAAAAAAAAACATCCATCACTAACACACAATAATAATGAGAATAAAGCAAGCACATCCTTAAAAGTGGAAATGAAGAAATGCCTCCATGAGTGATTTAATTTAAAGTGTCACCATAATCTTAGACAACTAAACTGAAGGTTTTAAGACAAGATCAATTACACAAAATCTAATCCATACAAACATATAACAATATTTCACAGTTCACACCATGTTGAAGAAAGAAAAATTTAATTTAATTAAACATGGTAATTTGAATGGAAGCTGCAACAAGCCCATCTTAGCCAATACTACTATATTCACAGAGTCAAATTTTTAACAAGGAACGTAAATGACTACACCAAGAGAGAGAGCGCTAAACATGGAAACCCTAAAAACCAGTTTTGAATCTAAAGCTCAAAGTGGATTTTTCTGGATCCATTAATTTTGAAAAGTAAATTTCAAAATAAAAAAGAAAATTGAAGCGAGGAAACCCTAAACATCAATTTTTGATAATAAGAGTGGCGAATTAGATCTGAACTTACCAAGCTTCAGGAAACTGTCCGGAGTGCTGCGGCTAAGTTTCGAAGATGTTAGCTTAGGGTTTCGAGCAAGCAAGCGACGACGACGAAAAAGGCAATAGCGACCACGAGCAAATCAACAGCGACGGCTAGCGATGACAGCGAGCAAACAACGGTGACAGCGACACTGTTGATCTTCAGCGTTCTTCTCCTTTCTTTCTCTTCAGCGTTTCGCGAGGAACAGGGCAGAGAACGAGAGATGATGATGGGTTTCTCGAGGAAGAGGGCAGAGAACGAGAGATGATGATGGGTTTCTAGAGGAAGAGGGTAGAGAACGAGAGATGGTGATGGGTTTCATGAGGAAGGAGTGAGAGATTTCAGAGAGAGTTGAGAACGTGAAGGAATGTGAGATTTCAGAGAATGAGATTGTTGAGAACGCGAAAGTGAATACATAACAGTTGCCTTTTAGTATCGAACTTTTAATCAACCGATGCTAAATGTCTTACGCAGACATATTTAGCATCGGTTGTTACAACAACCGATGCTAAAAGTAGTCAATAAAACGCAAAACTTTCATTTAATTGCAAAATTGCCACCGCGTATACATTTAGCATCGGTTCTTCAAACGACCGATGCTAAATGGTGCTTCTTAATGCAGATTTTGCACTAGTGATTGCTTGAGTCCTTCATACATTTGAGCCTTGAGTATTTTTGTCGGCCTTTGTTACTTCAGCTTCCTTTGTAACTGGTCTCAAGGATGATGACATTTGCAAGATAGGTTTTCTAGTTATCTTATGTTGCTAATTCAAGCTAAGGGGTGATGGAGAAAATTCACGAGTAGGTCGTGTCAGTCCATATAGGTTATGGGTCGTGTAGGGGTTTCTGGGTGGGTGCAACCAACAAGGTACATCAAGGGTCAAAACTAAAAGAGTGGGGATTTGTTCAATACAAAAGGGGGTGCATCGTTAAAAAACCAAAAAATCAGGGCATGTTTGATTGTGTTTTGTTTTTTAGTTTTTGAAAATTGTTTTATAAACAAGTTTTTGAAAACAGCTTTTAAAATAAAACTAAAAAAATATGTTTGGCAATCTATTTTTAAAAATTGTTTTAAAGATAAGGAAACTCAAAAAATTGTTTGGTTTAATTGATATATTTTAAGAACTAAAAAACTTAAAGATTGGTTTGTAAAATTGCTTTCATTATTCTTTTTTAATATTTTTATTTTCATTTGAATATAATCAGAAATATTTTTAATATAGTATTTATTATATTAAATATTAAAAAAATTAGAAATATTTTACAATACCTTTTTAGCTTGATTTCACTTTTAGTCCTAGATATCATGAATATGTAATTTTGGTCTCGCATAATTAATCACATACTTGACCCACCTACCTTCTTGAGTTTATCATGTAAAGTAGTCAATTATGTGTTTAGTAAAACTAGCAGTAAATTAGTCAATAAATATAAAATGACATAAATTTTTTATTATTAATGATTAAGTTATTTAACGACGACAAAATATTTAATAAAGAAAGAGAAGTAATTTAGGAAAAACAATAGTGGTAAAAATGTCAAAAAGAAAACTATCCACTGAAATGCTACTTGGAGTAGTGTTTCAAAAAACGTTAAACGCTACCTAAAAAACACTATATGCTAGTACTTACCAAACACTTTTATACACTCAACATTTTTGTCACAAACTAAATTAGTTATTTACTCAATAAATATTCAATTAAAGTATTTTAGTAGATAAATATTTAATTAAATTACTTATCCAAATAGTCGTGAGGATCTCTTTCGTGGTTGATCTGTAACTACCTCTTTAAGCGTTCAAAGAGTCGTGAGGCCTGCCCTGACCTTGGT
Organism: Oxytropis ochrocephala; assembly: GCA_020916435.1. Lineage (NCBI taxonomy): Eukaryota > Viridiplantae > Streptophyta > Magnoliopsida > Fabales > Fabaceae > Oxytropis > Oxytropis ochrocephala. The sequence goes on from CM037089.1 coordinate 47,206,486, forward strand.
GAGCCCCCGGAGCCCAACTCACCTAAACTTTTTCTAATCTCAATATATATATATATATATATATATATATATATATATATATATATATATATATATATATATATATATATATATATAAAATCAACCAAAGAGTAATTGGATGAGATAGTAGGGGTCTCTTCCAGTTTAACCAATGTGAGCTTTGCCGCTCATTGTAGTCCTACCCGACTCGAGGGATTAATCTCTACAATTACATACAGAGGATACCTATTTATACAAAAAAAAATTATATAAAATTCATAATGAAAAAAATAAAAAAATAATTATAGAAGCTTGCGGGCGAGAGGGAATATTTATTTAAGACCACACAAGGTTCTGCACAAAAAAAAAAGATCTCACAAGTTTTTTACGACATGCATGATGCTGCATCAGACGTTCACATCACTAATTGAACTAAATACATATCTACTTCAACATAAATAACAAAAACAAGTTACGAGAAATTCAGACAGCTTCAATAATATTTTTCTTGGGTGTCTACAAAGTAAACGACACATTGGTTAGCAAAGGTTTTTCAAAGGAATTAAATACAAGGAGTAATTCTTTTTCCTTTTTTGAAAAAGAAAAATATCGATCTACCGAACATATAATTCTTTTGAGTTCAATTGATTTCATATCACCAAAGAAGTACGGTCAAACACATGCACCAAACACTTTTGTTTAAAAAATGTAACTTACTCTAGAATTCTATATATAATGTGGATTTTTGGCAAAACTACTACCACCACTTTAGGCTTTTATTAAGAAGAAACAAACAGTAATACTATTTTTTTCTAAGGTAACAAACATCATGCATAGAGAGTATACTTGTGCTGTGAACCAATCTTACTTCATTACCGCTCAAAAATAATTCTTCAAACAATTAATCAAAACTAGTTTCATTAGCACGTACCTACTATAATTTGTGTTAAAAGGATAAAATAAAATCCAGACATTTTATATGTACAACACATATCATTTCATAACTAAGAGGGCTCACAACATCGCAAATCAAGAAAAATCAAAATCATGGAGCGAAAGAAAATAAATTTAATGAAGATAATATTTTTTTTTTGAGTTACAAGCAAATGAAGATGATAATAACATATAAATATCTTCGACGATTAAATCAATTCTGACTAATTGTAAGTATCGTGAAAATAAGAGAAAACACCAATTGCAAGATTTAAATAAGGCCAATATTATTTTCAAAAACCATAACATGTTATTGACGTTAATAGAGGAGTAGTACATTAAAATAATTAGCAAAACATCTTCACAAAACACTTAGTTTGTAGCATCATTATGCAAAAGTAAAAGTATGTTATAGCAATAGATTTTAGGGAAAACTAAATATTAAGTCAACTAAGTTAACTCTAATACCTATGTGAGTATCTAGCACTAAAAGATAATTTAAAAGGAACGCACAGACATTCTCAGCACACATTATTATTCTAAGATTTCAAAACCACGTAGCACAAACTATAAAAAAAAAAACAACCAAAGTCAACTGAGAAAAGCTTTGAGTGTACATAGTTAGAATTCACAGTCATATATCATATAGCACTGAAAGTATCAAACAATTCACAGAGATACAAGTTCACTACAATGACAATTAGGCACATAGGACAAAACTAAATACAATAAATAATAGACATATCTTTAACATTTAAAATCATTACATCCCATTTCACTAGTAAAAATAAAAGAAATCAACAACTATAAAATTTAGGTGAGAAAGTTATACTGATAGTAATCAAAATATCACAACACGTTTCTTTTAGTAGCAACCTTAAATAATTAACAAAGCAATTCCCTAGAGTACTAAGTCTAGAGCATTAATAAGTAAATACCGGACATCATTTAAGACATAGTACTATTTAAATAAATGACATCTTTGTGTGAACATCCAATAATAAAATGGTTTTATGTAAGATAAAGGTAGACTCTATAAACATTTTAATTTTAACATCCAGAACCACATAAGGCAATTAATCACTACAAAGTCAAACCATAGAAGTTAGCTTAAATGAATTTAGAGTTTCGAAAACAAGAAAATAACGAAACAAACGACGACAATACAGAGTTCACATAGCAGAAAATATAACAGACACAACACATGGCCCAAGTAATAGACCAAGCTCCATGAAAATTCTCTCTAGGGAAAAGAGTCATTTAAGTTCTCATTTGGATTCAAACTCTTTTGTAACTGCTATAACATTAATGATTCCTCTAAAGAATACCCATCACTTATCTCATTCCATATGTTACTTAACGAACTAGTTTGGTCACTCTCATACTATCAAGAATTAAAATAAGTAATGCATGTAACTCTACTCAGAGTTCACACATTGGAAAGCACAATAAACAATACAAACAGTCCGGTTAGGACCGAACTTGCTCTGATACTACTAATGTAACACCCATTTCTACCCGATAAAATAAATTTAAAATACAAAATAAGAGTTTTCAAAATTTTCAGCAAACCAATGGATGCTACACTTTCAACTTGAAACAAAGGACAAACGTAAACAAATCGCCTGTAACAATCAGATACATAACACCTTAAACCGGATGAACCAATAAACAATCGGCTTGGTCAAAACAAAATAAGTCAACTTTCATTACTATGCAGCAGAATTCAAAAACAAAACATCTTTGTCCAACTTAAAACAATTCAGAAATAGTCAAAATCCTTGACGTCAACAGCTTTAGAGTTCAACAATAAAACGACAAAGTAAATAAGAAAAACATGCGCTCATCCCCACCGCGAGTGCTACGTATCAGAATGACCACACCGACTCGAACAGACGAAGGTAAACAACCTTCATCCGAGATTACCTGCACGTTACCAACATGGGGGTAACATTCAAACAGAAGGGGTGAGATATCTAGCCATATAATAGGACACATGAAAAACAATATGTTAGAATCAACGCCTACAATTTCACCACTTCACAACAATCCAACAACTTCAGTCATCACGAATCATCAACATAACCACGTAAAAATTTGCAATGCGGAATGCGACTCAATACTATGCACATGCATGTGGTACCATCGGAGCAGAACTCCCAACGTGAAAAATCTGCCAATTCACAGTCATATATCATATAGCACTGAAAGTATCAAACAATTCACAGAGATACAAGTTCACTACAATGACAATTAGACACATAGGACAAAACTAAATACAATAAATAATATAGACATATCTTTAACATTTAAAATCATTACATCCCATTTCACTAGTAAAAATAAAAGAAATCAACAACTATAAAATTTAGGTGAGAAAGTTATACTGATAGTAATCAAAATATCACAACACGTTTCTTTTAGTAGCAACCTTAAATAATTAACAAAGCAATTCCCTAGAGTACTAAGTCTAGAGCATTAATAAGTAAATACCCAGACATCGTTTAAGACATAGTACAATAAATGACATTCTGTGTGAACATCCAATAATAAAATGGTTTTATGTAAGATAAAGGTAGACTCGATAAACATTTTAATTTTAACATGCAGAACCACATAAGGTAATTAATCACTACAAAGTCAAACCATATTAGTTAGCTTAAATGAATTTAGAGTTTCGAAAACAAGAAAATAACGAAACAAATGACGACAATACAGAATTCACACAGCAGAAAATATAACAGACACGACACATGGCCCAAGTAATAGACCAAGCTCCATGAAAATTCTCTCTAGGGAAAAGAGTCGTTTAAGTTCTCATTTGGATTCAAACTCTTTTGTAACTGCTATAACATTAATGATTCCTCTAAAGAATACCCATCACTTATCTCATTCCATATATTACTTAACGAACTAGTTTGGTCAACTCTCATACTATCAAGAATTAAAATAAGTAATGCATGCAACTCTACTCAGAGTTCACACATTCGAAAGCACAATAAACAATACAAACAGTTCGTTTAGGACCGAACTTGCTCTAATACCACTAATGTAACACCCATTTCTACCCGATAAAATAAATTTAAAATACAAAATCAGAGTTTTCAAAATTTCCAGCAAACCAATGGATGCTACACTTTCAACTTGAAACAAAGGACAAACATAAACACATCGCCTGTAACAATCAGATATACAACACCTTAAACCGGATGAACCAATAAACAATCGGCTTGGTCAAAACAAAATAAGTCAACTTTCATTACTACGCAGCGGAATTCAAAAACAAAACATCTTTGTCCAACTTAAAACAACTCAGAAATAGTCAAAATCCTTGACGGCAACAGCTTTAGAGTTCAACAATAAAACGACAAAGTAAATAAGAAAAACATGCATTCATCCCCCCCCCCCCCGAGTGCTACGTATCAGAGTGACCACAACGACTCGAACAGACGAAGGTAAACAGCTTTCATCCCAGATTACCTGCACGTTACCAACATGGGGGTAACATTCAAACAGAAGGGGTGAGATATCTAGCCATATAATAGGACACATGAAAAACAATATGTTAGAATCAACGCCTACAATTTCACCATTTCACAACAATCCAACAACTTCAGTCATCACGAATCATCAACATAACCATGTAAAATTTTGCAATGCGGAATGCGACTCAATACTATGCACATGCATGTGGTACCATCGGAGCAGAACTCCCAACGTGAAAAATCTGCCAATAAATAGAGGCATCAACAAGGCATAAGCCTTCAACATAATTTGCCAGTCCAGGCCAACGTGTTTGAGTATACGCTCCAACGTGAAATGTTATGCATGCGACGCGATGTGAATGTCCAAATAGTCAACAACAACGGTTATATAACAACGCAACAACAACAGAATTCAACGTTTGGCCATAGGCCTACAACAACACAATAACGACGGAATTCAACGTTTGGCCATAGGCCTACAACAACACAACAACAACAACGGAATTCAACTTCAACTTAACCAACAAAATAATCAATTTTATTCAACGTTCAAGCTAATTTACATAAACTCGGGTGCAGAATTTCTGTAACTATGCGTCCACTTTGGCGAATTATTTAAAATAGCAAACGACATCGGATTTCGACAAATAAATACTTGTTGGAAAGCCCTATGGGTCTATTTTTTATTCCTAAGTTCGGTTTTTGAAGAAGAGTGTTCAATAGGTACAGTTTTCAAAAGCACACAGACTAGTTTCAAAAGAGGACAGTTTACATCCTTCAAATTCAAGCAGTTCTAAAATGACCAAAACTCAACCAAATTGCATGAAACTTGTGCATAAACTGGGGAAAATTTTGTCTAGTTTTCAAAGAAATTGGATTCGTTCGAAAATGAGTTCTTTTGAAAATGCAGTAACCAAAACACTGACCCAATGTCGAGATTGTTTCTAGAATCTTACCCTAACTTGTGGAATTCATAACACGAGCTACACAACTTTAAATTCAACCAAACCAGTGCCAAACTGACCGGTATTAAGTCTATTTTTCAAACATTAAGTTTCGTGATATTTGGATTACCCATGACGTATTCAGTTTAATTAAAACCGAACCTGTACCCAGAACAGTTCTAGAATTTTTACCCAACTTGTGTCACCTATCACTTGAGCAATACAACTCCAAACACAACTAAACCAGTGCCAAATTAACAATCATTAAGTCTAATTTCTAAAACAATAAACCAAATAATTTTTGGACAAGTATATCATTCGCAAACATCGATTTACTGAACCTACACATACTCCTACTTAAAATTCCAAATCGCTATCTACAAAACATAATGAGATTCAAGATATTCTAATCGATCCCTACATATGATCCTTCATATACCATTTTATAGAGTTAGAACCCCACCCTTACCTTAGGTTTGCCGATTATGAGATTCTCTTGATCGTGGCCCCAACGAAAAAATCGCACAGCAACACTCCTCCCTTCCTCTCCTTCTTTCTCTTCTCTCAATTCCTTATTTTTTTGTTCCTTCCATTATGAAACCCTAACTTGCACTATATATATACATACGCCTATGTCTTGGGCTTTTCCTTATAATTACGGGCTTTTCTCCACACCCCACTTAATTACTATTTCTAGTGTAACATAGGCTCATAACAATTAACATATTATTCACCTAATATTATTACACTAATAAAATACCGAAATAACTTAATTAAATAATTAGTTAAATATTTGGGCGTTACACAAAGCGCTGGGCCGGGTCTGGTAGCTGGTCGCGTGGGCTGGGCTGCATATTGAAGAGAGTGGACCACATGGGGGGTGTGAGTAGCGAACATATGGGGGGGTATGCACATAAACAAAACCAAAACTCCATTTTGATTCATTTTTAAAGCCCCAATTCTAATACATCTATTATTTTAACACCTCAATAGCCCAAATTGATGTTCTAAAGAAATAATATCTCAAACACTAATATTTTATAAAAATCAAATAAATATATAATAAAAATCGTATATTACCGATTGTATATAAAAATACATTTAAATGTGATTTCAATTAATTTTGAATAATTAAACACACAATAATTAAAATAATATAATCTTATATATCAAAATAGTTCATAAAACGAGCACATATTAAACAAAACACGATACATGAAAATCGGGGTGTTACATGGTGCAGCTTGGGTGCAAGATTAGGGGTTTGGGTATAAAATAAAAATATCAAGAAGGTCAAAATATTGTTTTATAGGGAGGTAAATGAAATTTTTTTTCCAAGGGATTCAACCGCCCTCTTGAATATAGTGTAGGTCATCCCTTGACTGTTTAAGTAGAGTATAAGAGGTACTCAAACCATGATATAAAAGAGAAAAAAAAGAAAAGTAGAATGGGGCAATGAAAATCAAAACTACAAAGGAAAAAATTGTATATATGTCACCTAGCAATATACAGTCGATGAATTGGTAGAGTTTATCTTTACACTCTATTCATAACGTCTATTTGACCCAAACACTCATGTATCCAAGATACCTAAAGAGTTTGAGTACATCTAACAAATCACCAATCCCAACAAACTAGTTGAGTATAAATATAAACAACTCTTTTTTAAAAGAAACTGCAAAATGATAGTTACGTTATTTATATGCTAAATTATGTTTTGTAAACAAAAAGATAAATTAATAAGTGATTACTCCTATTTAGTTTGAATTTAGATATGAAGGTATGCTAAAGATAATAGATATGGTCTGTTTGGATCGGCTTATTTAAGTTTATCTATTGACATAAGCACTTATGAAATTGTTTGGGAGAGTTTATTGAAACAGCTTATGACATGTTCATAAGTTGATTTCAGCTAATTTTAATATGTTTCCCGTGATAGATTATGGAAACAACTTATAGCTTATGAAAAAAAATATAATTACACATTATTTTATCTTTTACTATAAAAACAGTTTAAGCATAAGCTATTATATAATATGCACTTTTGCTATGAGCACATAATTAAGTTCTTTATCCAATCGGGCCAATAGGTCAAATAAATATGTGAAAGATCTTATAAGATGTTATAACTACACAAGTACAAAACTAAATACAATAAATAATATAGATATATCTTTAACATTTAAAATCATTACATCCCATTTCACTAGTAAAAATAAAATAAATCAACAACTATAAAATTTAGGTGAGAAAGTTATACTGATAGTAATCAAAATATCACAACACGTTTCTTTTAGTAGCAACCTTAAATAATTAACAAAGCAATTCCCTAGAGTACTAAGTCTAGAGCATTAATAAGTAAATACCCAGACATCGTTTAAGACATAGTACTATTTAAATAACTGTGTGAACATCCAATAATAAAATGGTTTTATGTAAGATAAAGGTAGACTCGATAAACATTTTAATTTTAACATCCAGAACCACATAAGGCAATTAATCACTACAAAGTCAAACCATAGAAGTTAGCTTAAATGAATTTAGAGTTTCGAAAACAAGAAAATAACGAAACAAACGACGACAATACTGAGTTCACACAACGAGAAAATATAATGGACACACAACATATGGCCCAAGTAATAGACCAAGCTCCATGAAAATTCTCTCTAGGGAAAAGAGTCGTTTAAGTTCTCATTTGGATTCAAACTCTTTTGTAACTGCTATAACATTAATGATTCCTCTAAAGAATACTCATAACTTATCTCATTCCATATATTACTTAACGAACTAGTTTGGTCAACTCTCATACTATCAAGAATTAAAATAAGAATGCATGCAACTCTACTCAGAGTTCACACATTGGAAAGCACAATAAACAATACAAACAGCAGAAAATATAACAGACACAACATATGGCCCAAGTAATAGACCAAGCTCCATGAAAATTCTCTCTAGGGAAAAGAGTCGTTTAAGTTCTCATTTGGATTCAAACTCTTTTGTAACTGCTATAACATTAATGATTCCTCTAAAGAATACTCATAACTTATCTCATTCCATATATTACTTAACGAACTAGTTTGGTCAACTCTCATACTATCAAGAATTAAAATAAGAATGCATGCAACTCTACTCAGAGTTCACACATTGGAAAGCACAATAAACAATACAAACAGTCCGGTTAGGACCGAACTTGCTCTGATACCACTAATGTAACACCCATTTCTACCCGATAAAATAAATTTAAAATACAAAATCAGAGTTTTCAAAATTTCCAAAGAAACCAATGGATGCTACACTTTCAACTTGAAACAAAGGACAAACGTAAACAAATCGCTTTGTAACAATCGGATACATAACACCTTAAACCGGATGAACCAATAAACAATCGGCTTGGTCAAAACAAAATAAGTCAACTTTCATTACTACGCAGCAGAATTCAAAAACAAAACATCTTTGTCCAACTTAAAACAACTCAGAAATAGTCAAAATCCTTGACGGCAACAGCTTTAGAGTTCAACAATAAAACGACAAAGTAAATAAGAAAAGATGCGTTCATCCCCGAGTGCTATGTATCGGAGTGACCACACCGACTCGAGCAGGCGAAGGTAAATGACCTTCATCCGAGATTACCCGCACGTTACCAACATGGGGTAACATTCAAATGAAGGGTGAGATATGTAGCCATATAATAGGACACATGAAAAACAATATGTTAGAGTCAACGCCTACAATTTCACCACTTCACAACAATCCAACAACTTCATCATCACGAATCATCAACATAACCATGTAAAATTTTGCAAATGCGAATGCGACTCAATACTATGCACATGCATGTGGTACCATCGAGCATAACTCCCAACGCGTGAAAAATCTGCCAATAAATAGAGGCATCAACAAGGCATAAGCTTTCAACATAATTTGCGATCCGAGTTAACGCGTGTTTGAGCATCCGCTCCAACGTGAAATGTTATGCATGCGACGCGATGTGAATGTCCAAATAGTCAACAACAACGGTTATATAACAACGCAACAACAACCGACTCAACGTTTGGCCACAGGCCTACAACAACACAATAACTACGGAATTCAACGTTTGGCCATAGGCCTACAACACCACAACAACAAAAATGGAATTCAACTTCAACTTAACCAACAAAATAATCAATTTTATTCAACGTTCAAGCTAATTTACATAAACTCGGGTGCAGAATTTACAGAACTATGCGCCTAATTTGGCGAATTATTTAAAATAGCAAACGACATCGGATTTCGACAAATAAATACTTGTTGGAAAGCCCTATGGGTCTATTTTTTATTCCTAAGTTCAGTTTTTGAAGAAGAGTGTTCAATATGTACAGTTTTCAAAAGCACACAGACTAGTTTCAAAAGAGGACGTTTACATCCTTCAAATTCAAGCAGTTCTAAAATGATCAAAACTCAACCAAATTGCATGAAACTTGTGCATAAACTGGGGAAAATTTTTCTAGTTTTCAAAGAAATTGGATTCGTTCGAAAATGAGTTCTTTTGAAAATGCAGTAACCAAAACACTCTATGTCCAGATTGTTTCCAGAATCTTACCCAAACTTGTGGAATTCATAACTCGAGCTACACAACTCTAAAGTCAACCAAACCAGTGCCAAACTAACCGGTATTAAGTCTATTTTTCAAAAATTTAAGTCTCGTGATTTTTGGATTACCCAAACGTACTCAGTTTAATTAAAACCGAACCTGTACCCAGAATAGTTCCAGAATTTTTACCCAACTTGTGTCACCTATCACTTGAGCAATACAACTCCAAACGGAACTAAACCAGTGCCAAATTAACAAGCATTAAGTCTAATTTCTAAAACAATAAACCACATAATTTTTGGACAAGTATATCATTCACAAACATCGATTTACTGAACCTACACATACTCCTACTTAAAATTCCAAATCGCTATCTACAAAACATAGTGAGATTCAAGAAATTCTAATCGATCCCTACATATGATCCTTCATATACCGTGTTATAGAGTTAGAACCCCACCCTTACCTTAGGTTTGCCGATTACAAGATTCTCTTGATCGTGGCCCCAACGAAAAAATCGCACAGCAACACTCCTCCCTTCCTCTCCTAGTCGCCGCGCCCTCTCCTTCTTTCTCTTCTCTCAATTCCTTATTTTTTTGTTCCTTCCATTATGAAACCCTAACTTGCACTATAAATACATACGCCTATCTCTTGGGCTTTTCCTTATTATTACGGGTTTTTCTCCACACCCCACTCAATTACTATTTCTAGCGTAACATAGGCTCATAACAATTAACATATTATTCACCTAATATTATTACACTAATAAAATACCGAAATAACTTAATTAAATAATTAATTAAATATTTGGTCGTTACACGAGCGGTGGGCCAGTCTCGGTAGCTGGTCGCGTGGGTGGGGTTGCGTATTGAAGAGAGTGGACCACATGGGGAGTGTGAGTAGCGAGCAGGATGGGGCGTATGCACATAAACAAAACCAAAACTCCATTTTAATTCATTTTTAAAGCCCCAATTCTAATACATCTATTATTTTAACACCTCAATAGCCCAAAATTGATGTTCTAAAGAAATAATATCTCAAACACTAATATTTTATAAAAATCAAATAAATATATAATAAAAATCGTATATTACCGATTGTATATAAAAATACATTTAAATGTGATTCAATTAATTTTGAATAATTAACACACACAATAATTAAAATAATATAATCTTATATATCAAAATAGTTCATAAAACGAGCACATATTAAACAAAACACGATACACGAAAATCGGGGTGTTACATGGTGCAGCTTGGGTGCAAGATTAGGGGTTTGGGTATAAAATAAAAATATCAAGAAGGTCAAAATATTTTTTTATAGGGAGGTAAATGAAATTTTTTTCAAGGGATTCAATCGCCCTCTTGAATATAGTGTAAGTCCTCCTTGACTGCTTTAGTAGAGTATAAGAGGTTCTCAAACCATGATATAAAAGAGAAAAGCGAGAAAAGTAGAATGGGGCAATGAAAATCAAAACTACAAAGGAAAAAATTGTATATATGTCACCTAGCAATATACAAATCGATGAATTGGTAGAGTTTATCTTTACACTCTATTCATAACGTCTATTTGACCCAAACACTCATGTATCCAAGATACCTAAAGAGTTTGAGTACATCTAACAAATCACCAATCCCAACAAACTAGTTGAGTATAAATATAAACAACTCTTTTTAAAAAGAAACTGCAAAATGATAGTTACGTTATTTATATGCTAAATTATGTTTTGTAAACAAAAGATAAATTAATAAGTGATTACTCCTATTTAGTTTGAATTTAGATATGAAGGTATGCTAAAGATAATAGATATGGTCTGCTTGGATCGGCTTATTTAAGTTTATCTATTGACATAAGCACTTATGAAATTGTTTGGGAGAGTTTATTGAAACGACTTATGACATGTTCATAAGTTGATTTCAAAGCTAATTTTAATATGTTTCCGTGATAGATTATGGAAACAACTTATAGCTTATGAAAAAAATATAATTACACATTATTTTATCTTTTACTATAAAAACAGTTTTAAGCATAAGCTATTATATAATATGCACTTTTGCTATGAGCACATAATTAAGTTCTTTATCCAATCGGGCCAATAGGTCAAATAAATATGTGAAAGATCTTATAAGATGTTATAACTACACAAGTACAAAACTAAATACAATAAATAATATAGATATATCTTTAACATTTAAAATCATTACATCCCATTTCACTAGTAAAAATAAAATAAATCAACAACTATAAAATTTAGGTGAGAAAGTTATCTTGATAGTAATCAAAATATCACAACACGTTTCTTTTAGTAGCAACCTTAAATAATTAACAAAGCAATTCCCTAGAGTACTAAGTCTAGAGCATTAATAAGTAAATACCCAGACATCGTTTAAGACATAGTACTATTTAAATAACTGTGTGAACATCCAATAATAAAATGGTTTTATGTAAGATAAAGGTAGACTCGATAAACATTTTAATTTTAACATCCGAACCACATAAGGCAATTAATCACTACAAAGTCAAACCATAGAAGTTAGCTTAAATGAATTTAGAGTTTCAAAACAAGAAAATAACGAAACAAACGGCGACAATACTGAGTTCACACAACAGAAAATATAACAGACACAACATATGGCCCAAGTAATAGACCAAGCTCCATGAAAATTCTCTCTAGGGAAAAGAGTCGTTTAAGTTCTCATTTGGATTCAAACTCTTTTGTAACTGCTATAACATTAATGATTCCTCTAAAGAATACTCATAACTTATCTCATTCCATATATTACTTAACGAACTAGTTTGGTCAACTCTCATACTATCAAGAATTAAAATAAGAATGCATGCAACTCTACTCAGAGTTCACACATTGGAAAGCACAATAAACAATACAAACAGCAGAAAATATAACAGACACAACATATGGCCCAAGTAATAGACCAAGCTCCATGAAAATTCTCTCTAGGGAAAAGAGTCGTTTAAGTTCTCATTTGGATTCAAACTCTTTTGTAACTGCTATAACATTAATGATTCCTCTAAAGAATACTCATAACTTATCTCATTCCATATATTACTTAACGAACTAGTTTGGTCAACTCTCATACTATCAAGAATTAAAATAAGAATGCATGCAACTCTACTCAGAGTTCACACATTGGAAAGCACAATAAACAATACAAACAGTCCGGTTAGGACCGAACTTGCTCTGATACCACTAATGTAACACCCATTTCTACCCGATAAAATAAATTTAAAATACAAAATCAGAGTTTTCAAAATTTCCAGCAAACCAATGGATGCTACACTTTCAACTTGAAACAAAGGACAAACGTAAACAAATCGCCTTGTAACAATCAGATACATAACACCTTAAACCGGATGAACCAATAAACAATCGGCTTGGTCAAAACAAAATAAGTCAACTTTCATTACTACTACGCAGCGAGAATTCAAAAACAAAACATCTTTGTCCAACTTAAAACAACTCAGAAATAGTCAAAATCCTTGACGGCAACAGCTTTAGAGTTCAACAATAAAACGACAAAGTAAATAAGAAAAAGATGCGTTCATCCCCGAGTGCTATGTATCAGAGTGACCACACCGACTCGAACAGACGAAGGTAAACAGCCTTCATCCGAGATTACCTGCACGTTACCAACATGGGGGTAACATTCAAACAGAAGGGGTGAGATATGTAGCCATATAATAGGACACATGAAAAACAATATGTTAAAGTCAACGCCTACAATTTCACCACTTCACAACAATCCAACAACTTCAGTCATCACGAATCATCAACATAACCATGTAAAATTTTGCAAATGCGGAATGCGACTCAATACTATGCACATGCATGTGGTACCATCAGAGCATAACTCCCAACGTGAAAAATCTGCCAATAAATAGAGGCATCAACAAGGCATAAGCTTTCAACATAATTTGCCAGTCCAGGCCAACGTGTTTGAGCATCCGCTCCAACGTGAAATGTTATGCATGCGACGCGATGTGAATGTCCAAATAGTCAACAACAACGGTTATATAACAACGCAACAACAACCGACTCAACGTTTGGCCACAGGCCTACAACAACACAATAACTACGGAATTCAACGTTTGGCCATAGGCCTACAACACCACAACAACAAAAATGGAATTCAACTTCAACTTAACCAACAAAATAATCAATTTTATTCAACGTTCAAGCTAATTTACATAAACTCGGGTGCAGAATTTCTGTAACTATGCGCCTAATTTGGCGAATTATTTAAAATAGCAAACGACATCGGATTTCGACAAATAAATACTTGTTGGAAAGCCCTATGGGTCTATTTTTTATTCCTAAGTTCAGTTTTTGAAGAAGAGTGTTCAATATGTACAGTTTTCAAAAGCACACAGACTAGTTTCAAAAGAGGACAGTTTACATCCTTCAAATTCAAGCAGATTCTAAAATGATCAAAACTCAACCAAATTGCATGAAACTTGTGCATAAACTGGGGAAAATTTTTCTAGTTTTCAAAGAAATTGGATTCGTTCGAAAATGAGTTCTTTTGAAAATCAAGAACTACAAAAACACTCTATGTCCGCATTGTTTCCAGAATCTTACCCAAACTTGTGGAATTCATAACTCGAGCTACACAACTCTAAAGTCAACCAAACCATTGCCAAACTAACCGGTATTAAGTCTATTTTTCAAAAATTTAAGTCTCGTGATTTTTGGATTACCCAAACGTACTCAGTTTTAATTAAAACCGAACCTGTACCCCAGAATAGTTCCGAATTTTTACCCAACTTGTGTCACCTATCACTTGAGCAATACAACTCCAAACGGAACTAAACCAGTGCCAAATTAACAAGCATTAAGTCTAATTTCTAAAACAATAAACCACATAATTTTTGGACAAGTATATCATTCACAAACATCGATTTACTGAACCTACACATACTCCTACTTAAAATTCCAAATCGCTATCTACAAAACATAGTGAGATTCAAGAAATTCTAATCGATCCCTACATATGATCCTTCATATACCGTGTTATAGAGTTAGAACCCCACCCTTACCTTAGGTTTGCCGATTACAAGATTCTCTTGATCGTGGCCCCAACGAAAAAATCGCATGCAAAGAACACTCCTCCCTTCCTCTCCTAGTCGCCGCGCCCTCTCCTTCTTTCTCTTCTCTCAATTCCTTATTTTTTTGTTCCTTCCATTATGAAACCCTAACTTGCACTATAAATACATACGCCTATCTCTTGGGCTTTTCCTTATTATTACGGGTTTTTCTCCACACCCCACTCAATTACTATTTCTAGCGTAACATAGGCTCATAACAATTAACATATTATTCACCTAATATTATTACACTAATAAAATACCAAAATAACTTAATTAAATAATTAATTAAATATTTGGTCGTTACACGAGCGGTGGGCAGTGTCCGTAGCTGGTCGCGTGGGCTGGGTTGCGTATTGAAGAGAGTGGACCACATGGGGAGTGTGAGTAGCGAACAGATGGGGGGCGTATGCACATAAACAAAACCAAAACTCCATTTTAATTCATTTTTAAAGCCCCAATTCTAATACATCTATTATTTTAACACCTCAATAGCCCAAAATTGATGTTCTAAAGAAATAATATCTCAAACACTAATATTTTATAAAAATCAAATAAATATATAATAAAAATCGTATATTACCGATTGTATATAAAAATACATTTAAATGTGCGTGATTCAATTAATTTTGAATAATTAACACACACAATAATTAAAATAATATAATCTTATATATCAAAATAGTTCATAAAACGAGCACATATTAAACAAAACACGATACACGAAAATCGGGGTGTTACATGGTGCAGCTTGGGTGCAAGATTAGGGGTTTGGGTATAAAATAAAAATATCAAGAAGGTCAAAATATTTTTTTATAGGGAGGTAAATGAAATTTTTTTCAAGGGATTCAATCGCCCTCTTGAATATAGTGTAGGTCCTCCTTGACTGTTTTAGTAGAGTATAAGAGGTTCTCAAACCATGATATAAAAGAGAAAAAAAAGAAAAGTAGAATGGGGCAATGAAAATCAAAACTACAAAGGAAAAAATTGTATATATGTCACCTAGCAATATACAGTCGATGAATTGGTAGAGTTTATCTTTACACTCTATTCATAACGTCTATTTGACCCAAACACTCATGTATCCAAGATACCTAAAGAGTTTGAGTACATCTAACAAATCACCAATCCCAACAAACTAGTTGAGTATAAATATAAACAACTCTTTTTTAAAAGAAAGCGCAAAATGATAGTTACGTTATTTATATGCTAAATTATGTTTTGTAAACAAAAAGATAAATTAATAAGTGATTACTCCTATTTAGTTTGAATTTAGATATGAAGGTATGCTAAAGATAATAGATATGGTCTGTTTGGATCGGCTTATTTAAGTTTATCTATTGACATAAGCACTTATGAAATTGTTTGGGAGAGTTTATTGAAACAGCTTATGACATGTTCATAAGTTGATTTCAGCTAATTTTAATATGTTTCCGTGATAGATTATGGAAACAACTTATAGCTTATGAAAAAAAATATAATTACACATTATTTTATCTTTTACTATAAAAACAGTTTAAGCATAAGCTATTATATAATATGCACTTTTGCTATGAGCACATAATTAAGTTCTTTATCCAATCGGGCCAATAGGTCAAATAAATATGTGAAAGATCTTATAAGATGTTATAACTACACAAGTACAAAACTAAATACAATAAATAATATAGATATATCTTTAACATTTAAAATCATTACATCCCATTTCACTAGTAAAAATAAAATAAATCAACAACTATAAAATTTAGGTGAGAAAGTTATACTGATAGTAATCAAAATATCACAACACGTTTCTTTTAGTAGCAACCTTAAATAATTAACAAAGCAATTCCCTAGAGTACTAAGTCTAGAGCATTAATAAGTAAATACCCAGACATCGTTTAAGACATAGTACTATTTAAATAAATGACATACTGTGTGAACATCCAATAATAAAATGGTTTTATGTAAGATAAAGGTAGACTCGATAAACATTTTAATTTTAACATCCAGAACCACATAAGGCAATTAATCACTACAAAGTCAAACCATAGAAGTTAGCTTAAATGAATTTAGAGTTTCGAAAACAAGAAAATAACGAAACAAACGACGACAATACAGAGTTCACACAACAGAAAATATAACAGACACAACATATGGCCCAAGTAATAGACCAAGCTCCATGAAAATTCTCTCTAGGGAAAAGAGTCGTTTAAGTTCTCATTTGGATTCAAACTCTTTTGTAACTGCTATAACATTAATGATTCCTCTAAAGAATACTCATAACTTATCTCATTCCATATATTACTTAACGAACTAGTTTGGTCAACTCTCATACTATCAAGAATTAAAATAAGAATGCATGCAACTCTACTCAGAGTTCACACATTGGAAAGCACAATAAACAATACAAACAGCAGAAAATATAACAGACACAACATATGGCCCAAGTAATAGACCAAGCTCCATGAAAATTCTCTCTAGGGAAAAGAGTCGTTTAAGTTCTCATTTGGATTCAAACTCTTTTGTAACTGCTATAACATTAATGATTCCTCTAAAGAATACTCATAACTTATCTCATTCCATATATTACTTAACGAACTAGTTTGGTCAACTCTCATACTATCAAGAATTAAAATAAGAATGCATGCAACTCTACTCAGAGTTCACACATTGGAAAGCACAATAAACAATACAAACAGTCCGGTTAGGACCGAACTTGCTCTGATACCACTAATGTAACACCCATTTCTACCCGATAAAATAAATTTAAAATACAAAATCAGAGTTTTCAAAATTTCCAGCAAACCAATGGATGCTACACTTTCAACTTGAAACAAAGGACAAACGTAAACAAATCGCCTGTAACAATCAGATACATAACACCTTAAACCGGATGAACCAATAAACAATCGGCTTGGTCAAAACAAAATAAGTCAACTTTCATTACTACGCAGCAGAATTCAAAAACAAAACATCTTTGTCCAACTTAAAACAACTCAGAAATAGTCAAAATCCTTGACGGCAACAGCTTTAGAGTTCAACAATAAAACGACAAAGTAAATAAGAAAAAGATGCGTTCATCCCCCCGAGTGCTATGTATCAGAGTGACCACACCGACTCGAACAGACGAAGGTAAACAGCCTTCATCCGAGATTACCTGCACGTTACCAACATGGGGGTAACATTCAAACAGAAGGGGTGAGATATGTAGCCATATAATAGGACACATGAAAAACAATATGTTAGAGTCAACGCCTACAATTTCACCACTTCACAACAATCCAACAACTTCAGTCATCACGAATCATCAACATAACCATGTAAAATTTTGCAAATGCGGAATGCGACTCAATACTATGCACATGCATGTGGTACCATCAGAGCATAACTCCCAACGTGAAAAATCTGCCAATAAATAGAGGCATCAACAAGGCATAAGCTTTCAACATAATTTGCGATCCGAGGCCAACGCGTGTTTGAGCATCCGCTCCAACGTGAAATGTTATGCATGCGACGCGATGTGAATGTCCAAATAGTCAACAACAACGGTTATATAACAACGCAACAACAACCGACTCAACGTTTGGCCACAGGCCTACAACAACACAATAACTACGGAATTCAACGTTTGGCCATAGGCCTACAACACCACAACAACAAAAATGGAATTCAACTTCAACTTAACCAACAAAATAATCAATTTTATTCAACGTTCAAGCTAATTTACATAAACTCGGGTGCAGAATTTCTGTAACTATGCGCCTAATTTGGCGAATTATTTAAAATAGCAAACGACATCGGATTTCGACAAATAAATACTTGTTGGAAAGCCCTATGGGTCTATTTTTTATTCCTAAGTTCAGTTTTTGAAGAAGAGTGTTCAATATGTACAGTTTTCAAAAGCACACAGACTAGTTTCAAAAGAGGACAGTTTCTGTCCTTCAAATTCAAGCAGTTCTAAAATGATCAAAACTCAACCAAATTGCATGAAACTTGTGCATAAACTGGGGAAAATTTTTCTAGTTTTCAAAGAAATTGGATTCGTTCGAAAATGAGTTCTTTTGAAAATGCACGATAACTAAAACACTCTATGTCCGTTGTTGTTTCCAGAATCTTACCCAAACTTGTGGAATTCATAACTCGAGCTACACAACTCTAAAGTCAACCAAACCAGTGCCAAACTAACCGGTATTAAGTCTATTTTTCAAAAATTTAAGTCTCGTGATTTTTGGATTACCCAAACGTACTCAGTTTAATTAAAACCGAACCTGTACCCAGAATAGTTCCAGAATTTTTACCCAACTTGTGTCACCTATCACTTGAGCAATACAACTCCAAACGGAACTAAACCAGTGCCAAATTAACAAGCATTAAGTCTAATTTCTAAAACAATAAACCACATAATTTTTGGACAAGTATATCATTCACAAACATCGATTTACTGAACCTACACATACTCCTACTTAAAATTCCAAATCGCTATCTACAAAACATAGTGAGATTCAAGAAATTCTAATCGATCCCTACATATGATCCTTCATATACCGTGTTATAGAGTTAGAACCCCACCCTTACCTTAGGTTTGCCGATTACAAGATTCTCTTGATCGTGGCCCCAACGAAAAAATCGCACAGCAACACTCCTCCCTTCCTCTCCTAGTCGCCGCGCCCTCTCCTTCTTTCTCTTCTCTCAATTCCTTATTTTTTTGTTCCTTCCATTATGAAACCCTAACTTGCACTATAAATACATACGCCTATCTCTTGGGCTTTTCCTTATTATTACGGGTTTTTCTCCACACCCCACTCAATTACTATTTCTAGCGTAACATAGGCTCATAACAATTAACATATTATTCACCTAATATTATTACACTAATAAAATACCGAAATAACTTAATTAAATAATTAATTAAATATTTGGTCGTTACACAGAGCGGTGGGCCAGGTCTGGTAGCTGGTCGCGTGGGCTGGGTTGCGTATTGAAGAGAGTGGACCACATGGGGAGTGTGAGTAGCGAACAGATGGGGGGCGTATGCACATAAACAAAACCAAAACTCCATTTTAATTCATTTTTAAAGCCCCAATTCTAATACATCTATTATTTTAACACCTCAATAGCCCAAAATTGATGTTCTAAAGAAATAATATCTCAAACACTAATATTTTATAAAAATCAAATAAATATATAATAAAAATCGTATATTACCGATTGTATATAAAAATACATTTAAATGTGATTCAATTAATTTTGAATAATTAACACACACAATAATTAAAATAATATAATCTTATATATCAAAATAGTTCATAAAACGAGCACATATTAAACAAAACACGATACACGAAAATCGGGGTGTTACATGGTGCAGCTTGGGTGCAAGATTAGGGGTTTGGGTATAAAATAAAAATATCAAGAAGGTCAAAATATTTTTTTATAGGGAGGTAAATGAAATTTTTTTCAAGGGATTCAATCGCCCTCTTGAATATAGTGTAAGTCCTCCCTTGACTGTTTTAGTAGAGTATAAGAGGTTCTCAAACCATGATATAAAAGAGAAAAACGAGAAAAGTAGAATGGGGCAATGAAAATCAAAACTACAAAGGAAAAAATTGTATATATGTCACCTAGCAATATACAGTCGATGAATTGGTAGAGTTTATCTTTACACTCTATTCATAACGTCTATTTGACCCAAACACTCATGTATCCAAGATACCTAAAGAGTTTGAGTACATCTAACAAATCACCAATCCCAACAAACTAGTTGAGTATAAATATAAACAACTCTTTTTTAAAAGAAACTGCAAAATGATAGTTACGTTATTTAGAATAAAAGTTACGTAGGCAATGTCTCACCACTATTTTGATCATCATGGGGCATATTATTCGAAGTCTCTTCAAATTTTGTAGCACTCACGGAATCTTCTATAGTTTTTATTTAGAATAAAAGTTACGCATGAGTATCCAAAACCACATTTGCATGAACAAAAAAATTATTATTTGAACAAGGAAATGAATTATATTCTTAAAATTAGTATATGTCTAAAATAACAATAATAATTTTTGAGAAATATGATACACATAAATTGCATACTAAGTCTACAACTAAAACTATTTATTTAAATCTAAATCATGGACAAACTTAGAGTTATATGTTTTTGTCTGTTGTATTAAGTCGTCGTAGTTACTCAATACGTTTGTATTAACACTACCTCTCGACTTCTCTAATCAATTCTCAGTCTTCTACGGAGGAGGGTTAAAATCTGGAAATAAGACAAGTCTATTTATGGTCTGACATGTAGACCAGTGAGGCGTAGCAATCTAGGAAACCAAAAAATAGACAATCTTCTCTAATAAAACATCAGAGCTTTTTGAGTCGTTGTTTATAAAGTGTAAACTAGTTAAAGATAAATTTAGCCATTGTTTATTCTATAAATGGTGTATTAACTAGCTATTTGAATATTGTAATTTTAGTTCGTTTTAAGGTTTTGAGTACTCTAAATACTTATCAAAAATAAAAATATTTGTTAACCTTGTAATGATTAACATTTAGGGTAATGTACTTAATTGTTTCAGTTTTTTGTTTTTCTTTCTTTGTAAAATTGAGAATGACAACTTATCTGTATAGAACTTTGGGTTCCCCTACTATGGACCTGAAAAATGTATATCAATGGACCTTTACCATTTTTACTAAGTTTTAATAAAATATTATTTATACTTTCTACTTTTTATTATTCTAGAATTCATTTTTTAATTTGATCCACAAAAAAATTATTTTTTAATAAAAATAGTAAAGGTTCACTCGTGAATTTTTGTTGGGTCCATATAAAGGGACCTAGAACCATATATAACTCAAAGAATAATAAATTATAAAGTTTTATATAAATAGTTCTAAATTATAGGTCCTAGTTTTTTTATACATGCATAAGTTATAAATAAAGAAAGTTATAGGCCAAATGACTCACTTTGAAAGCGATGATAGATTTCGAGAATATTTTTGCAGTTAAGTACTTTTATATGGAAGTGACTTTTGGCAAAGGTTAAGTGAGATTATAGTGTATTTTTATGAGTGAGTATAGGAGTCGTGGGCTTAGCAATTATTCTTGTGTTTTCAAAACCTTAAAACGAACTAAAATTACAATTTCATTTGCGAATATAGGAGTAGTGGGCTTAGCAATTATTCTTGTATTTTCAAAAAAGTAATATCATAGACCGAATTAATCATCTTCTGAATAAGTGCAAGATCTAATAAGTTGTTATAACCTGACAAAATGATATTGTTTGCAGCTTTGGATGCATCTCCAAGATTGTTTGTACAAGGAACTATAATAACACAGTAGACTTTTGCATCTAGCAAACCAATAAGTAAGTGGTCAACCTCACATTTAATGTTCGGAACATTTGTTCAAAAAAAAACATCTATTTTAAAAGGTGTATGAATTTTGTCAAAAAAATGTGTTATGAATGTATGTATCCCTTGTTAATTGTTATAACAAAGTAAAACTTGTATATTACAGGAATTAAGATTAATAATATGCACCATAAGTTATAGGTTATAAAAACTTGCCTGGATAAGAAATATGAGCCTCAGATACGTCATGAGCGCTAAAACTTGAGAGGAGAGAATGATAAAAAGCTCAAGAAATAGGTATTTTTGTGAATTTGAGTAAATCATGTTTCTTCTTAATTTGCGATTTGCAATTATAGAAAAATAGAGACAATGGTTGACAAATAATGTAGTCTATATATATATATATATATATATATATATATATATATATATATATATATATATATATATATATATTATTTAAAGACGTTAATAGTATATCACAAGAACAAAAAATTACCTATCCAAACGGCCAAGAGTCAAGTTTAATCCTAAAAGAATGTAATTAACTACTTATATTTTTACAAGACAATCGTAACGATTAGTTATTTATTTTTTGACAGAAAGTGTAGGCGTATTTGTGTAATGTATAGATTTCAAAAAATAATATTGAAAGTATATAAATTATATATATATATATATATATATATATATATATATATATATATTTCTTAACTTAACGCATTAACGGACTAATTGATTTTTTTATAGAATTAAAAGTATAATCGTGAAATTATATAAATTTTGTTATTTAACAAGTTGGCGATTTCATCAGATTATCTACTACCATTTCACAATGGCCTTTATGTTTACTTTTGATTTATGAACTTTCAAATTCATGAGAGATGAAACGGTGAATTAAATAGATATATGGTTCATATACTTACATGTGTGAAGAGGTATTAATTTGGCCATTGATACACACCTAAAAATCAAACAAATATATAATAAAAATCGTATATTACCGATTGTATATAAAAATACATTTAAATGTGATTTCAATTAATTTTGAATAATTAACACACACAATAATTAAAATAATATAATCTTATATATCAAAATAGTTCATAAAACGAGCACATATTAAACAAAACACGATACACAAAAATTGGGGTGTTACAATCCAACCCCCCTTAAAAGAAATTTCGTCCTCGAAATTTAATAAGCTCAAGACCAAAACAAAAGAATGAATGTTGTAAGAGTAATTCTAAAGAAGGAAAGCTGAGACAATGGCAACAATTAGGCAAATGGATATCAAAAAGAACTCAAGTAGTCATTCATGTGAAAATGCTTAAAAGAGGATTAAAGACGAGAGTTAGGTTTAGGTTGTTGGGCTTTGCACCCACCGAGAGATATTAAGTCATTGGTCACTATAAGGATGATCAATAGACTCAAGTCATGAAATAAAATATACCAGTTCTAACTAGGCACTTTACTACCAAGCATAAAATTTATTTCCAAAGATACTAAATAAATCTCCCTAAAAACAAAATAGCACAAACAAAGTATAATGAAGTTCTCACAATAACCAGACAACGCCATGGTACAAAATTCAGGAACAACAATCACAGAGTTCACATATCTTAAAACATAAGAATCAATTAAATTGGAGGTTCTGCCAACTCATTAGCCAAATAATAATTCGAAAATCAAACAATAAAAATAACAAAAAGGCAGAAGTCATGCAAGGACAACGATTACGGCGAACATAAGTCGTACAATTACAAGACCTATTAGTAGTAAATTAATTGAACTAAATACATATCTACTTCAACATAAATGACAAAAACAAGTTACGAGAAATTCAGACAGCTTCAATAATATTTTTCTTGGGTGTCTAGAAAGTAAACGATACATTGGTTAGCAAAGGTTTTTCAAAGGAATTAAATACAAGGAGTAATTCTTCTTCTTTTTTTAAAAAGAAAAATATCTACCGAACATATAATTCTTTTGAGTTTAATTCATTTCATATCACCAAAGAAGTACAGTCAAACACATGCACCAAACACTTTTGTTTAAAAAATGTAACTTACTCTAGAATTCTATATATAATGTGGATTTTTGGCAAAACTACTGCCACCACTTTAGGCTTTTATTAAGAAGAAACAAACAGTATACTATTTTTTTTTCTAAGGTAACAAACATCATGCATAGAGAGTATACTTGTGCTGTGAACCAATCTTACTTCATTACCGCTCAAAAATAATTCTTCAAACAATTAATCAAAACTAGTTTCATTAGCACGTATCTACTAGAATTTGTGTTAAAAGGATAAAAAAAATCCAGACATTTTATTTGTACAACACATGTCATTTTGTAACACCCCGAAATAATTTAATTAATTATTTAATTAAGTTATTAGAGGTTTACAATAATTATTTAAATGAATCAATTGATTAGGAGTTTATTTGACTCAGGGGGGCATCCAACTAAGTAAATGAGGTGGTGCGATTAGTGGCCCAAGCCCATATCTAAAAACCACAAAACCTAGAGAAGTCTCATTCAACCAAATCGGAAGAAAGAAAACGCAACCGTGGTGAGAGTGAGGAAGAGAGTGAGGCGACGGTGAAGCAAGGAAAGGGGAAGGAAGGATTTTCTCCCAAGTTGCTTAGGTAATTCGTTTTAATCCCTTCTTTTCCATTCTTCTCCTTTTGTAATCCTCAACCCTTCATTCTTATTTTTGGGCTGTTCTTCTTGTATTCAAGAGAAGGGTTTTAGCGTGAGCTTTGGGAGGGAGATCAAGGCTTGGAGTGTTGGTGTTTTTGGTGAACTCTCAAGTGTGGTCTTCTTCTCCATTTAACAAGTAAGGGGATTCTCTTTCCATAGCCAATAGTTTATAAAACTTGGAACCTTAGGAGTGAGTGTTAGAAATTATTTGATTGAATCCTCATGGGTTAATTTGATTGATTTGATGATGAATGTGATGGATATATAATTGAATTGAGTCCTTATGTGATAATTGAATTGATGAGGTTATTTTGAGTGGTGTTGGCATGTTAATTGTATCACTTTGAATGAAAACAATAGGGAGAATTGGGAATGAAGGTTAGGTGTTTGGTATTATGCTTGAGTGAATTTTTGGCAATATTACTTGTGTATATAAATGGTGTTCTTGCTTGGGTGTTGAGTGTATGGATGATTGCTAATGAATTAAAATTGTTGTAGCTAATTTAACTTAGTACAATAAATGGGTGCGAGGTATACGAGGGTGTGTGCGAGGCGTACGAGTGAGTGTGCCGAGGTGTGTGAGGTGTGCTTAGGTGGGTGTCTGTGTGCCGAGGTGTTTGAGGGTGTGCTTGAGGTGGGTGTCCGTGTTCCGAGGTGTGTGAGTGGGTGCGAGGTATACGAGGGTGTGTCTGAGGCGTCTGAGTGAGTGTCTTAGAGTGTGTGAGGTGTGCCGAGGTGGGTGTCTGTGTGTGCCGAGGTGGGTGTCTGTGTGCCGAGGTGTTTGAGGGTGTGCCGAGGTGGGTGTCTGTGTGCCGAGGTGTGTGAGTGGGTGCGAGGTATACGAGGGTGTGTGCGAGGCGTACGAGTGAGAGTGCCGAGGTGTGTGAGGGTGTGCCGAGGTGGGTGTATGTGTGCCGAGGTGGGTGTCTGTGTGCCGAGGTGGGTGTCTGTGTGCCGAGGTGTGTGAGGGTGTGCCGAGGTGGGTGTCTGTGTGCCGAGGTGGGTGAGTGGGTGCCGAGGTGTTCTTTTAGTCTCGTTTGTTGTTGCATTTAGCCATTGGGGCTATCTTAAATGGTGACGGGTATTAATGGTGAGTACATTTTGAGTGATTGAGGGTTATGACCTCTCTTGGTGGTTGGTGTGTAAATAAAATTAAAGGTGATCATTCTATGTATGATTCTTGGTGATTGTTTGGTGTGGTGTTACATAGTCATGGTGTTGCATAGGCATGTGCATTGTTTTTGGTGAATAGGCCTCGGCCTCATGAAAAATTTTGGTGAATGCCTTCGGGCCTTTTGGTGAATGCCTTCGGGCCTTTTGGTGAATGCCTTCGGGCCTTTTGGTGAATGGTGAATGCCCTCTGGGCCTTTTGGTGATGGATCCACATGCATATGCCCTTGGCGTTGGGCTGCATCTCATGCACTTGCATACATTTTCTGGTGGTTGTTTGGGTGTGTATGACTATTGATGAAATTGTTTGGATTGTACGATTTTGGTGTGCTAATGCTTATCTTATTGAGACTCACCCTTTCTGCTTGGAATGTTGCTCTTATGTGGCAACGTTGCAGGTGACAGTGACTGAAGGGACGTGAGTACCTTCTGCTAGTAGTGTCGGGTCAGCTCTGATACGTAGCACCGGGGAGGGATAATTAGACTCTGTCGTTTATGTTATGATTTAACTTTTATTTGGATAATTGTATTTTCCGTATTTCAGTTTGTTATTTCCGCTGCTATGGTGTTTGTCCCCGTACGGATTTATGGTGCTATGTCTCTTATTTGGAGTTAATTTAATTATTATTTTTGGAGTTTTAACGTGGTGGTTTAAATGTGGCACCCTCAAGTGGTTGCACTCAAATTTTTCGTAGACTCTGACTTTCGGATTTATTACAATAATAGACTAGATAGAAGGGGGTGTTACATTAGTGGTATCAGAGCAGCAGACCTCTCCCAGTACGGTGTGGTTCGAGGACGAACCAAGCGGAAGCTGGTGGGCATGTGACATCCGGGGCTGAGGAGGGCGGGGAGTGATCGTCGGTGCCCAAAAAGGTGGCATGGCAAAGAGCGGCTCCTGGCAGCTTCAAAGCGAAGGGTCGCGTGAATGAACCGAATACGCACCGGAATGAGAGGGATCCTGAGGCTGTGCAGGTATGGGACTGTACAGTTGAAGGAAGGCCTAAAAGAATTGATTTGAACTACCTATACCAACAAGATGCATCTTCTTTTCGGGAGCCCATCCCATAAGAACTCCATAGTTAAGCGTGCTTGGCTTGGAGTAGTAGTGGGATGGGTGACCTTCTGAAGTTTTCCTAAAGCATGCAAGTGAGGACAAAGCATCTTTGAAAAAGACTCGTGTTGGTTCGTGGGGCGATCGGCGATTAGAAGCGATGCAGGATGTTACAAATGGTATCGAGCGATTCGATCTGTCCGCCGGTAGTTGAGTCGTCAAGTTATGTAGCACTTGAGTTTTATTCATCGATTAGAATTACGCTTTTACATTTGCGGTACTAGAATGGCGGGGCGGAACGACGCGCGCACTTGCGCGCATTGCGAGCTATGGCCGGGTTGTGGGCGTCTGCGTGGTCTTTGTGGACCACAACGCCTTGCGGTTTGGCTACCTTCCAGCGGAGAAACCCTCCTACTTTCGGCGGGTACAACCACGATGGTGCTCTTGAGTGGTGGGAGAGATGGAGCGAATATTCCGCGTTATGGATATCTTGATGCTCGAAAAGTTCGTTATGGTACGCATACGCCTTTGAAAAAAGAGGTGATGATCGGTGGATGATCGCTAGGCGAGAGGTTGATGGTCGACAATGAGGGGATCACACAGGGCGTGTTCCGCAGGGGAGTTCCGAGGAAGTACTAACCGGAGGATGTCCGTGGAAAGAAAGAAGTTGAGTTTCGAGGCTTGAACAAGGTAATATGTCCGTGGATCGAATATCTTTGCCAAATTTACCGAGTTGTCCAAGTTCTATCCGCACTATGATGGGCCAGATGCTGAGTTCTCCAAATGCATCAAGTTTGAGAACGGGTTATGTGCTGACATAAAGAAATTCATAGGGTATCAACAGATTCGCGTGTTCTCCGTGTTGGTTAATAGCTGCAGGATTTTTGAAGAGGACAGCAATGCTCACTCCAGAGTCATGAAGGAAAAGCAAAAGAACTTCTCGGGTCGGAGTAAGCCGTATGAGGTACCTGCTGGTAAGGGCAAGAGGAAGTTTGTCGGTGGGTCTAAGCGAAGTGGGGGAGATGCCACTGCCGGTATTACTTGTTACACGTGTGGGAAAACAGGTCATAAGAGTCCAGACTGCCCAGGCAAGGATGAGAAGAGGTGTTATCGGTGTGGGAAAGGGGGACATATATCTTC
This sequence comes from Oxytropis ochrocephala, assembly GCA_020916435.1. Lineage (NCBI taxonomy): Eukaryota > Viridiplantae > Streptophyta > Magnoliopsida > Fabales > Fabaceae > Oxytropis > Oxytropis ochrocephala. The sequence goes on from CM037089.1 coordinate 47,234,927, forward strand.
CAACTGTGATAAGAAGGATGTCGTATGTTACAACTGCGGGGAAATGGGGCATATTAGTACCAAGTGCTCCAAGCCAAAGAAGGAGCGGGCGAGTGGAAAAGTGTTTGCTCTCGCAGGTTCAGAGACTGCTAACGAGATTAGAGGTACGTGTTTCATTAAGGGTACTCAATTGCTTGCTATAGTTGATACTGGTGCTACACATTCGTTTATTGCTGCTGTGTGTGCTGATAAGTTGAACCTAGAATTATCTGTTATGAAGAGGGAGATGGTTATCGACACTCCAGCTAAGGGTTCGGTGACTACTTCTCTCGTGTGTGTTAAGTGTCCTCTATTGGTTTTCGATAGAGAGTTTCTTGTGGATTTAATTTGCTTGCCATTAGAAGGGCTAGATATCATATTAGGTATGGACTGGTTAGTGAACAACCATGTCCACATCAACAGTTTTAATAAATCACGCGGATTTTTACCCTCCGGTCGAAGAAGAATGCGCTTTGTTGCTGTGCGGCGATTGCATAAGATAATGAGGGACGAAGTTAAGTTGTTTGCCTTGATGGCGTCACTGTCTCTTGAGAGCCAGGCTAAGATTGACGAGGTGCCAGTAGTGCGGGATTTTTCTGAAGTATTTCCTGATGAAATCCACGACGTGCCACACGAGAGGAGGTGGAATTTGGTATTGACTTGGTGCACAGTACTGGACCCGTGTCCATGGCGCCGTATAGATGTCTCTGCGGCGAGTTGTCGGAGTTGAAGAAGCGGCTTGAAGACTTGCTAGAGAAGAAGTTCATAAGGCCGAGTGTGTATCTCCGTGGGGAGCTCCAGTGTTGCTAGTAAAGAAGAAAGACGGGAGTATGAGGCTTTGTGTAGACTATCGACAGTTGAACAAGGTTACAATCAAGAATAAGTATCCACTCCCAAGAATCGATGATTTGATGGATCAACTGGTGGGTGCTCGTGTATTCAGTAAGATAGATTTGAGGTCGGGATATCACCGGATAAAGGTTAAGGATGAAGATATTCAGAGAGGCGCGTTTAGGACTCGGTATGGGCACTACGAGTATTCGTGATGATGCCGTTTGGAGTTACGAATGCTCCGGGGGTGTTCATGGAGTACATGAATCGCATTTTTCATGAGTATCTGGATCGTTTCGTGGTGGTCTTTATCGACGACATTCTGATTTATTCCAAGTCCGAGAAAGAGCATGTCGAGCATTTGAGGTCAGTATTAGAGATCTTGAGGGATAGAAAGTTGTATGCTAAACTATCTAAATGTGATTTTTGGTTGCAAGAGGTGAGTTTCCTTGGGCATATCATTTCCGGGGATGGTATAGCGATGAGCCCATCCAAGGTTGATGCGTGTGCGTTGAGAGGCTCCTAAGTCGGTTACTGAGATTAGAAGCTTTCTGGGGCTAGCCGGTTACTATAGAAGGTTCATTGAAGGGTTCTCTAAGTTGGCACTTCCGCTAACTCAGTTGACTTGTAAAGGGAAGGCATTCGTTTGGGATTCTCGCTGTGAGGAAAGTTTCAATGAGTTGAAGAGGAAGTTGACCACTTCACCGTGTTGACGTTACCTAAATCGGGAGAGCCTTTCGTAGTGTCTTGTGGCGCTTCCAAGATGGGGCGGAGGTTTCCTTATGCAAAATGGTAAGGTGGTGGCCTACGATCTAGACAATTGAGGGTCCATGAGAAGAATTACCCCACTCATGATTTGGGCTAGCGCGCAATTGTGTTTGCATTGAAGATTTGGCGACACTTACTGTATGGTTCCAAGTTTGAAGTGTTCGGTGATCATAAAGGGGTTGCAATATTTATTTGATCGTAAGGAGTTGAATATGAGGCAAAGGAGATGGTTGGAGTTGTTAAAGGATTACGATTTCACTTTGAATTATCATCCGAGTAAAGCTAATGTGGTGGCGGATGCTTTGAGTCGGAAGTCCTTGCGACGTGTCGAAGAATGATGGTTAAGGAGCTTGAATTAGTGGAGCAATTTAGAGATATGAGTCTGGTTTGTGAAGTAACCCCTAAGAGCGTCAGACTGGGTATGTTAAAGATTCATAATGAATTCTTAGATATTATTAGGGAAGCTCAGAAGCAGGATATTAAGCTGGTGGAGATCGCGGTAGGGATTGATAATTCTGATGATAAAGACTATGAGATCGATGCGCAAGGTGTATTGAGGTACCGTGGGAGGATTTGTATACCTGATAATGAAGAGATTAAAAAGGCAATTCTCGAAGAGGGCCATAGGAGTAAGTTGAGTATTCACCCGGGAGCTACGAAGATGTATCAAGACTTAAAGAAGTTGTTTTGGTGGCCTGGTATGAAGCGTGATGTGGCTCAGTTTGTGTATGCCTGTTTAACCTGTCAGAAGTCAAAGGTGGAGCACCAGAAGCCTGCAGGGTTGATGCAACCGTTGGAGATTCCGGAATGGAAATGGGATAACATTTCCATGGATTTTGTGACTGGGTTGCCTAACACAGTAAGAGGATTTGATGCTATTTGGGTAATCGTGGATAGACTGACGAAGTCTGCTCACTTCTTGCCTATTAATATTACTTATCCGGTTCCGAAGTTGGCAGAAATCTATGTGAAGACGATTGTGAAGCTGCACGGTGTTCCCATGAGCATTGTGTCTGATAGAGATCCCAGATTCACTTCTGAATTTTGGAAGAGTTTACAAGAGGCCCTGGGTTCTAAATTGAGGTTGAGTTCGGCGTACCACCCGCAGAGCATGGACGAGCGGAGAGAACTAATCGATCGCTCGGAGATTTCTTTGAGGCGTGTGTTCTTGAGCAAGGAGGTTCGTGGGATTCTCATCTACCCTTGATCGAGTTTACTTACAACAACAGTCATCATTCGAGTATTGGGATGGCACCGTTCGAAGCATTGTATGGTAGGAGGTGCGGGGACTCCTCTGTGTTGGTATGAATCGGAGAGAGTGTGGTACTTGGTCCCGAAATAGTTCGCGAAACTACCGAGAAGGTTAAAATGATCCGTGAGAAAATGAAAGCTTAGCGAGTAGTACATGAAAGAGTTATCACGATAAGAGGAGGAAGGATTTGGAATTTCAAGTTTGGTGAACACGTATTCTTGAGAGTCACTCCCACGGCCCGTGTCGGGGCGTGCTCTGAAGTCTAAGAAGTTGACTCCTCGCTTTATCGGTCCGTGTCGAGATCTTTGGAGAGAGTAGGAAGGTTGCTTCTGGTGGTGGCCTTGCCACCCAATCTTTCAAATTTACATGACGTATTTCATGTATCTCAGTTGAGGAAGTATGTTCCCGACCCATCCAATGTGGTTCAGATGGACGATGTGGAGGTGAGAGAGAACCTCACTGTGGAGACGATGCCAATAAGAATTGAAGGCCGTGAGGTGAAGGTCCTAAGAGGTAAGGAAATCAATCTAGTGAAGGTGGTTTGGTTGGGGGCCGTAGGCGAAAGTACGACTTGGGAATTGGAGAGCAAGATGAGGGAGGCCTATCCGGAGCTATTTGACTCAGGTAATTTCGAGGACGAAATGTTCTAAGTGGGGGGAGGATTGTAACACCCCGAAATAATTTAATTAATTATTTAATTAAGTTATTAGAGGTTTACAATAATTATTTAAATGAATCAATTGATTAGGAGTTTATTTGACTCAGGGGGGCATCCAACTAAGTAAATGAGGTGGTGCGATTAGTGGCCCAAGCCCATATCTAAAAACCACAAAACCTAGAGAAGTCTCATTCAACCAAATCAGAGAAGAAAGAAAACGAAAACCGTGAGAGTGAGGAAGAGAGTGAGGCGACGGTGAAGCAAGGAAAGGGGAAGGAAGGATTTTCTCCCAAGTTGCTTAGGTAATTCGTTTTAATCCCTTCTTTTCCATTCTTCTCCTTTTGTAATCCTCAACCCTTCATTCTTATTTTTGGGCTGTTCTTCTTGTATTCAAGAGAAGGGTTTTAGCGTGAGCTTTGGGAGGGAGATCAAGGCTTGGAGTGTTGGTGTTTTTGGTGAACTCTCAAGTGTGGTCTTCTTCTCCATTTAACAAGTAAGGGGATTCTCTTTCCATAGCCAATAGTTTATAAAACTTGGAACCTTAGGAGTGAGTGTTAGAAATTATTTGATTGAATCCTCATGGGTTAATTTGATTGATTTGATGATGAATGTGATGGATATATAATTGAATTGAGTCCTTATGTGATAATTGAATTGATGAGGTTATTTTGAGTGGTGTTGGCATGTTAATTGTATCACTTTGAATGAAAACAATAGGGAGAATTGGGAATGAAGGTTAGGTGTTTGGTATTATGCTTGAGTGAATTTTTGGCAATATTACTTGTGTAAATAAATGGTGTTCTTGCTTGGGTGTTGAGTGTATGGATGATTGCTAATGAATTAAAATTGTTGTAGCTAATTTAACTTAGTACAATAAGTGGGTGCGAGGTATACGAGGGTGTGTGCGAGGCGTACGAGTGAGTGTGCCGAGGTGTGTGAGGGTGTGCCGAGGTGGGTGTCTGTGTGCCGAGGTGTTTGATGGTGTGCCGAGGTGGGTGTCTGTGTGCCGAGGTGTGTGAGTGGGTGCGAGGTATACGAGGGTGTGTACGAGGCGTCTGTGAGTGTCTTAGCCGTGTGTGAGGGTGTGCCGCCGGTGGGTGTCTCGTGTGCCGAGGTGGGTGTCGTGTGTGCCGAGGTGTTTGAGGGTGTGCCGAGGGTGGGTGTCTGTGTGTGCCGAGGTGTGTGAGAGTGGGTGCGAGGTATACGAGGGTGTGTGTGAGGCGTCACGAGTGAGAGTCTTAGGTGTGTGAGGGTGTGTGCCGAGGTGGGTGTCTGTGTGCCGAGGGGGTGGTGTCTGTGTGTGCCGAGGTGTGTGAGGGTGTGCCGAGGTGGGTGTCTGTGTGCCGAGGTGGGTGAGTGGGTGCCGAGGTGTTCTTTTAGTCTCGTTTGTTGTTGCATTTAGCCATTGGGGCTATCTTAAATGGTGACGGGTATTAATGGTGAGTACATTTTGAGTGATTGAGGTTATGACCTCTCTTGGTGGTTGGTGTGTAAATAAAATTAAAGGTGATCATTCTATGTATGATTCTTGGTGATTGTTTGGTGTGGTGTTACATAGTCATGGTGTTGCATAGGCATGTGCATTGTTTTTGGTGAATAGGCCTCGACCTCATGAAAAATTTTGGTGAATGCCTTCGGGCCTTTTGGTGAATGCCTTCGGGCCTTTTGGTGAATGGTGAATGCCCTCTGGGCCTTTTGGTGATGGATCCACATGCATATGCCCTTGGCGTTGGGCTGCATCTCATGCACTTGCATACATTTTCTGGTGGTTGTTTGGGTGTGTATGACTATTGATGAAATTGTTTGGATTGTACGGTTTTGGTGTGCTAATGCTTATCTTATTGAGACTCACCCTTTCTGCTTGGAATGTTGCTCTTATGTGGCAACGCTTGCAGGTGACAGTGACTGAAGGGACGTGAGTACCTTCTACTAGTAGTGTCGGGTCAGCTCTGATACGTAGCACCGGGGAGGGACAATTAGACTCTGTCGTTTATGTTATGATTTAACTTTTAATTGGATAATTGTATTTTCCGTATTTCAGTTTGTTATTTCCGCTGCTATGGTGTTTGTCCCCGTACGGATTTATGGTGCTATGTCTCTTATTTGGAGTTAATTTAATTATTATTTTTGGAGTTTTAACGTGGTGGTTTAAATGTGGCACCCTCAAGTGGTTGCACTCAAATTTTTCGTACACTCTGATTTTCGGATTTATTACAATAATAGACTAGATAGAAGGGGGTGTTACACATTTCATAACTAAGAGGGCTCACAACATCGCAAAGAAAAATCAAAATCATGGAGCGAAAAAAAATAAATTTAATGAAGAAATTTTTTTTTTTGAGTTACAAGCAAATGAAGATGATAATAACATATAATATCTTCGACAGTTAAATCGTTGCAGCTAATTGTAAGTATCGTGAAAATAAGAGAAAACACCAATTGCAAGATTTAAATAAGGAAAATATTATTTTCAAAAACCATAACATGTTATTAACGTTAATAGATGAGTAGTACATTAATATAATTAGCAAAACATCTTCACAAAACACTTAGTTTGTAATCATTATGCAAAAATAAAAGTATGTTATAGCAATAGATTTTAGGGAAGACTAAATATTAAGTCAACTAAGTTAACTCTAATACCTATGTGAGTATCTAACACTAAAAGATAATTTAAAAGGAACGTACAGACATTCTCAACACACATTATTATTCTAAGATTTCAAAACCACGTAGCACAAACTATAAAAAGAAAACAACCAAAGTCAACTGAGAAAAGCTTTGAGTGTACATAGTTAGAATTAGCATTATATATATCATATAGCACCGAAAGTATCAAACAATTCACAGAGATACAAGTTCACTACAATGACAATTAGGCACATAGGACAAAACTAAATACAATAAATAATATAGACATATCTTTAACATTTAAAATCATTACATCCCATTTCACTAGTAAAAATAAAAGAAATCAACAACTATAAAATTTAGGTGAGAAAGTTATACAGATAGTAATCAAAATATCACAACACGTTTCTTTTAGTAGCAACCTTAAATAATTAACAAAGTCATTCCCTAGAGTACTAAGTCTAGATCATTAATAAGTAAATACCCAGACATCGTTTAAGACATAGTACTATTTAAATAAATGACATACTGTGTGAACATCCAATAATAAAATGGTTTAATGTAAGATAAAAGTAGACTCGATAAAAATTTTAAGTTTAACATCCAAAACCACATAAGGCAAATAATCACTACAAAGTCAAACCATATTAGTTAGCTTAAATGAATTTAGAGTTTCGAAAACAATAAAATAACGAAACCAACGACGACAATACAGAGTTCTCACAAAGAGAAAATATAACAGACACAACACATGGCTCAAGTAATAGACCAAGCTCCATGAAAAATTCTCTCTAGGGAAAAGAGTCGTTTAAGTTCTCATTTGGATTCAAACTCCTTTGTAACTGCTATAACATTAATGATTCCTCTAAAGAATACCCATCATTTATCTCATTCCATATATTACTTAACGAACTAGTTTGGTCAACTCTCGTACTATCAAGAATTAAAATAAGTAATGCATGCAACTCTACTCAGAGTTCACACATTAGAAAGCACAATAAACAATACAAACAGTCCGGTTAGGACCAAACTTGCTCTGATACCACTAATGTAACACCTATTTCTACATGATAAAATAATTTAGAAAGACATGCAAGAAAAGTCTAAGGGAACAAAGACAATCACAAAGACATGAATAAGACAACTCAAGAAAGATTAGACTAAAAGACTAAGTGTTTCAAATAAGTGGAAAGGTAAAATTCTAAAACAACTTGCAAAGTCAAAGAGAGCAACTAATATGCAAACATAATTGATGTATCAAAATGAACGATTCTGAATTTTTTTTTTGAAATGCCTCTTTTTTTTTCTTCCTATAAGTGCTTTTGGGTAGAATCACTTTTTTTCAGCACTTGTCTTTTTTTTGGGATATTTGAATTTCTCTCTTTTTTCTAATCAATTTAGGCTTTTGAATTTCAAGAATCAGACATGTATAGACAAAATAACATTAAAAGAAAATTTTGCATATGAATTATGGATCAAACAATAGCAAGTGATAAAGATGGTAAGTTGTAGATTTTTTTTCCCTGCAGCTAGACTTCGAATTTCACCCAAAAGGTAACAAATAATCACCAAACTAAACCTTCCAACAAAGATTAGAGCATTTATAATCAACTAACAACTCAAGATTACCCAAAAAAATGAAACAAATTGATAACAAAACCTAAAATCCAAAAGTATGACACGAAAGTCGGAATCTCAAATATGAGTTGAAGGAAAAAATCGAATGTGAACACAATTTTTTTTTAATGAGATGAAGTGAATTTTTTTATGGCGTGAGTTGAAGCTAAAGGAACATAACACACTATGAACTCTTTTTTTCCAAAAATTTGGAACAAAAAACTATTGATCATGGAAGAGGCTCAACGATCCACTTGATGTGAACTAGACATGTAAGTTCACCAAAAATCCAAGGATCCTTCCACAAGTCATAATTTTTCCAAACACAGAGGAACTAAAAAGGAGAAAAAACTTACAAAATGTGAAATAGAAATAAATGGTTCAAGGAAATGAAGGAACGTCACATTCAAGGATGAATGATAAATTCCATTGTTGGACCGCCACAAGCACAATGAAGCCTTTGATAAGATCCATGGAGGTTCTAAGAAGAACTAAGAGGAGCAACTTGCTCTAAACTCACAATATCATAAAATGATCAAAAGCCCTTATAAGAAGCAACACCAACCCTTTTTTTGGTCAAAAGGTCATATGATTTCATTGCAACAATGGGTCAGGCCCAAACCATACACCTACAAGTGAACAAGTTACACAAAAAATAAACACCATTCCTTTAGATCAATAATAGCAATAATAGACGATCCTAATTTAGCTAAAAACATCAGCAACAACTACAATGACAGAACCCTAATTTGGTAAGAAAACCTAGAAATGATCCATATATCGTTCCTTCCAGCAAAACAAACACCATTCCTTTAGATCAATCGAGTAGCAGGTGTTGAAGGAGAACTGAGAAGAGATTCGAGGCATGCAACGAATTCTCGCTTCGCCAGTTACAACAAACTTCTATTTCCAAAGAGCTTGTGCATCTTTCACAAGAGCACGACGGAGGAGCGGCGGAGGACGAAGAACCCACGAGCCTTGCAGATGATTATCTTGTGCTAAGGGAGCAACTATGTCAGCACATTGGTTACCCTCTCTTTTAGTCCAGGTAAAACCCGAACTCACAAAGTTAGATTTTAGAGAGTTAATATCTGTATCTCATTTCTAACCAAATTCTTTCGGCAAACCTCTATGAGGGTTTGGTTATCAAACTCAAAAATGACATGTTCAAAGTGAAGATTAGCCGCAAGCGAGACAGCATCACGAAGGCTCAACGCTTCAGCTAGAAGAGGAGATGTTGCATAGAACCTGGTTGTAGACGCTGTAAGTAAACTTCCCTGAGCATTTCTACATACAATTCTTGAATGTCCTTTACCCGTTGATTGTTCAAAGGCTGAGTCACAATTGACTTTTATATAAGGGTCACGAGGTGGTCTCTATTAAATTGGAGGGGCCAGCATACTAGGGTGGTGTTCAGCCTAATTTTGTGAGTTGTTATCAGCTTTGAGATTATTTGATGATAAAACAAATTTTTTTTAACGAGATGAAGTGAACTTTTTTTTATGGCATGAGTTGAAGCTAAAGGAACATAACACACTGTGAACTCTTCTTTTTTTCAAAAAATTTGGAGCAAAAAACTATTGATCATGGAATAGGCTCAACGATCCACTTGATGTGAACTAGACATGTAAGTTTACTAAAAATCCAAGGATCCTTCCATAAGTCATAATTTTTCCAAACACAAAGGAACTAAAAAGGGGAAAAAACTTACAAAATGTGGAATAGAAAAAAATGGTTCAAGGAAATGAAGGAACGTCGCATTCAAGGATGAATGATAAATTTCATTGTTGGACTGCCACAAGCACAATGAAGCCTTTGATAAGATCCATGGAGGTTCTAAGAATAACTAAGAGGAGCAACTTGCTCTAAACTCACAATATCATAAAATGATCAAAAGTCTCTTACATGAAGCAACACCAACCCTTATATAAATAGCTAGGGTTTGACCATGACAACACAAGCAAAATAAGGCCCAAATACAAGCCCACAAGTTTAGAAATGCCTACATATTTCAACCCAAGTTTCAAACTTAAAACATAGTCTATTACAATTAAAACAAAATTAAGTTTATCCTAATTTTAATAAAATAGATTATCATGATGTTCTTTCGATCCGCATCACTTAGCCCCCAATTATGTCACGACAGTTGAAGACGAAATATCGATAAAATAACATATTTAACCATTCTAATTATTATCCAGGTAATACTCAATTTAGTCCCTAACTTTTCAAAAATGTTCAATTTAGTCCCTGATTTTCACATATGTCAATTTATTCCTCAACATTTACAAATGTGTGTCAATTTGGTCCTTCTGTCAACCATGGTTAGTTACAAAGCTGACGTCGCAAATGTCAGGGACGAAATTGACACTACCAAAAAAATAAAAAAAATCCATGTCAGAATGTCACGTCACATAAATGTTGGGGACTAAATTGATACTTTTAAAAAAAATATATGTTACGAAGACCAAATTGATACTAAGTTATATAACTTTGAGAGAAATTACACTTTGTATTGTTTATTTGAAAGTATTGTCCACTTATCAATAAAAACTTATCATTACCTCAACATCTTATCAATAAAAAAAGTACTGTACACTTATTGCTAGGGATGGCAATGGGGCGGGGTGTAACACCATTTTCTAAACCTCATTTATTTTAAATAAAATCAGAGTTCTTCGCAATTTAACTTCGCCATATTGAAAAAGGCGTTACACTTTACTCTCAAAAACGATCTCAATTAATAACGTCGATAATTTGAAATCTCATAGCAAATGGAAAAATAATCATCAAAACACGTCTTCACATTAAAGGGTCTTAAAACCACAACTCGAAGTCTCAAATAAATATTGAAATCTAAATAAATAGCGTTTACGCCCCCCGGTGTTACATATTAGAGCGACGACTCGACCCGACAGAAGATAGGAAAGCCAGAGACCTTCACTCGCGGTTACCTGCAGCGTTGCCACATAAGAGCAACATTCTAAGCAGAAGGGGTGAGCATTAACAGAAATAATAAGCAATGACAGCAGTAAATAAGTAGCAGGTAACTCACAGCAAGCACATAAAACTCAACACATCATATCACGGCACAAGGTACAAACTCCATTAGTAAATAGATACCAACACTCGTTATAAATGGACTCATCAATGAATGCAACCCCTCTGGGCATATGCATGCGGTACCGATCTCGTAAAAGGCCACGACGGGCATACCACCAAAATAATCACGTGTTGTAGCATCACAGCTACCTCGAAGATGCATATGACAATGCGACTCATGATTCATGCATAGATACACATACTCAGAGCATTTAATTAATAAATACCATACCACTGAAATTATTATCACACAGAAATACCACGTGTTGTAGCATAACAACTACCTCGTAACTCTCACCTGTTTACAGCATCACAGCTGCCACATATCACCTATACACACCACGCCAAACAGCGCGCACAACCAAAACACACACAGCACAGAAATTGGCACACAGCACCACCAGACAACACCAGCACAACAGACACACGCAACACCACAAATTGGTGCACAACACCACTAGACAATGCCTGAACCTACGCACTAGGCGCGCCCACACACAGGACACAAGGGCAGCGACAATAACCCGCACAACGTCCTATTCGTTCGATCATTTTACCAAACAGCGGCTAGGAGCGGTATTTTTCAGCAATCGTACACGAACTCCGACAATTAATTTAGCATATCAAACGATGTCGGAATTTTGCAAACAAATATCCTCTGGAAAGCTTAAGATGTCTAGTTTCTAGAAATAATTTTTATTTATTTTTTTAGGTACCCAAATAGTACATTTTTGCAAAATACCTCTCGAGTGTACGAAGTTCGACGACTTACATTAACTAAATTGTAACCCATTTTTCTCTTTGAATTCTCAACCAAAACGAAATCCGTGTCTAAATTGAAGCCCCGTGAGTCTAGTTTACAATGAGATAAAAATAATTCGAAAACCAGTTCGGTGGAAAGAGTTATGAACAAAACATTGAACCTATACCCATACGGGTTCATGCGATTTTTCAGATTCTTTTACCCATTTTGTAAAAATGTTTTCTCCAATTATACTGACTCAAATTTAGCGAAACCAGTTGCCTAAAGTGAAGGAAATCGTGTCTACTTTCCAATGAAACAAATCCCACGCAATTCGGGCCAATAATGAAGTCACAATCACGAAATACTGGACACCTATCAAAACGGTTTCAAAACGAAATTTCAGCACATCAATTCCTCTCTTTGCACAACAACCACTAGAAACCGTTTTTAACGAATCAACATCACGATATGATCGACAAACACAACCCACACGCACGCATGCCCGTGGCGCCACCCAAGGCAGCCACACCCACACCCGCACACACACGGCCAAGGCTAGGGGCCTACGTCGTGGCAACACGAAACGACAACTTAACACGGAAACAACGATAATCGTCACCGCCGCACACCCACGCAAATAACCACAACGCGCCATCAATGACAACGACTCGCAAACAACAACTAATAAGACGCAACCACACACAATAATAAGGAATTAACATCAACATCATTGCGAAAGCAACACACAACATCACGCCATTATCAAGAATCATCATCAAAATCATATATCATCAAAATCAATCATCACATAAAGACAAACACCATTGAAGATTCAATAACAACATATCATGCGAAAACAATAGCAACATCGCACCATCATCAATTTCAATCCAACATCGCAAATAATCCAACCAAACCCTAACTACCCATATACCCTCATCATAACCCATTATTAGTGTTAAAACCCACCCTTACCTCGAATAACGTAAGCTCCAAGACCACGATGAAGACGACACAAGCGAAACGAAACCACGGCCTTCCCCTCCTTGTGCGACTCATCTTCCTCTTTTTCTCTTCTCTCTTCGCAACTCTCCTCTCTTCTCTCTATTTCGACTCACACTCTCTCTTTCTCTCCTCTTTCTATTTTTGATTCCTTTTTAAATGAGCATCAACACTCTAACCCTTTTTAATTTGATTTTTAATTCCCAACCATACGCTACTTTTCCTCCCTCCCATAACCACTTTGGTTTTTTTCCCTAGAAACTTGCTTTTAAAATAATAATAATAATAATAATAGTAATAATAATAATCATCATATATTAAGTATTTCTAACATCAATTTTAGTCCTTCTCAACATGGTCTCTATGCCAAAAACTCTCCAATTTGGTCCACTACCCTATCAAATCAACTCCAAATAATTTCTAATAAAATTTGGGGCGTTACACGGGGCGGGGGCGGGGAGTACTCTCCCGCTCCCCGTCCCCGCCTCCCAAATTGTCCCCCGTCCCCATCCCCGTTCCCCGTCTCGGGACATTTCCTCCCCCATCCCCATCCCCACGGATCCCCGCGGTCCTCGCGGGGACCCCAAGAGTTTATTAAAAGTTAGCAAAAATATAAAATAAAATATAATAAAATTAGAAAAATATATAAAAAGTAAGACTAAAATTCAAAAGTTTAATATTGTAATATAAAAGCCGTTTTTAACCGATATAAAAAGCCTTTTTCTTAGAGTGGGGTTTTGTACACAAAGTTGTAGCCTAGGATTTGATCTAGAATTTTAATCAATGGCTAGGAATACAACTCACATGGATCAAGGGCATGAAGAAACACAAAATGAGGTGAAAAATAGCTGGAAAATTCGGAGCAAATGAGGCCTTGGTGCCCAAGTTTTGCAAGCTTGCCAAAAGATAGTACATTTTGTCTTATTGAGGACACTTCCTTATTTTTACCATTTTTCATTATTCTTTTCATGATAATTCCATAAATTCCACCCATTTTGGGCCATATCCTAGAATTCAATGATTGGCCCAAACTTCTATGATATCACCATTCCCAAAATTGATATGAAACCTCACCTTGCAATTCTGAAGGAAATTCCCTTTTTTGTTGACTTTTTAAAAATTTGACTTTTTGTACAAAAATCAACAATGCATGCGCAACACACATATAACTCAAACATTTTCCCCAAATAAATTCCCTTAAAAGTGCACAATGATTCTTGATGAGAAATTATCCTACTTTGCAAAATGACCAAAATACCCTTTGACCTAAAAACTTGCTTCTTGCCCAAAAAATGCATTTTCATTCTAAAAATGATTCTAAAAACCCTAGGATGACTTCAAAACCTTAAAAATGCATGCAAAATGCTCCTTACAATCTACAAAATGATTTCACACTTCACAGTTTACTATTTTTGTGAAAAATTAGGGTTTTGACCCTAGGCGGACAAAATTAGGGTATGACACTAGTTAGGCGTAGGCTACCCAGGAAACCAAAAAAAAGAAACTCTTCTCTGATTTTTGAGTTGTTATTTGTAATTAAGGTATACTTGTGGAAGTGTCTACTAGACAAAGTTAAATTTAACCATAGTTTAATCTATGAATGGTGTGTTACCTGGTTAGAGTGTATCTCTACTGTATGTTGTGGTGTCTCTTGCTTCATATGGTCCCATTGTATTGTTATTCCAGTATGGTTCAAGGTTTTGAGTACTCTAAATACTTATTTATTTGCCTTAAGAATTATTTGCCTTAAGAATTAACATTGAGGGTAATGTACTTGTTTCACTTTTCATGTTTTTGTTTCTTTTTTTAAAAGTGAGAATGACATTTTATCACTATAAAACCATATACAACCCATAAAATAAGAAACTTACAAAGTTTTATATAAATAGTTCTAAATTATAGGCCCTAGTTTTTAATGGCTTGGGTTTAGGATACTAAAGAATTCCTTAGTTTTTTATACTAAATTAGTATCAGCCATTAGATCTGTATTTTTTTAATTAAACCTGATCCAAAGGTTGTCAATTAAAGAGGGTACCAATGTGATTTTACATATCCCAACCATCCATTAATAAAAAAACATATTTATTTATAAAATTATATATATATATATATAAATATATTATATATAATATAAATATATGTGTGGTGGTTGCAGGTGGTGGTTGGCGGGTGAACTCAAGCGACCGACGCGACGATGCACCAGTGGTGCACTGGTGACCGACGGCGATTGGTGGCGGCGACCATGGTGGTGCCATTAACCACAAATATGAAATCTGTGGTTAATAGCATCCAACTAGTGTTTTTGTGCATATATGTGGTTTGTGGCATATTTGCAAAACAATAACATAATAGCATTTTCAAAATTTATATTTAACACTGAAACAAGAACATAATCAAACTAGAAACACTAGTTGGATTCCACTAACCTCAAATATGAAGTCTGTGGTTAGTGGCCACTAACCACAAACTTCATATTTGTGGTTACCGGATTTTTTTAATTATTGTGGAAATGACTCATATACCCCTTAAGAATTTGTTACTAAGCTTTTGGCTTAGTATCCTAAATCAGACTCATTTTTATTATATGCATATGACTTGTAAACAAATCAAGTTATAGGCCAAAATGACTCACTGAAAATGGTTATAAATTTCGAGACTATTTTTGCAGTTAATCACTTATTGAGGAACTTTGGCTAAGATTAAGTCAGATCATAGTCTATTTATGAGTGATGTATTCTCCCAGTGGACTGTCATTTGTGAATATCAGAGTCGTGGGATTAATAGTGTTCATTAGCAATTATTATTTTGGAGTGACACTACTACCTCTTGGAGTATGGTTCTTTCGAATTGTCGGGGTTTTTCAAACATTGGTTGTCTATTATGACTTGTGAGTAACTCAAATAATCATAAATATATGAAATTTTTGTATTTTCAAAAAAATATCATAGATCAATTTAATCATCTTCTAAATAAGTGCAAAATCTAATAAGTTGTCACTAGTAAAAAAAGAGGATTTAAAGTCGGATATTTTGGACATTTAAAGTCGGATGTGCATCCGACTTCTATTAAGGCGACTTAGAAAGTCTGAAAATTTTAAAGTCGGATGGACATCCGACTTTAAAAGACGGTTTTAAAGTCGGATAAATTCAATAATCCGACTTTAAAAGACGATTTTAAAGTCGGATAAATTCAATAATCCGACTTGAAAAGTTTTATTGTAACGTGTTATGATATCTCTAGAACACATTTAAAGTCGGATTAAGAATGATATCCGACTTTAAAAGTCTTATTTTAAGTCGGATATAAGGCCGTAAAAAAAGAATATCCGACTTTAAAACTACTTTTTTTTTAGTTTAATTATTTTTTTGATTGACCCTTCTTACACAATAATTTCCTGCACATGCTTTAAAGTAATTAAAATACTACAATTTCAGTTAGGCAAGAGGGACACATACAAACACGGTAATTAAACTACTTTACTTAAATATATAGAGTTAAACTGATAGATTTCATACCAAAATATACGCTAATACTACACTTCCATCGATTAAAAAAAAACAAGTAAATAAATTCTTGATATTCTAATAATATATTCCAAAATGTACGATAATGAACTACACATTCACTTAAGTTTCTTCTTTCTTCTTATAAACAAGTAAATAAATTCTTGATATTCTAATAATATATTCCATTGATAAGGAGACCATCAGGAAGGCAAGAGATTTTCCAGAATCCAAAGACCTTAATACCTGCAAATATATATCAGAACATAAAGGATAAATATAAGCTACAAAATTTGCAAGGGAGCACAATGCAAGCATTAAAAACAGATAAGGATAATTCATAGCATAATTAATGAATGAAGATCAGAGATGTGATCTAGGTTACCTTGTGGCTATTCTTATACCAATCACCAATGAGTAAAGTAAAATCTCCGTCAGGGTATGGATAAGGCACTGATATCACAGATCTATGATATACATTGATTGCTCCAAACCCTCCAGCTGCTCTATGTAGTTGAGTTGATGGAAAGTATATATGTGTAGGTTCCAATTTGATCCTTAGCCTGAAACTTGTATGTGTAATTTGATTTTGGAAGAATGGGGCAATTGGTCCCCAATACCCCATCTTGCCATGAGTTTTTCCTTTGCTTAATGCCATTCCTAGTTTACCACAACAATGTTTAAATAAGGATACTAAGAATCAACATTACATTGGTCTGAGCGGAACTGGATTTGGTTTCCTTGAGAAAGGTCTCGTCTCGGGTTCCCCCCTAAACATGGTCGGGAGGGGAGACCTCCTTGAGAAAGGTCTCGTCTCGGGTTCCCCCCTAAACATGGTCGGGAGGGGAGACCTCCTTACATGACAGATATTAGTCATCGACAAAATTAGTTGATACTTCGTATTAATAACATTGTTAAAAATATGGATACTAAGAAAATGCATAAGAGATTAAGATACTGACCAAGTGAGAAGAAATGGCTCATCCAGCTTGTTAACAAGGTTGAAAATTACATTTTCATTAGTTACCAAGTCTAGTTGAGGAGTACCTAGTGGAGAAAGAGTTCCATAAGTAACAGTCCATGTATAATATTTGTATGCATCTTCTGCTTCCACTACAGAAACACTAAGCAGAACCAGAACAATAGCATGAAGGAGATGTAGCAAACTTGTGCTTCTCATTTCGTCTACAATCAAGATAGGTATTGAAGGTAACTTGCACATGATTTAGAGTACAAACATTTTGTCGAATTTTAAACATGTAAAAGCAGGCCTGTATGAAGTCTACTAACTAATAGATAATACTCAACTCCTCAAGTAGAAACAATAGAACCTTATTTTCATGACTTAGCAGTATGTGTGTCAACAACCTTATTTTCAACTAGATCACATTTATTCCCCACTAGAAGCTTGCATACACTGTCATTTGCAAATCTACCAATTTCATTTGCAAATCCCAAAAACTTGTAAGAATTGCAAAAGTTTAGTCACAAAATAAGTATCAAGTCAAATGTTAGGAAGAAAGATGAAAAAGGCTTGAGTACTGTTAATGCTAAAGGAAGCTATGTGCAAGCCTCAAATAGTCAAAGTGGTTGGTTTGGGGTTGTTGCTATGGCTCTTCCTGACTTCCACATGTTCTAATTTCCAATTACATGTGAACAATTTTGACAATAAGTGATCTTAAATAGTCCATGTAAGATAGGAATAAAATAAAAGTATCCATTGATTGACAACATAGACTAATATCATCTACTGCATAATCAAATGAATATGACCTTCTTAAAGAAGTGCCACTTCAGGGAGCATCTAATAGACAATTCCGCATGATGTTCATGAGTGGAGCCCTGAACCAATCTAGAAAGTTGCAGCCCACGAAGCCTTAAAATGAGATCTGTAGAAGATGAAGATGAAGCTCGTTGTTGAAGAAGATGAAACGCGATAGAAGCGTGAGCGACATGGAACAGAGAGCAACATGATGTTTGTGAGCGAGATGGAACCCTAGAGAGAGAGAAAAGAGAGCGACTCAGAGAGAGAGAGAGGAAGTGGGTACCGTTCTCTTTTAGGATTTTCGTTCTCGAGCCTTCGTCGGATGCAACCTGATGGCAAATCGTTCTTAAGCTCTCTACCGTTCTTGATGGCAATGAAGGGGAGAGGTTGGGTATAGAGAACAAGGAGAAGAGAGATGGAGACGAGAGAGATCGAGGCTTGAGTTTAGGGTTTCAAGCGTATAAGAGACGAAGTGGAGAAGAGAGCGTGCGCGAGTGAAGGAGTGCTTTTTTTTTTGATAAGCTAGAGTTTCAAACGTAAAAAAAATACCCCTTTAAAGACGGATGTAATTTTTCATCCGACTTTAAAGTTAAGCGCCTGAAATTTTTTCCTATGGTATTACAAAATTGCCACCGCGTCCATATTTTAAGTCAGATATATTGGCATCCGACTTGAAAAGTCCCATTCTATTCCTGTTTTTTCACTAGTGTGTTCTAAATTGTTTGCAGCTATGGATGCATCTGCAAGATTGCTTGTACAAGGAACTTGAACATAACACCTGTTTCTATCTAGCAAACCAATAAGTAAATGGTCAACCTCATATATAAAGTTATGAACATTTGTTCCAAACAAAGGTGTTATGAATGTAAGGAAGGAAAAATAAAGTAAAATGGATATGTATGTATTCCTTGTTATAACAAAGTTTAACTTATACTCCCTCTGTCTCATAATATAAGGTCACATTGCACTTTTCACAGTTATTATGAAAAGTTGATAGAGTAATTAATATGTTAAAATTTTGTATGACTATTACTAAATTACCCTAAACACTCAATGTTAACTTGAACATAACACTTTTTTCTATCTAGAAAACCAATAAATTAGTGGTCAATCTCATCATATATAAAGTTATGAACATTTGTTCCAAAATAAAGTCATATTTTTAAAAGGTGTTATGAATGTAAGCTAGAAAAAATAAAGTAAATAGATGTATGTATTCCTTGTTATAACAAAGTTTAACTTGTTTATTACAGACATTGAGAATAATATGCACCATATGTTATAGGTTATAAAGACTCGTCTGGATAAGAAATCTGAGCCTCAGATATGTCATGAGCTAAGACTTGAGAGGAGAGAATGATAAAAAACACAAGAAATAGGGATTTATGTGAATTTAAGTACATCATGTTTCTTCTTTTGTGAGTAGCAATTCAAGAAAAGTAGAGATAATGGTTGTTAAACAATGTAGTCTTTATATATATAGTTCTTAAATACGTTAAGTTAGCAATTCAATAACATTACCTATTCAAATGGCCAAGAGTCAAGTTTAATTTTAACCAAAATTTATGGGTGACTCAAATCCAAAAGAAATTTAATTAACTATACTTATATAATAAGAAACAATGGTAACGTTTATTTATGTAATCGAGCGTATGTGGCTTGTCATGCCGCATACAATTTGGGGAATAATTTTTTGGCCAATTGGGTTCCAATATTTTGGTCTATTGACTTTTTTTTCACTTTGGTTTTTTTCCCCTTTCTTTTACTTTTTTTGTTACCATCTTAATAGTGTGCAATTTTCATCGGCTTTATCGATGACTAATGTACATCGGCGAAGTTGGTTGTCCACGAGTACTAGGTTTTGTCGGCGTGTGTGGTTATATCCTCCCAACAGAGTTTTACCGATGACTAATCTACATTTTTCTTTTATATTGTTATATTTTAAAGTTGGATGCTAAATAGTGTGTTTTATTGTACTTGATGAGGACTAAATCATTTTGTAGCAAAATGCGTAACGTGAAATGTTAGATAGTATATTTTGGGTTACTTTAGTATTCAAATTTTTTTTAACTATTCAAATACTTCGTTCCTCAATAATCTATTTGATGGTAAAACAATTTGTCGCCAAAATACATAAAGTGTGATTCTAGGTATGTGTTTTGGGGTACTTTAGAATCTTGAAAAAAAAATTACATGTCCAAATTGGTAATTTCTTCTTTATTTAGATAATTTCGCATCAAGAAGTATTAGAAGCATAATTAAATTGATATTTACTTTTAAATAAATCTCTGCATGAGACCTACGTACGTGTTTCACTTTTTACTTATGTTGTCTTCTTTTTTCTTTAATTATGAGTTAAGTTTTCATGTGTACATTTTTTTTTGTATAAACTGGGTATCCTCTACGCGAACTCTAGAGACTAATCCCTCGAACCGTTAAGACGGTATTATCGGTTAAGTTTTTATGGTTACATTTGATGAATATGGATAATGTTATTATAGGTTGTTGTTTATTTTACAACTTTAAACTGATTGTGTTATGACTTCATCTAATATGTGTGATTACGCTGTTGTTTATACTCCAACTTTAGTGTTATGACTTGATCTAATATGTGTGACTTTTGTCTTTAAATGTGATGTCTTTCTAATACTTAGAATTTGTTTACTCAAAAAAAAAAATACTTAGATTTTGTTTGATGTTGTTATTTACTGTTGTTTTTATGCTTCTTTTCTTTAGAGGTTTACTCTTTAACAAATTGTTAGCCAACCCGTCCATCGGACGGGTCGTAGGGCTAGTGTATATAATTCTAATTGATTTTTTTAGAATTAAAAGTATAATCATGAAAGTATATAAAATTTGTAATATAATAAGGTTGGAGTATCTACCAGCATTTCCCAATGGATTTTATGTTTAATTTTTGATTTATGAACTTTCAAATTCACGAGAGATGAAACGGTGAATTAAATAGATGTATCATATTTGATAAAAGAAAATAGATATATCATACAGGATTCATATACTTACACGTGTGTAGAGTAGAGGTATTAATTTGGGGTTGGGCATTGAACACGTCTAAATTTCATTAAAAACATGTATTCTTTCTGTCGTTTCAAATTATGTCGTTAAAGGTTATACTATATATGTCGTTTTACTGTATAATTTAGGCTTAAATATATTTTTGGTCTCTATAAATATGGAGTATTTTGATTTTGGTCTCAACAACCTGGTGTCTTCGCACTGTTCCTATTTTACCACCTGGCATGGGGTACTTTACACACAAGTGTGGATAGGAGACTGCAGCTAAAAGGGCGTTGAGGGTCGATCTTTCCATGATATCATGTTGTAGGAAGATTGAGCTTGGACGACCATGTACTGTAACACTATGGTCTTTGCATGCTCCTTTTTACCAAAGGTTGTGCGAAGATTCAGATATTCGCAGACTACCACTTGCTCTCCTAAGAACCCTACCAAGGTGTCGGGATACTCTTTCAGCATGCTTGATGGGAATTTGTGTTCGTCAAAGCACTTTCCATAGATGACGTTGTGTGAGATGCCTCTATCTATCAGGACCTGTGCTACTCTGAAGCCGCTGGTGGTGACCGATATCACGATGGGGCCGCACACCATTGAACTCATGGATCTCGAAGGAAATGCTTGGGTATTTCTGCACAACACACTCCCCCACCCAAGAATCCTCTGGCAATTGAGTTGATTCCTCCTTTTCTTGCAGTTTCATGTTCAACTTCCTCCGGTGCGCTTTCTTGGGGTTTTCCACTACCGGTTTCTTGTCGGTTGGTGCTACCCTTCCGGCGCTTCCCTTCACTTGTTTCTCCCTCCTTCACAAATTTTTTCAAGGCCCCCCTCTGGATCAGCTGTTCCATTTGCTGCTTAAGGGTTCAACAATCGTCGGTTGTGTGTCCGTCATTCCTGTGATACCTGCAATAAGAGTCTGGGTTTCTTCCCATTGTTCCCAATGGGGACGGCCTCCGTATGGTGCCATCCTACAGGGATTTGTCTAGAAATTCCGATGGCCTAGCGTTCAATGGCGTGAATCTGTCTTCCGTAGTCGGTCTTGTTGTTTGGTACTTACTCTTGTTGTGTTTTTCTCTTCTGTCCCTTGTTGGGGGTCGGGCGCGTTGGGGCTCTGCTTGTTCTACTGTTGCGGCTCGCCTTCCTAGTTCCTTCTCCCTTTTCCCAGTGTTGGACTCCTCAGCTTCAATATGATTTTCTGCTCTTAATTACCCTCACCCCGTCCATCGTTCGAGGTTTCCAAACGATTAGTGTTTCGCTGAAAGTTCCACTTCACGGGCCTTTGATGAAAGCGGTTACGAAGAACTTTTCGTCTGGTTTCTCGATGAGGACAGTGGTCTTATTAAACTGGTCTAGGTAGTTCTTCAGGGGTTCGGTTTTCCCTTGGCGGACGTCAAACAGGTTTCCGAGGCCGACCTCCTTCTTCTTGTTGGATGAGAAATGTTGGACAAACCTACTTGCGAGATCTACAAATCCTGTAACTGATCTAGCCGAGGGTCCTTCATCCATTTCAGGGCCACTTTTGCTAGGGTACCTGCAAACATTTTACAACTGATGGCGGCCTTACCGCCACTGATGAACATATGGGTTTGGAAGGCGTCTACATGGCTTTGACAGTCCCCAAAGCAATTGTAGCTGCCAATCATTGGTTCCCTGAAGCGAGGGGGATCTCCACCGCCTGGATCTCCACCGTGAACGGTTGAAATGCCCGTAGTGGAGTTCTTGTTTCTTCCAACACATGGTTGAATCTTCACAATCTGCTAGCGGCTGCTCTGCAACTAAGGCTCCCGCGCTTCTAGAGCTTGGGAACGTAACTATTGTTCTTCATTCCTTCGTTGCTGGTCTGCGTTCTGGGTTTGCAGCACTTGTACTGCGTTCATCAATTCCTCCAAATGAGGGTTACAAGAAATAAGGAGTTTAACGTCACTTACTTAGCGTCAGGTTTCTTCGACCGATGCTAAGTTAATGAATGTGAGGAAAATTTTCATTTATTTAATATCGATTCTAAATCGACTATAGCGTAAATGAGATACCTTCCAAATCCAAATTGTGGTAACCTCTCAACTTGGTATTTTTTCCCTTTAAAAATCTGAAACTGTTCTCTCCAGTTCCAAAAAAGTGAGCTACCTTTCCCTTTCAAACCCTAGTTCTCATTCTCTACTTCGATTTGTGCCTTCCGTCGATTCACGATCTATGCCTCTTCCTCTGCAAAATCGAAACTGAAGTCTCTCTCTAAGTCTCTATATCTCAATCAATCTCAATGCAAATCTCATTTTTGTTAAATTCCCTGTGTTTCCCAGCGTTCTAATTTTTCCCCATCTGATCTCTCTGAAAATTACATATTCAGGTATTAAATGCAGGGTTTGGGATCGACGGAAAGAGGTTTAGTGGCGGTTACAACCGACGCTAAACCCCAATTTTTACCGACGCTATTCCCGTTTTTTTCTTTGTAGAAGAAGATAATTTCTTATCTCATTTTTAATGTAAAATAGTTTCTTTTGAATAGAATACTCTTATTATTAATAAGGGTGTTACCGAAAAAGAGGAACTATTACTCTTGAAATTTTGAAGTGAAAAATAATTTGAGAGAATTATTTTGTTGTAGAACTACACTTCATATGAGATGAAGGGAGTAATACACGTTGGTTCATCTATTGAATATTAACTATGTTCTTTGATATTTTTATCTTTCACATTTTATTCCAAAACAATAGGGGTTATAGAAATTGGAGGTATAATTTACTCTCTCCAATTATATCTTGCTATAATTAAGATAATCTATAGTCTTTGCATTTAAATTAAGTGGATTCGTATAATAACTAAATTATTAAAAACATGAGGGAGTTATGTTTTTAATCTCCACCATTAGATTATCTAGTCTCCATTTTAATATTTTTAAAACACACTTTCTCTCTCCTTTTACATAATAAATGAGTGGTTTTGATTGAACACGAGAGAAAATAACCTAATGAAATCTTTTCCCGTAAGTATGGAACAGATGGAGTATTTAGATACGGTAAAAAAGCTTTATATATTTGTTTCTTGAAACGACCATATCCCTTTTAATTCACATATGGCCTTCCTTATAGGCCTTTTATTGGGCTGAGCCAATTGATCAGCCTTTTGGGTCTTGTCCAGTAATAGTTCTTCAAGCAGCAAGCACGTTGTGAACAGTGGCGGATCCAGGACCCTAAGGTCAGAGTTGTCAAATTTTTTAAATACACAATTTGCTAAAAATATAATTAAAAACAACTATAATATATTTAAATTATACATTTCATAACTGTCCTCTAGGTGATAAATCGTTAAGTAATAAGCTCAGTCAATTTTATAGAATACATCACTCTCAATGTATGTCACCAAACAATCGTTTATCCGTGTATCCCTCATCCGGTTACACAACATATTATTCACAATATTCATAGCAGAGAAAGCTCTTTCTACAATTATTGTTGCTCTTTTGGCAAAACTAGTCTCACTTTCTTCAAAAGAAGACTTTATCAGGTTCAAATTGTGTTGCACTAGACCAACACAAATTAAATAGCACTTATAAGTTCCTAAATACAAATTAAATAGCACTAAAAAAATCGATATATATATATATATATATATATATATATATATATATATATATATTCAAAAAATACAATACAAATTCAAATTAAATCGACTTTTTTGTTACAGTATTACTGGTGCGCAGTATCCACCAACTTTGTCGGTGACTATTCTAGTCCGGAGGACCCAGCGACTGGGAATCGGTATATCCAGCTTTGCCCGTCTATGTGGTGCTCCCCTCCCAACTGAGTTTTTGCCACACCCAAAATTTGAACTTGAGACATTGTGATAGGTTCCAAGTTACCACTCAGATCAACTGTTGTTGGTAAAAAATTCAAATTAAATAGACAAAAATAATCAAAATAAATTAAATAGCACTAACACAAAATACAAATTAATTAAATAGCACTAACCACTAGTAAAAAAAGAGGATTTAAAGTCGGATATTTTGGACATAAGTAGGATGTGCATCCGACTTCTATTAAGGCGACTTAGAAAGTCTGAAAATTTTGAAGTCGGATGGACATCCGACTTTAAAAGACGGTTTTAAAGTCGGATATATTCAATAATCCGACTTTAAAAGATGAATTTAAAGTCGGATAAATTCAATAATCCGACTTGAAAAGTTTTATTGTAACGTGTTATGATATCTCTGGAATACATATAAAGTCGGATTAAGAAGGATATCCGACTTTAAAAGTGTTATTTTAAGTCGGATATAAGCCTATATAAAAAGAATATCCGACTTTAAAAGTACTTTTTTTTGGGTTTTAATTATTTTTTTGATTGACCCTTCTTACACAATACTTTTGGTGTTTACAATTTAGAGAACACAAGAATAACTATATAATCAAAACTCTTTAATTATAAATCAAGAAATACACATTAATGAGTGTTCTCAAATTTTTTAAAAAAAAATCAAAGACAAAAACATTCTACATCATCTGCAGAGGGATCCAAAAACATAAATTCCTAATATCAAACAATCTTGACACAAACCCTAAACATTACATACTAAAATCTGGGACAAACAATATTGAAGAGGTCAAGGTCATATTCAAGTCAAAAATACATGGCATGTGCAGTCTTAGGTACATCATCCGCAGTGACAGATTCTAAGGGACACCTTCCGCTTCGAGGCGGTAGTAAATATGTCATCTCTGCTGCCATATTGTGCTTGACCCCATCAATACAAATCCTCCAACTGTAGCACATAAAACAAGTCAACAACCATTTTGATAGATAATGAAGTCTCTAAGAAACAATGAAGTCATACATATGTGTACAAATCGAGATGATATGCAGAAGTAGCTGCCACAAAGGATAAATAGATTCTTCTGTTATTTTGAAAAATATAGAGGTAAGCTTATTACATCAGAAACGGACCAGCTCATATTTAATTATGATTAAGTCCTTAAGGAGAAATTTTACAGAACAATAAGTTATCATAGAGAACTTGTTTGAAATGTTTAAAGCCCCTTATTGATAATATTGGAGAGACTATCTTATCTGAGTACCACATTATTGAAATTTAATCTAATTAACTCAAAGATAACAAGAAATGTAAGTAGGATATGATGGCAAGGGATACTAAGCTTACACATTGACAAGGATTGATGCTATCAGTCCATTTCTCTCTCATTATTAATAGCAAAGTGATTAAAGAGAATACTATACTAGCAAATATAAACATTACAGATTGATCGGTGAAACAAAATCACATGCTAGGAAAAATATAAAATAGGACCAACCTCAAGAACCTAGTAGGGTAACTATTTCCCTAATAACCGCAATTTCCAAGAATAAGGAAAACGAAAAGATCAGTCGCACTTGAATAGAGAAGGTCTTGAACTCTATAATTGCAGGTCTAGAACACTAAACAAAATTTTAGGAAAAGCACACTTAAAATTTCAAGTAAATTACCTGTACAAGCTTCAATTATTACCTTCTCTCTTGCTCAATGTTGTCAAAACATTCCGTCTTTGCCACATCAGAAACGGACCAGCTCATATTTAATTATGATTAAGTCCTTAAGGAGAAATTTTACAGAACAATAAGTTATCATAGAGAACTTGTTTGAAATGTTTAAAGCCCCTTATTGATAATATTGGAGAGACTATCTTATCTGAGTACCACATTATTGAAATTTAATCTAATTAACTCAAAGATAACAAGAAATGTAAGTAGGATATGATGGCAAGGGATACTAAGCTTACCTGATGACAAGGATTGATGCTATCAGCGTCCATTTCTCTCATTATTAATAGCAAAGTGATTAAAGAGAATACTATACTAGCAAATATAAACATTACAGATTGATCGGTGAAACAAAATCACATGCTAGGAAAAATATAAAATAGGACCAACCTCAAGAACCTAGTAGGGTAACTATTTCCCTAATAACCGCAATTTCCAAGAATAAGGAAAACGAAAAGATCGATCGCACTTGAATAGAGAAGGTCTTGAACTCTATAATTGCAGTCTAGAACACTAAACAAAATTTTAGGAACGGCACACTTAAAATTTCAAGTAAATTACCTGTACAAGCTTCAATTATTACCTTCTCTCTTGCTCAATGTTGTCAAAACATTCCGTCTTTGCCATATCTCTGTCACCAATAGCGATTGCACCTGCTGGCGCCACTAAACAAGTTATTCTCTGTCTCTCCACCAACGGATGTCTATCACCATTTATGTTGAGGCACAATCATTGGGAACTGCCTTAATGCTAACAGCACAAGTCTGATCCTCCACCGCCATTTTTGTCGAGATTCAATCACTAGGCTATTATATCAAGAACTATTTCTATCAACTATTGAAGAGATAAAAGTGAACTCGAAGCCTATTAGTTTCTAAAGGCATTATATATGTTCTCCAATTTTTATTTTATTTAAAGCTCATCCATTATCACTGAGGAGGGCCAATCATATCAAATATACACCATGTGCCCAGACTTCCAAAAAAAAAATAGTATATACCTCATATTTATCAATATATTAAGATGCCCTGCCTCAGGCTGGTGTAGTTCAGCGTTTTGATCCTTATTGGTTGTATGCACCATATCCTGAACACCAAAATTGAACAGGATGACTTATTGGTAGTGAAAATTTTAATGCATGTATTATAATATTTGACCATGACATACTAAAGTCCATAACATGAGATGCATGTGACAGTATTAGCTTACTGATTTTTAGTGGCTTTCATGGGTAAATATAGCAGAGAAGCTGTAGCCTACCATTTTATATAAACCATCCCACGCCAGAAAAGAATCTGGTAGGAGGACATGGTACAAACTGCGGGTTGAAATCGCTTGAGTCCTCAAAGGGACTAGACTCGCAAAAATGAACTACCCACCCACCGGAAGATGTTAAATTAAGTTGCAACAAACTACAACATGCAATCTGTGTAACATAATAACATTACTTGGTAATTTATTTCCACAAACTCGTGTGACATAGTGGTTGACACTTGACACGGAACACTTTATAAAGACGCAGAAAATGGATTATTAATAGAGTCAGTAGGTAAAACTCAAGTATAAAGGGGTGTTCTACAGGGAATGAGGACAAAGCCAAAAACACTTCCATTCCACTCCTAAAAATTTGTAATTACATCAATGATGCCAATATAGGAAATAGTAAAGTAAAAGCTAAGTTTCTAGATATGTATGTAGCCCTTCGAAGTGAATATTTCAATTTAAAGAGTAAAGTAATCTACATTGTTGATATATTACAACCGAACCTACAAGTATATGCATAACAAATCATAGATGCATTGAAATCGAGTTCACTTTAGAGGAACCTAATTTTCCAAAGAGATATTAGCATTATATTATTGAATTAAATCGGTGTCTCCAAGTCTACCTCGAGTTGCTTCGTGACAAGCAAGGTCTATGAATGCAACAAAAAAAGACATTAAGTGCAAATATGGTGTGAGGTTTGCAAATGTGAACATGTATATTAGTGGAAGTGAATTACCCATTCAAGGTTGGCACTTTGTGATGTCGGTGTTGTCCATAAAATGACTAAGATCAATGCACTCGGTAGAATCGAAGCGAGAACACCGAGCGAGAAGACTTAGCATCATCCTCATCCTCGCGTGATGAGGGATTGTTGATTCCATCGGAGAAAATATCTCCAAAACAGATTTTCGAATCGACACAAATCATATAGCTAATTCACTTTTCTCTATTTCCATTATCAACTGAAAACCAAATTAAATAAACAAAAACGCATAAGAATCAATCAAGTATAAAATTGAAAAACAAAAAAAATTAATTACAGAGAGAGAGAAGAGAAGACCTTCGGAGAATCGTTTTCAAGGTCAACAAAGAGCAATTGCGATTGAGAATTGAAGCTTGAAGCAACAAATCAGAACAAAGACAAATATATCTAACCTCTCGATCTGGACCTTCAAATAAACTTCTAAATCTGAAATTGATGAAGAAAATGAGATTCAAACTATGAAGCTTCAAGATCTGTAGCATTTGAGAACTTCATAAGCTTTTGCACAAAGAGAAAACGAAAAGTAAAGCAAAACTATGAAACATAAATTAGGGTTCACCTTAACAATGAGAAGAGGAAGCCATGGCGAGAAAGAGAGAGAAGGAGAGCGAGCCATAACCGAGAGATGGAGAACGAAGGAAGAGAGGGTGAGAGAACTTTGAACATGAGAGAGATGGAGGCGAGAGAGATGGAGGCTTGGAAGTGGAGAAGAGACGAAGTGGAGAAGAGCGTACGCGAGAGTGAAGGAGTCTAAGTCTTTTTTTTTAGTTTCAGTATTTTTTTTACTAAAAAAAATACCCATTTAAAGACGGATGTAATTTTTCATCCGACTTCTAAGTTGAGCGCCTGAAATTTTTTCCTAGGGTATTACAAAATTGCCACCGCGCCCATATTTTAAGTCGAATATATTGGCATCCGACTTGAAAAGTCCCATTCTATTCCTGTTTTTTTACTAGTGAACGCAGATTACCAATTAAATATTACTAACAGATTCAAAATTAGAATAATAAGAACAAGAATGGATACAAGGAGATAGAGAGTGAGAGAAAGAAACTTTTTAAAAATAAAATATAACAGCGTGAGTGATTGTGTGAGTGTATTGCATTAGAGTGGTGCAAAATTAGGAAATTTGGTGCAAAACTAAGAACTTGGGTGCAAAATATATTTTTCAGAGATGCAAAAACATTTTTCTCTAAGGTATCAGTGCTAATTTTATTTTTTCAGGGGGGTCACTTGAACCCCCTCAAACATATGTAGGTCCGCCATTGGTTGTGAAAGGCATTCAGTCCTTCAGCCAGTCGACTTTTTCCATATTGTTTCAATTCTTCGGTTTGTCGGTTTATTCCAATTGCTTGAGTCCTTCATACATTTGAGCCTTGAGTATTTTTGTCGGCCTTTGTTACTTCAGCTTCCTTTGAAACTGATCTCAAGGATGATGACATTTGCAAGATAGGTTTTCTAGTTATCTTATGTTGCTAATTCAAGCTAAGGGGTGATGGAGAAAATTCACGAGTAGGTCGTGTCAGTCCATATAGGTTATGGGTCGTGTGTAGGGTTTCGGGTGGGTGCAACCAGCAAGGTCCATCAAGGGTCAAAACTAAAAGAGTGGGGATTTGTTCAATACAAAAGGGGGTGCATCGTTAAAAAACCAAAAAATCAGGGCATGTTTGATTTTGTTTTGTTTTTTAGTTTTTGAAAATTGTTTTATAAACAAGTTTTTGAAAACAGCTTTTAAGAAAAAACTAAAAAAATATGTTTGGCAATCTATTTTTAAAAATTGTTTTAAAGATAAGGAAACTCAAAAAATTGTTTGGTTTAATTGTTTTCAAAATATATTTTAAGAACTAAAAAACTTAAAGATTGGTTTGTAAAATTGCTTTCATTATTCTTTTTTAATATTTTTATTTTAATTTGAATATAATCAGAAATATTTTTAATATAGTATTTATTATATTAAATATTAAAAAAATTAGAAATATTTTACAATACCTTTTTAGCTTGATTTCACTTTTAGTCCTAGATATCATGAATATGTAATTTTGGTCTCGCATAATTCATCACATACTTGACCCACCTACCTTCTTGAGTTTATCATGTAAAGTAGTCAATTATGTGTTTAGTAAAACTAGCAGTAAATTAGTCAATAAATATAAAATGACACAAATTTTTTTTTTAATGATTAAATTATTTAACGACGACAAAATATTTAATAAAGAAAAAGAAGTAATTTAGGAAAAACAATAGTGGTAAAAATGTCAAAAAGAAAACTATCCACTGAAATGCTACTTGGAGTAGTGTTTCAAAAAACGTTAAACGCTACCTAAAAAACACTACCTAAAAAACGCTATATGCTAGTACTTACCAAACACTTTTATACACTCGCAAGTCATATACGTTAGTTTCATCTGTTATCTGCTAGCTAATGAGACGGACCAAACAAAGTCTAATAGTACTCAACATTTTTGTCACAAACTAAATTAGTTATTTACTCAATAAATATTCAATTAAAGTATTTTAGTAGATAAATATTTAATTAAATTACTTATCCAAATAGCCGTGAGGATCTCTTTCGTGGTTGATCTGTAACTACCTCTTTAAGCGTTCAAAGAGTCGTGAGGCTCATACTCGACCTTGGTGAGCCCCCTGAGCCCAACTCACCTAAACTTTTTCTCAATCTCAATATATATATATATATATATATATATATAATCAACCAAAGAGTAATTGGATGAGATGGTAGGGGTCTCTTACAGTTTAACCAATGTGAGCTTTGCCGCTCATTGTAGTTCTACCCGACTCGAGGGATTAATCTCTACAATTACGTACAGAGGATACCTATTTATACAAAAAAAAATTATATAAAATTCATAATGAAAAAAATAAAAAAATAATTATAGAAGCTTGCGGGCGAGAGGGAATATTTATTTAAGACCACGCAAGGTTCTGCACAAAAAAAAAAGATCTCACAAGTTTTTTACGACATGCATGATGCTGCATCAGACGTTCACATCACTAATTGAACTAAATACATATCTACTTCAACATAAATAAAAAAAACAAGTTACGAGAAATTCAGACAGCTTCAATAATATTTTCTTGGGTGTCTACAAAGTAAACGACACATTGGTTAGCAAAGGTTTTTCAAAGGAATTAAATACAAGGAGTAATTCTTTTTCCTTTTTTGAAAAAGAAAAATATCGATCTACCGAACATATAATTCTTTTGAGTTCAATTGATTTCATATCACCAAAGAAGTACGGTCAAACACATGCACCAAACACTTTTGTTTAAAAAATGTAACTTACTCTAGAATTCTATATATAATGTGGATCTTTGGCAAAACTACTACCACCACTTTAGGCTTTTATTAAGAAGAAACAAACAGTATACTATTTTTTTTCTAAGGTAACAAACATCATGCATAGAGAGTATACTTGTGTTGTGAACCAATCTTACTTCATTACCGCTCAAAAATAATTCTTCAAACAATTAATCAAAACTAGTTTCATTAGCACGTACCTACTATAATTTGTGTTAAAAGGATAAAATAAAATCCAGACATTTTATATGTATAACACATATCATTTCATAACTAAGAGGGCTCACAACATCGCAAATCAAGAAAAATCAAAATCATGGAGCGAAAGAAAATAAATTTAATGAAGATAATATTTTTTTTTTGAGTTACAAGCAAATGAAGATGATAATAACATATAAATATCTTCGACAGTTAAATCGTTACAGCTAATTGTAAGTATCGTGAAAATAAGAGAAAACACCAATTGCAAGATTTAAATAAGGCCAATATTATTTTCAAAAACCATAACATGTTATTGACGTTAATAGAGGAGTAGTACATTAAAATAATTAGCAAAACATCTTCACAAAACACTTAGTTTGTAGCATCATTATGCAAAAGTAAAAGTATGTTATAGCAATAGTAAAAATAAAAGAAATCAACAACTATAAAATTTAGGTGAGAAAGTTATACTGATAGTAATCAAAATATCACAACACGTTTCTTTTAATAGCAACCTTAAATAATTAACAAAGCAATTCCCTAGAGTACTAAGTCTAGAGCATTAATAAGTAAATACCCAGACATCATTTAAGACATAGTACTATTTAAATAAATGACATACTGTGTGAACATCCAATAATAAAATGGTTTTATGTAAGATAAAGGTAGACTCTATAAACATTTTAATTTTAACATCCAGAACCACATAAGGCAATTAATCACTACAAAGTCAAACCATAGAAGTTAGCTTAAATGAATTTAGAGTTTCGAAAACAAGAAAATAACGAAACAAACGACGACAATACAGAGTTCACATAGCGTAAAAATATAATGACACAACACATGGCCCAAGTAATAGACCAAGCTCCATGAAAATTCTCTCTAGGGAAAAGAGTCATTTAAGTTCTCATTTGGATTCAAACTCTTTTGTAACTGCTATAACATTAATGATTCCTCTAAAGAATACCCATCACTTATCTCATTCCATATGTTACTTAACGAACTAGTTTGGTCAACTCTCATACTATCAAGAATTAAAATAAGTAATGCATGCAACTCTACTCAGAGTTCACACATTGGAAAGCACAATAAACAATACAAACAGTCCGGTTAGGACCGAACTTGCTCTGATACTACTAATGTAACACCCATTTCTACCCGATAAAATAAATTTAAAATACAAAATAAGAGTTTTCAAAATTTCCAGCAAACCAATGGATGCTACACTTTCAACTTGAAACAAAGGACAAACGTAAACAAATCGCCTGTAACAATCAGATACATAACACCTTAAACCGGATGAACCAATAAACAATCGGCTTGGTCAAAACAAAATAAGTCAACTTTCATTACTACGCAGCGGAATTCAAAAACAAAACATCTTTGTCCAACTTAAAACAACTCATAAATAGTCAAAATCCTTGACGGCAACGGCTTTAGAGTTCAACAATAAAACGACAAAGTAAATAAGAAAAACATGCATTCATCCCCCCCCCCCCCGAGTGCTACGTATCAGAGTGACCACAATGACTCGAACAGACGAAGGTAAACAGCTTTCATCCGAGATTACCTGCACGTTACCAACATGGGGGTAACATTCAAACAGAAGGGGTGAGATATCTAGCCATATAATAGGACACATGAAAAACAATATGTTAGAATCAACGCCTACAATTTCACCATTTCACAACAATCCAACAAGGCATCAACAAGGCATAAGCCTTCAACATAATTTGCCAGTCCAGGCCAACGTGTTTGAGTATACGCTCCAACGTGAAATGTTATGCATGCGACGCGATGTGAATGTCCAAATAGTCAACAACAACGGTTATATAACAACGCAACAACAACAGAATTCAACGTTTGGCCATAGGCCTACAACAACACAATAACGACGGAATTCAACGTTTGGCCATAGGCCTACAACAACACAACAACAACAACGGAATTCAACTTCAACTTAACCAACAAAATAATCAATTTTATTCAACGTTCAAGCTAATTTACATAAACTCGGGTGCAGAATTTCTGTAACTATGCGTCCACTTTGGCGAATTATTTAAAATAGCAAACGACATCGGATTTCGACATATAAATACTTGTTGGAAAGCCCTATGGGTCTATTTTTTATTCCTAAGTTCGGTTTTTGAAGAAGAGTGTTCAATAGGTACAGTTTTCAAAAGCACACAGACTAGTTTCAAAAGAGGACAGTTTCTGTCCTTCAAATTCAAGCAGTTCTAAAATGACCAAAACTCAACCAAATTGCATGAAACTTGTGCATAAACTGGGGAAAATTTTGTCTAGTTTTCAAAGAAATTGGATTCGTTCTAAAATGAGTTCTTTTGAAAATGCAGTAACCAAAACACTGACCCAATGTCGAGATTGTTTCTAGAATCTTACCCTAACTTGTGGAATTCATAACTCGAGCTACACAACTTTAAATTCAACCAAACCAGTGCCAAACTGACCGGTATTAAGTCTATTTTTCAAACATTAAGTTTCGTGATATTTGGATTACCCATGACGTACTCAGTTTAATTAAAACCGAACCTGTACCCAGAACAGTTCTAGAATTTTTACCCAACTTGTGTCACCTATCACTTGAGCAATACAACTCCAAACGCAACTAAACCAGTGCCAAATTAACAATCATTAAGTCTAATTTCTAAAACAATAAACCAAATAATTTTTGGACAAGTATATCATTCGCAAACATCGATTTACTGAACCTACACATACTCCTACTTAAAATTCCAAATCGCTATCTACAAAACATAATGAGATTCAAGAAATTCTAATCGATCCCTACATATGATCCTTCATATACCCTTTTATAGAGTTAGAACCCCACCCTTACCTTAGGTTTGCCGATTATGAGATTCTCTTGATCGTGGCCCCAACGAAAAAATCGCACAGCAACACTCCTCCCTTCCTCTCCTTCTTTCTCTTCTCTCAATTCCTTATTTTTTTGTTCCTTCCATTATGAAACCCTAACTTGCACTATATATATACATACGCCTATGTCTTGGGCTTTTCCTTATAATTACGGGCTTTTCTCCACACCCCACTCAATTACTATTTCTAGCGTAACATAGGCTCATAACAATTAACATATTATTCACCTAATATTATTACACTAATGAAATACCGAAATAACTTAATTAAATAATTAGTTAAATATTTGGGCGTTACACAAAGCGCTGGGCCGGGTCTGGTAGCTGGTCGCGTGGGCTGGGCTGCGTATTGAAGAGAGTGGACCACATGGGGGGTGTGAGTAGCGAACATATGGGGGGCGTATGCACATAAACAAAACCAAAACTCCATTTTGATTCATTTTTAAAGCCCCAATTCTAATACATCTATTATTTTAACACCTCAATAGCCCAATTTGATGTTCTAAAGAAATAATATCTCAAACACTAATATTTTATAAAAATCAAATAAATATATAATAAAAATCGTATATTACCGATTGTATATAAAAATACATTTAAATGTGATTTCAATTAATTTTGAATAATTAACACACACAATAATTAAAATAATATAATCTTATATATCAAAATAGTTCAGAAAACGAGCACATATTAAAAAAAACACGATACACAAATCAAAATGGATTGTTGTGAAGTGGTGAAATTGTAGGCGTTGATTCTCCACACCCCCTAACTTGCACTATATATATACATACGCCTATGTCTTGGGCTTTTCCTTATAATTACGGGCTTTTCTCCACACCCCACTCAATTACTATTTCTAGCGTAACACAGGCTGATAACAATTAACATATTATTCACCTAATATTATTACACTAATAAAATACCGAAATAACTTAATTAAATAATTAGTTAAATATTGGGCGTTACACGACGTTGGCGGAGTCAGGTCTGTCCGTAGCGGTCGCGTGGGCTGGGTTGCGTATTGAAGAGAATGGACCACATGGGGGTGTGAGTAGCGAATAGATGGGGGGCGTATGCACATAAACAAAACCAAAACTCCATTTTGATTCATTTTTAAAGCCCCAATTCTAATACATCTATCATTTTAACACCTCAATAGCCCAAATTGATGTTCTAAAGAAATAATATCTCAAACACTAATATTTTATAAAAATCAAATAAATATATAATAAAAATCGTATATTACCGATTGTATATAAAAATACATTTAAATGTGATTTCAATTAATTTTGAATAATTAACACACACAATAATTAAAATAATATAATCTTATATATCAAAATAGTTCATAAAACGAGCACATATTAAACAAAACACGATACACGCAAATCGGGGTGTTACATGGTGCAGCTTGGGTGCAAGATTAGGGGTTTGGGTATAAAATAAAAATATCAAGAAGGTCAAAATATTTTTTTATAGGGAGGTAAATGAAATTTTTTTTTTCAAGGGATTCAACCGCCCTCTTGAATATAGTGTAGGTCATCCCTTGACTGTTTAAGTAGAGTATAAGAGGTACTCAAACCATGATATAAAAGAGAAAAAAAAGAAAAGTAGAATGGGGCAATGAAAATCAAAACTACAAAGGAAAAAATTGTATATATGTCACCTAGCAATATACAGTCGATGAATTGGTAGAGTTTATCTTTACACTCTATTCATAACGTCTATTTGACCCAAACACTCATGTATCCAAGATACCTAAAGAGTTTGAGTACATCTAACAAATCACCAATCCCAACAAACTAGTTGAGTATAAATATAAACAACTCTTTTTTAAAAGAAACTGCAAAATGATAGTTACGTTATTTATATGCTAAATTATGTTTTGTAAACAAAAAGATAAATTAATAAGTGATTACTCCTATTTTGTTTGAAATTAGATATGAAGGTATGCTAAAGATAATAGATATGGTCTGTTTGGATCGGCTTATTTAAGTTTATCTATTGACATAAGCACTTGTGAAATTGTTTGGGAGAGTTTATTGAAACAGCTTATGACATGTTCATAAGTTGATTTCAGCTAATTCTAATAAGTTTCCCGTGATAGATTATGGAAACAACTTATAGCTTATATGAAAAAAATATAATTACACATTATTTTATCTTTTACTATAAAAACAGTTTAAGCATAAGCTATTATATAATATGCACTTTTGCTATGAGCACATAATTAAGTTCTTTATCCAATCGGGCCAGTAGGTCAAATAAATATGTGAAAGATCTTATAAGATGTTATACCTGATAAAATATTATTATTTTCAGCTCCGGTTGCATCTCCAAGATTGTTTTTACAAGGTACGTGAACATAACACTTTTTGACTCTTTGATCTAGCAAACAAATAAGAGTGGTCACTATATAAAGTAATATTTTATATGTTAAATAAAACACTTTTTTTGACGGACACTTTTTTTTTGAAAGGTGTTATAAATGTGATCTATGAAAGATATAATAAAATGAGTGTATGTATTCTTTGTTATATAAAAGTTTAACTTGTATATATACAACAAGCATCTAGAATGATATGCACTATAGTTTTTTTTTTTATTTAGAATAAAAGTTACGTAGGCAATGTCTCACCAATATTTAGATCATCATGGGGCATATTATTCGAAGTCTCTTCAAATTTTGTAGCACTCACGGAATCTTCTGCATGAGTATCCAAAGCCACATCTGCATGAACAAAAAAATTATTATTTGAACAAGGAAATGAATTATATTCTTAAAATTAGTATATGTCTAAAATAACAATAATAATTTTGAGAAAAATGATACACATAAATTGCATACTAAGTCTACAACTAAAACTATTTATTTAAATCTAAATCATGGACAAACTTAGAGTTATATGTTTTTGTCTGTTGTATTAAGTCGTCGTAGTTACTCAATACGTTTGTATTAACACTACCTCTCGACTTCTCTAATCAATTCTCAGTCTTCTGCAGAGGAGGGTTAAAATATGGAAATAAGACAAGTCTATTTATGGTCTGACATGTAGACCAGTGAGGCGTAGAAATCTAGGAAACCAAAAAATAGAGAATCTTCTCTAATAAAACATCAGAGCTTTTTGAGTCGTTGTTTATAAAGTGTAAACTAGTTAAAGATAAATTTAGCCATTGTTTATTCTATAAATGGTGTATTAACTAGCTATTTGTATATTGTAATTTTAGTTCGTTTTAAGGTTTTGAGTACTCTAAATACTTATCAAAAATAAAAATATTTGTTAACCTTGTAATGATTAACATTTAGGGTAATGTACTTAATTGTTTCAGTTTTTTGTTTTTCTTTCTTTGTAAAATTGAGAATGACAACTTATCTATATAGAACTTTGGGTTCCCCTACTATGGACCTGAAAAATGTATATCAATGGACCTTTACCATTTTTACTAAGTTTTATTAAAATATTATTTATACTTTCTACTTTTTATTATTCTAGAATTCATTTTTTAATTTGATCCAAAAAAATTATTTTTAATAAAAATAGTAAAGGTTCACCCGTGAATTTTTGTTGGGTCCATATTAGGGGGACCCTAGAACCATCTATAACTCAAGAATAATAAATTATAAAGTTTTATATAAATAGTTCTAAATTATAGGTCCTAGTTTTTTTATACATGCATAAATTATAAATAAAGAAAGTTATCGGCCAAATGACTCACTGAAAACGGTGATAGATTTCGAGAATATTTTTGCGGTTAAGTACTTATATATGGAAGTGACTTTTGGCAAAGGTTAAGTGAGATTATAGTGTTTTTTTATGAGTGAGTATTTCCCCGGCGTGTACAGTCATTTGCGAATATAGGAGTCAGCAATTATTCTTGTGTTTTCAAAAAAGTAATATCATAGACCGAATTAATCATCTTCTGAATAAGTGCAAGATCTAATAAGTTGTTATAACCTGACAAAATGATATTGTTTGCAGCTTTGAATGCATCTCCAAGATTTTTTGTACAAGGAACTTCAGCATAACACTTTTCTTCATCTAGCAAACCAATAAGTAAGTGGCAACCTCACATTTAATGTTCTAAACATTTGTTCCAAAAAAAACATCTATTTTAAAAGGTGTATGAATTTTGTCAAAAAAATGTGTTATGAATGTATGTATCCCTTGTTAATTGTTATAACAAAGTTAAACTTGTATATTACAGGCATTGAAAATAATATGCACCATAAGTTATAGGTTATAAAAACATGCCTGGATAAGAAATATGAGCCTCAGATACGTCATGAGCTAAAACTTGAGAGGAGAGAATGATAAAAAGCTCAAGAAATAGGTATTTTTGTGAGTTTGAGTAAATCATGTTTCTTCTTAATTTGCGATTTGCAATGCTAGAAAAATAGAGACAATGGTTGACAAATAATGTAGTCTATATATATATATATATATATATATATATATATTAAAGACGTTAATAGTATATCACAGAACAAAAAAATTACCTATCCAAACGGCCAAGAGTCAAGTTTAATCCTAAAAGAATGTAATTAACTACTTATATTTTTACAAGACAATCGTAACGATTAGTTATTTATTTTTTACAGAAAGTGTGGCGTATTTGTGTAATGTATAGATTTCAAAAAAATAATATTGAAATGACCTTAAGGCATTAACGGACTAATTGATTTTTTTTAGAATTAAAAGTATAATCCTGAAATTATATAAAACTTGTAATATAACAAGTTGGGAGTATCCAGTATCTACTACCATTCACAATGGCCTTTATGTTTACTTTTTGATTTATGAACTTTCAAATTCATGAGAGATGAAACGGTGAATTAAATAGATATATGGTTCATATACTTACACGTGTGAAGAGGTATTAATTTGGCCATTGATACACACCTAAATTTTTTTAAAAGCATATGTATTCATGAAACGGTGAAATAAATAGATATATGGTTCATATGCTTACACGTGTGAAGAGGTATTAATTTGGCCATTGATACACACCTAAATTTCTTTAAAAACTTGTATTCTTTATGATGTTTCAAATTATATGTCGTTTAAAGTTATATATATATATATATATATATATATATATATATATATATATATATATTTTTTGTTTCAAGGTAAAATAATTTAGACAGAAATATATTTTTAGTCTCCGTAAATATGTTGTTTTTGAATTTAGTTTCAGTATTTTTTTTTTAAAAAAGGCCTCTGTAAAATTAACTTTTTACAAATAGGTCCTTCTTTTAGACAAACGTTACACAAAAATTATCTGTGGCTAACATAGTTTTAACTTGTATTTTTTTTTTCATTTCTAATTTGATGAGAGTTGATTTGGGTTGGCCATATTATTATAAATTTTAATGTTAGTTAATTTTAAATTAGTGACTTAGGTGCCAAATTAAAGGGTTTTTTCTCACCATCCCGTCCTTTTTTCCCCATTCCCATCCATTTCTCGTCATCAATGCATACCACCAAGTCATTCCCATCGGTGTTGGAAACTCTGTCACAATAATGAGTTATTATAACATAAAAAGAAATGATTAATAAAGTCACGTAGGAGTTTTGTTTGCCACATCGGTGTTTTACAACGTAGGAGTTATAGAAGGACAAATATGAAAAAGTTGGTATTGGCAGGGATGTTTTTTACAAGAAAAAATTTGCAGGGACTAAAATAAAAAGACCTTGTATTTGCAGGAACTATAAACATATTTAAACCAATAATTTTTTATAACTCAAATCCAATAATTTATTTTGACTAGAATACCTTTTTATAATTGGAGTTAGGTGGAAAGAATAATTAAAGTAAATTAGTTGAAATATTAATTAATAAGGTTATTGTTGGAAAAGAGTAATTAGTTCAAATATATATATATAGACGTTAATAGTATATCACAAGAACAAGAAAATTACCTATCCAAACGGCCAAGAGTCAAGTTTAATCCTAAAAGAATGTAATTAACTACTTATATTTTTACAAGACAATCATAACGATTAGTTATTTATTTTTTACAGAAAGTGTGGCGTATTTGTGTAATGTATAGATTTCAAAAAAATAATATTGAAATGAACTTAAGGCATTAACGGACTAATTGATTTTTTTTTTTAGAATTAAAAGTATAATCGTGAAATTATATAAAATTTGTAATATAACAAGTTGGGAGTATCCAGTATCTACTACCATTCACAATGGCCTTTATGTTTACTTTTTGATTTATGAACTTTCAAATTCATGAGAGATGAAACGGTGAATTAAATAGATATATGGTTCATATACTTCACACGTGTGAAGAGGTATAAATTTGGCCATTGATACACACCTAAATTTCTTTAAAAGCATATGTATTCATGAAACGGTGAAATAAATAGATATATGGTTCATATGCTTACACGTGTGAAGAGGTATTAATTTGGCCATTGATACATGTAACGCCCCAAAAAAATAATTCAAGTATTTATTTAATTAAGTGGTATATTGGTTGGTTATATTAAAATAATGATAGGGTATTTGATGTAAATGAGGAGTGGTGGTTAGTAAAAAGTGAGTGGTAATTTAATTAAAAGAGTGAGTAGTGCAAGTAATGGAGGAGGTGTGAATGGATGCCCATGATAGTTAGGCCCATATCCATGATATAAGTTAGGTGTCGATGGTGAGAGAGTTCATTTTCAACCAAAATCAAAGAAAAGTCAAAGAGTAAAGTGAGTAGAGAGAGAGAGAGAGAGGTGCGAAAGCTTAAGGAAGAAGAAGAGAGGATATTGGCGTGGAGAGCTCAAGTTCAAGGAAGAGGAGCTTGCTTGTTGGGGGATCTTGAAGTCTTGGTGGAAATAGTGCTTATTCTTCAATCTATTGAGGTAAGGGGGCTCTCTTTCACCTATAATAGAGTATATGATGAGTGTTATGTGTGGGTTAGACTCTAGGATGATTGTTGAGTTGTTTGTGTTGTTGGTTGTGTGATTGATGTTGTGGTTGAGTCA
Source organism: Oxytropis ochrocephala (assembly GCA_020916435.1). Lineage (NCBI taxonomy): Eukaryota > Viridiplantae > Streptophyta > Magnoliopsida > Fabales > Fabaceae > Oxytropis > Oxytropis ochrocephala. The sequence continues at coordinate 47,276,816 of CM037089.1, forward strand.
ATTTGGTGAAATTGTGATGTGTGTATGTGTTGTTGATTGTTGGTCATATGAAAGACCTAGAAAAGAAAATGGGTTTGAGGAACCCTAGGCGCAAGGGCGCCATTTTTGGTGTTGTCACCTTAGTAGTTATTTGATGTGTGTTGGACAATATTCGAATGAATATGTGTCGTAGTAATTTTGGGTTAAGTTTGATCATAATATGAGAATCAAAGAAAAGAGGGAAGATGAGGGTTAGGCGTCTAGGGCGCCAATCGAAGTGAAGTATTACTGTATGCCGAGAAGGGTAGGTGCGTTGTAGGAGGTGTGCGTCGAAGGTGTGTGCGTTGAAGGATAGTGAGTCAAAGTATGTATGTGCCGAAGTGTAGTACCGAGGTGAGTGATGGTGAAGTGGAGGAGTATAACCGAGGTAGTGTAACCGAGGTGAGTGATGGTGAAGTGAAGGAGTATAACCGAGGTAGTGCAACCGAGGAGAGTGATGGTGAAGTGAGGAAGCGTGCCAAGGTAATGTAATCGAGGTGTAGTGTATCTAATTCGAAGTGAAGCTGTCGAGGTGTAGTGTATCTAAGTCAAAGTGAAGGCTCGTCGAGGTGTGTATGTATCTAAGTCGAAGTGAAGCTGTCGAGGTGTAGTGTATCTAAGTCGAAGTGAAGCTGTCGAGGTGTACTGTATCCAAGTCGAAGTGAAGCTGTCGAGGTGTAGTGTATCTAAGTCGAAGTGTAGTTGTCAAGGTATAGTGTATATATACTGAGGTGTATGTGTTGAGGTGTAGATGTATCGAAGTGTAAGTGTCGACGTGTAGTGGGTCGAAGTATATGGAAGTCAACGTGTAGATGTGTCGAGGTGTATGTGTTGAGGTGTAGATGTATCGGAGTGTAAGTGTCGTCGGGTAGACGTGACGAAGTGTAAGTGTATGGGAGTCGACGTGTAGTTCCCGAAGTGTAGAGTATGTATACCGAAGTGTATTTGCCGAAGTGAGGTGTATGTATGTCGAAGCTAGTGTTGTCAAGGTGTAGGAGTACCGAAGTGTAGTGTTGTAGTGGTGACGAAGTGTAGGTGTCGACGTGTAGGTGTCGAAGTGTGGATGTGAAGAAGTGTGGTGAGACGAAGGGTAGTGTAGGTGTGCCGAGGTGCAGTGTGGTGTGCCAAAGTGCAGTGTGGTGTGACGAAGGGTAGTGTATGTGTGCCGAGGTGCAGTGTGAGTGTGCCGAGGTGTTGTTTTGACGCCAGTAAGGCGCAGGTTGCTACTAGGCGCAGTTTAGGGTGTTGTTTGACGCCGAGTGCGTCTAAGTTGTTGAATGGTGAAGCCGGTTTAGTCCTTGTAGTGACAGTATAGTCCACTACTTTTGGTGTCGATGAGTCCGATGTGTTTGATGTTAGCCATAGCGCTAGTGATCGATGAGTTTGATGTTAGCCATAGAGCTAGTGACCGATGTGTTGATGTTAGCCATAGAGCTAGTGACCGATGTATTGATGATGTCTTGGTGAATTAAGTGAGGGTTTAGTCCTTAGGTGACGATTTGGTCCTTGTAGTGACAGTTTAGTCCACTACTTTTGGTGTCGATGTGTCCGGTTGAGTTTGACGTTAGCCATAGAGCTATTGACCGATGTAGTGATGTTAGCCATAGAGCTATTGATGATGTCTAGGTGAATTAGATGACGGTGTAACGACGGTGGATTTAATGACGGAGGTAAATCCAGTGACGATGTCAAGTCATATATGATGTGATTGTTTGTGGTTGATGCATACCATTAAGCCGGAGACGGTACCGCATGCATACCATTAAGCCGGAGACGGTACCACATGCATACCATTAAGCCGGAGACGGTATCATTAAGCCGGAGACGATACCACATGCATTGTATCATTAAGCCGGAGACGATACCACATGCATTGTACCATTAAGTCAGAGTCGGTACCACATGCATTGTACCATTAAGCCGGAGACGGTACTACATGCATTATACCCTTGGTGTTGGGTTGCATCCATGCATATACTCAAGCGATTGGTGATGTTTCTTGTTGATTATGAGTTGATGTGTTATAACTTGATGAGGTGTGTTTGTTGATTTAGCCGTGGAGTTTCTAGTTGTTTTTCTCTAACATGATGTTTATCATACATCCTATTATGTGTGTTAGAGACTCACCCTTCTGCTTTCTATGTTGCTTCTTATGTCGGCAACGTGCAGGTGACCCCGAGTGAAGGTCCTTCCTTCCTCAATCTGGTTGTGGCGTCTTGCTCTGATGCGTAGCACTGGGGGGACGAGTAGTTAATAGTTGTTTCAATTTAAGTTGTTGAACTATAATTTAGGGATGTATGACTTACTTAAGGAACCGGTGTTTTGATGGTTCGCCCTATTTAAGTCGTGCTATGTATCACACAATTATATTTATTAATCAAAAGTATTGTTGACTAGATTAAAGTGAAGTTTGGTGTGAACGTAGCATTCCCTTGAGGATGTATTTTTAAAAGAAAAACTATTTTTGAACTCTAATTTTAAATTAAATTACCGTTGAGAAAAGGAGGTGTTACAATACACACCTAAATTTCTTTAAAAACTAGTATTCCTTATGATGTTTCAAATTATATTTCGTTTAAAGTTATATATATATATATATATGTATGTATGTATGTATGTATGTATGTATGTATCTGATCACTGTCCAATTATTCTTACCTATTCTAACTTGCTTTGGGGCCCAAAGCCATTCAGGGTCAATAACCATTAGTTACATCATAAGGATTTTAATCAAGTGGTTGTGAATTCTTGGAATGGTGGTTCTCACACGGGTTGGGTGGGGTGTGTTCTAAAAGATAATCTGAAGAAGCTCAAAGGGGTCTTGCGGTGTTGAAATAAGGAGACTTTTGGTGATGTTGATGTTAAGATTCAGGTACTAGTTGATGAAATTACAGTTGCAGATCTTGTTAGGGAGGGTGTGGGTATGACAGGGCCGGAGGAGCTGGCTATGAATGAGAAGTTTTCGGAGCTTTGGGGCCTACTGAGGAGCAATGATAGTTCCTTGTTCTAGAGATCGCGTTTGAAGTGGCTGAAGGAAGGGGATGCTAATAGTGGTATTTCCATTCTTGTGTGAAGATGTGGGGGTTTCATAACTGAATTTCTGAAGTGATTAATTTGCACAAGAAAGGGGGGATTGAATTGTGCTATTTTTTCCTTTTTTGAAAAAGAAAAATATCGATCTACCGAACATATAATTCTTTTGAGTTCAATTGATTTCATATCACCAAAGAAGTACGGTCAAACACATGCACCAAACACTTTTGTTTAAAAAATGTAACTTACTCTAGAATTCTATATATAATGTGGATTTTTGGCAAAACTACTACCACCACTTTAGGCTTTTATTAAGAAGAAACAAACAGTATACTATTTTTTTTCTAAGGTAACAAACATCATGCATAGAGAGTATACTTGTGCTGTGAACCAATCTTACTTCATTACCGCTCAAAAATAATTCTTCAAACAATTAATCAAAACTAGTTTCATTAGCACGTACCTACTATAATTTGTGTTAAAAGGATAAAATAAAATCCAGACATTTTATATGTACAACACATATCATTTCATAACTAAGAGGGCTCACAACATCGCAAATCAAGAAAAATCAAAATCATGGAGCGAAAGAAAATAAATTTAATGAAGATAATATTTTTTTTTTTGAGTTACAAGCAAATGAAGATGATAATAACATATAAATATCTTCGACAGTTAAATCGTTACAGCTAATTGTAAGTATCGTGAAAATAAGAGAAAACACTAATTGCAAGATTTAAATAAGGCCAATATTATTTTCAAAAACCATAACATGTTATTGACGTTAATAGAGGAGTAGTACATTAAAATAATTAGCAAAACATCTTCACAAAACACTTAGTTTGTAGCATCATTATGCAAAAGTAAAAGTATGTTATAGCAATAGATTTTAGGGAAGACTAAATATTAAGTCAACTAAGTTAACTCTAATACCTATGTGAGTATCTAGCACTAAAAGATAATTTAAAAGGAACGTACAGACATTCTCAGCACACATTATTATTCTAAGATTTCAAAACCATGTAGCACAAACTATAAAAAAAAAACAACCAAAGTCAACTGAGAAAAGCTTTGAGTGTACATAGTTAGAATTCACAGTCATATATCATATAGCATTGAAAGTATCAAACAATTCACAGAGATACAAGTTCACTACAATGACAATTAGGCACATAGGACAAAACTAAATACAATAAATAATAGACATATCTTTAACATTTAAAATCATTACATCCCATTTCACTAGTAAAAATAAAATAAATCAACAACTATAAAATTTAGGTGAGAAAGTTATACTGATAGTAATCAAAATATCACAACACGTTTCTTTTAGTAGCAACCTTAAATAATTAACAAAGCAATTCCCTAGAGTACTAAGTCTAGAGCATTAATAAGTAAATACCCAGACATCATTTAAGACATAGTACTATTTAAATAAATGACATACTGTGTGAACATCCAATAATAAAATGGTTTTATGTAAGATAAAGGTAGACTTTATAAACATTTTAATTTTAACATCCAGAACCACATAAGGCAATTAATCACTACAAAGTCAAACCATAGAAGTTAGCTTAAATGAATATTTAGAGTTTCGAAAACAAGAAAATAACGAAACAAACGACGACAATACAGAGTTCACATAGCAGAAAATATAACAGACACAACACATGGCCCAAGTAATAGACCAAGCTCCATGAAAATTCTCTCTAGGGAAAAGAGTCATTTAAGTTCTCATTTGGATTCAAACTCTTTTGTAACTGCTATAACATTAATGATTCCTCTAAAGAATACCCATCACTTATCTCATTCCATATGTTACTTAACGAACTAGTTTGGTCAACTCTCATACTATCAAGAATTAAAATAAGTAATGCATGTAACTCTACTCAGAGTTCACACATTGGAAAGCACAATAAACAATACAAACAGTCCGGTTAGGACCGCACTTGCTCTGATACTACTAATGTAACACCCATTTCTACCCGATAAAATAAATTTAAAATACAAAATAAGAGTTTTCAAAATTTCCAGCAAACCAATGGATGCTACACTTTCAACTTGAAACAAAGGACAAACGTAAACAAATCGCCTGTAACAATCAGATACATAACACCTTAAACCGGATGAACCAATAAACAATCGGCTTGGTCAAAACAAAATAAGTCAACTTTCATTACTACGCAGCAGAATTCAAAAACATCTTTGTCCAACTTAAAACAATTCAGAAATAGTCAAAATCCTTGACGTCAACAGCTTTAGAGTTCAACAATAAAACGACAAAGTAAATAAGAAAAACATGCATTCATCCCCGAGTGCTACGTATCGTAATGACCACAATGACTCGAGCAGGCATTTGCGGTAAACAACCTTCATCCGAGATTACCTGCACGTTACCAACATGGGGGTAACATTCAAACAGAAGGGTGAGATATCTAGCCATATAATAGGACACATGAAAAACAATATGTTAGAATCAACGCCTACAATTTCACCACTTCACAACAATCCAACAACTTCACCATCACGAATCATCAACATAACCACGTAAAAATTTGCAATGCGGAATGCGACTCAATACTATGCACATGCATGTGGTACCATCGGAGCAGAACTCCCAACGTGAAAAATCTGCCAATTCACAGTCATATATCATATAGCACTGAAAGTATCAAACAATTCACAGAGATACAAGTTCACTACAATGACAATTAGACACATAGGACAAAACTAAATACAATAAATAATATAGACATATCTTTAACATTTAAAATCATTACATCCCATTTCACTAGTAAAAATAAAAGAAATCAACAACTATAAAATTTAGGTGAGAAAGTTATACTGATAATAATCAAAATATCACAACACGTTTCTTTTAGTAGCAACCTTAAATAATTAACAAAGCAATTCCCTAGAGTACTAAGTCTAGAGCATTAATAAGTAAATACCCAGACATCGTTTAAGACATAGTACTATTTAAATAAATGACATACTGTGTGAACATCCAATAATAAAATGGTTTTATGTAAGATAAAGGTAGACTCGATAAACATTTTAATTTTAACATCCAGAACCACATAAGGTAATTAATCACTACAAAGTCAAATCATATTAGTTAGCTTAAATGAATTTAGAGTTTCGAAAACAAGAAAATAACGAAACAAACGACGACAATACAGAGTTCACGCAGCAGAAAATATAACAGACACGACACATGGCCCAAGTAATAGACCAAGCTCCATGAAAATTCTCTCTAGGGAAAAGAGTCGTTTAAGTTCTCATTTGGATTCAAACTCTTTTGTAACTGCTATAACATTAATGATTCCTCTAAAGAATACCCATCACTTATCTCATTCCATATATTACTTAACGAACTAGTTTGGTCAACTCTCATACTATCAAGAATTAAAATAAGTAATGCATGCAACTCTACTCAGAGTTCACACATTCGAAAGCACAATAAACAATACAAACAGTTCGGTTAGGACCGAACTTGCTCTACTACCACTAATTTAACACCCATTTCTACCCGATAAAATAAATTTAAAATACAAAATCAGAGTTTTCAAAATTTCCAGCAAACCAATGGATGCTACACTTTCAACTTGAAACAAAGGACAAACATAAACACATCGCCTGTAACAATCAGATATACAACACCTTAAACCGGATGAACCAATAAACAATCGGCTTGGTCAAAACAAAATAAGTCAACTTTCATTACTACGCAGCGGAATTCAAAAACAAAACATCTTTGTCCAACTTAAAACAACTCAGAAATAGTCAAAATCCTTGACGGCAATGAAATTTTAGAGTTCAACAATAAAACGACAAAGTAAATAAGAAAAACATGCATTCATCCCCCCCCCCCCCCGAGTGCTACGTATCAGAGTGACCACAACGACTCGAACAGACGAAGGTAAACAGCTTTCATCCGAGATTACCTGCACGTTACCAACATGGGGGTAACATTCAAACAGAAGGGGTGAGATATCTAGCCATATAATAGGACACATGAAAAACAATATGTTAGAATCAACGCCTACAATTTCACCATTTCACAACAATCCAACAAGGCATCAACAAGGCATAAGCCTTCAACATAATTTCGCCAATAAATTGAGGCATCAACAAGGCCAGCGTGTTTGAGTATACGCTCCAACGTGAAATGTTATGCATGCGACGCGATGTGAATGTCCAAATAGTCAACAACAACGGTTATATAACAACGCAACAACAACAGAATTCAACGTTTGGCCATAGGCCTACAACAACACAATAACGACGAATTCAACGCTTGGCCATAGGCCTACAACAACACAACAACAACAACGGAATTCAACTTCAACTTAACCAACAAAATAATCAATTTTATTCAACGTTCAAGCTAATTTACATAAACTCGGTGCAGAATTTCAGTAACTATGCGCCCACTTTGGCGAATTATTTAAAATAGCAAACGACATCGGATTTCGACATATAAATACTTGTTGGAAAGCCCTATGGGTCTATTTTTTATTCCTAAGTTCGGTTTTTGAAGAAGAGTGTTCAATAGGTACAGTTTTCAAAAGCACACAGACTAGTTTCAAAAGAGGACAGTTTCTGTCCTTCAAATTCAAGCAGTTCTAAAATGACCAAAACTCAACCAAATTGCATGAAACTTGTGCATAAACTGGGAAAATTTTGTCTAGTTTTCAAAGAAATTGGATTCGTTCTAAAATGAGTTCTTTTGAAAATGCAAGAACAAAACACTCGACCCAATGTCGAGATTGTTTCTAGAATCTTACCCTAACTTGTGGAATTCATAACTCGAGCTACACAACTTTAAATTCAACCAAACCAGTGCCAAACTGACCGGTATTAAGTCTATTTTTCAAACATTAAGTTTCGTGATATTTGGATTACCCATGACGTACTCGGTTTAATTAAAACCGAACCTGTACCCGAATGCGGTTCTAGAATTTTTACCCAACTTGTGTCACCTATCACTTGAGCAATACAACTCCAAACGCAACTAAACCAGTGCCAAATTAACAATCATTAAGTCTAATTTCTAAAACAATAAACCAAATAATTTTTGGACAAGTATATCATTCGCAAACATCGATTTCATCGAACCTACACATACTCCTACTTAAAATTCCAAATCGCTATCTACAAAACATAATGAGATTCAAGAAATTCTAATCGATCCCTACATATGATCCTTCATATACCCTTTTATAGAGTTAGAACCCCACCCTTACCTTAGGTTTGCCGATTATGAGATTCTCTTGATCGTGGCCCCAACGAAAAAAATCGCATGAAAGAACACTCCTCCCTTCCTCTCCTTCTTTCTCTTCTCTCAATTCCTTATTTTTTGTTCCTTCCATTATGAAACCCTAATTGCACTATATATATACATACGCCTATGTCTTGGGCTTTTCCTTATAATTACGGGCTTTTCTCCACACCCCACTCAATTACTATTTCTAGCGTAACATAGGCTCATAACAATTAACATATTATTCACCTAATATTATTACACTAATGAAATACCGAAAATAACTTAATTAAATAATTAGTTAAATATTTGGGCGTTACACAAAGCGCTGGGCAGGTCTGTAGCTGGTCGCAATGGGCAATGGGCTGCGTATTGAAGAGAGTGGACCACATGGGGGTGTGAGTAGTAGCGAACATATGGGGGTATGCACATAAACAAAACCAAAACTCCATTTTGATTCATTTTTAAAGCCCCAATTCTAATACATCTATTATTTTAACACCTCAATAGCCCAATTTGATGTTCTAAAGAAATAATATCTCAAACACTAATATTTTATAAAAATCAAATAAATATATAATAAAAATCGTATATTACCGATTGTATATAAAAATACATTTAAATGTGATTTCAATTAATTTTGAATAATTAACACACACAATAATTAAAATAATATAATCTTATATATCAAAATAGTTCAGAAAACGAGCACATATTAAAAAAAACACGATACACAAATCAAAATGGATTGTTGTGAAGTGGTGAAATTGTAGGCGTTGATTCTCCACACCCCCCTAACTTGCACTATATATATACATACGCCTATGTCTTGGGCTTTTCCTTATAATTACGGGCTTTTCTCCACACCCCACTCAATTACTATTTCTAGCGTAACATAGGCTGATAACAATTAACATATTATTCACCTAATATTATTACACTAATAAAATACCGAAATAACTTAATTAAATAATTAGTTAAATATTGGGCGTTACACAGAGCGCTGGGCCGGGTCTGGTAGCTGGTCGCGTGGGCTGGGTTGCGTATTGAAGAGAATGGACCACATGGGGGTGTGAGTAGCGAATAGATGGGGGGCGTATGCACATAAACAAAACCAAAACTCCATTTTGATTCATTTTTAAAGCCCCAATTCTAATACATCTATCATTTTAACACCTCAATAGCCCAAATTGATGTTCTAAAGAAATAATATCTCAAACACTAATATTTTATAAAAATCAAATAAATATATAATAAAAATCGTATATTACCGATTGTATATAAAAATACATTTAAATGTGATTTCAATTAATTTTGAATAATTAACACACACAATAATTAAAATAATATAATCTTATATATCAAAATAGTTCATAAAACGAGCACATATTAAACAAAACACGATACACGAAAATCGGGGTGTTACATGGTGCAGCTTGGGTGCAAGATTAGGGGTTTGGGTATAAAATAAAAATATCAAGAAGGTCAAAATATTTTTTATAGGGGAGGTAAATGAAATTTTTTTTCAAGGGATTCAACCGCCTCTTGAATATAGTGTAGGTCATCCCTTGACTGTTTAAGTAGAGTATAAGAGGTACTCAAACCATGATATAAAAGAGAAAAAAAAGAAAAGTAGAATGGGGCAATGAAAATCAAAACTACAAAGGAAAAAATTGTATATATGTCACCTAGCAATATACAAATCGATGAATTGGTAGAGTTTATCTTTACACTCTATTCATAACGTCTATTTGACCCAAACACTCATGTATCCAAGATACCTAAAGAGTTTGAGTACATCTAACAAATCACCAATCCCAACAAACTAGTTGAGTATAAATATAAACAACTCTTTTTTAAAAGAAACTGCAAAATGATAGTTACGTTATTTATATGCTAAATTATGTTTTGTAAACAAAAAGATAAATTAATAAGTGATTACTCCTATTTTGTTTGAAATTAGATATGAAGGTATGCTAAAGATAATAGATATGGTCTGTTTGGATCGGCTTATTTAAGTTTATCTATTGACATAAGCACTTGTGAAATTGTTTGGGAGAGTTTATTGAAACAGCTTATGACATGTTCATAAGTTGATTTCAGCTAATTTTAATAAGTTTCCCGTGATAGATTATGGAAACAACTTATAGCTTATGAAAAAAACATAATTACACATTATTTTATCTTTTACTATAAAAACAGTTTAAGCATAAGCTATTATATAATATGCACTTTTGCTATGAGCACATAATTAAGTTCTTTATCCAATCGGGCCAATAGGTCAAATAAATATGTGAAAGATCTTATAAGATGTTATAACTGCACAAGTACAAAACTAAATACAATAAATAATATAATATAGATATATCTTTAACATTTAAAATCATTACATCCCATTTCACTAGTAAAAATAAAATAAATCAACAACTATAAAATTTAGGTGAGAAAGTTATACTGATAGTAATCAAAATATCACAACACGTTTCTTTTAGTAGCAACCTTAAATAATTAACAAAGCAATTCCCTAGAGTACTAAGTCTAGAGCATTAATAAATAAATAAATACCCAGACATCGTTTAAGACATAGTACTATTTAAATAAATGACATACTGTGTGAACATCCAATAATAAAATGGTTTTATGTAAGATAAAGGTAGACTCGATAAACATTTTAATTTTAACATCCAGAACCACATAAGGCAATTAATCACTACAAAGTCAAACCATAGAAGTTAGCTTAAATGAATTTAGAGTTTTGAAAACAAGAAAATAACGAAACAAACGACGACAATACAGAGTTCACACAGCAGAAAATATAACAGACACAACATATGGCCCAAGTAATAGACCAAGCTCCATGAAAATTCTCTCTAGGGAAAAGAGTCGTTTAAGTTCTCATTTGGATTCAAACTCTTTTGTAACTGCTATAACATTAATGATTCCTCTAAAGAATACCCATAACTTATCTCATTCCATATATTACTTAACGAACTAGTTTGGTCAACTCTCATACTATCAAGAATTAAAATAAGAATGCATGCAACTCTACTTAGAGTTCACACATTGGAAAGCACAATAAACAATACAAACAAAACAAATCCGTTAGGACCGAACTTGCTCGATACCACTAATGTAACACCCATTTCTACCCGATAAAATAAATTTAAAATACAAAATCGAGTTTTCAAAATTTCCAAAGAAACCAATGGATGCTACACTTTCAACTTGAAACAAAGGACAAACGTAAACAAATCGCTTTGTAAATAATCGGATACATAACACCTTAAACCGGATGAACCAATAAACAATCGGCTTGGTCAAAACAAAATAAGTCAACTTTCATTACTACGCAGCAGAATTCAAAAACAAACATCTTTGTCCAACTTAAAACAACTCAGAAATAGTCAAAATCCTTGACGGCAACAACTTTAGAGTTCAACAATAAAACGACAAAGTAAATAAGAAAAAGATGCGTTCATCCCCGAGTGCTATGTATCGGTGACCACACCGACTCGAGCAGGCGAAGGTAAACGACCTTCATCCGAGATTACCTGCACGTTACCAACATGGGGTAACATTCAAACGAAGAAGGGTGAGATATCTAGCCATATAATAGGACACATGAAAAACAATATGTTAGAATCAACGCCTACAATTTCACCACTTCACAACAATCCAACAACTTCACTATCACGAATCATCAACATAACCATGTAAAATTTTGCAAATGCGGAATGCGACTCAATACTATGCACATGCATGTGGTACCATCAGAGCAGAACTCCCAACGTGAAAAATCGCCAATAAATAGAGGCATCAACAAGGCATAAGCTTTCAACATAATTTGCCATCCAGTTAACGTGTTTGAGCATCCGCTCCAACGTGAAATGTTATGCATGCGACGCGATGTGAATGTCCAAATAGTCAACAACAACGGTTATATATAACAACGCAACAACAACCGACTCAACGTTTGGCCACGGGCCTACAACAACACAAATAACTACGAATTCAACGTTTGGCCATAGGCCTACAACACCACAACAACAAAAATGGAATTCAACTTCAACTTAACCAACAAAATAATCAATTTTATTCAACGTTCAAGCTAATTTACATAAACTCGGGTGCAGAATTTCAGAACTATGCGCCTAATTTGGCGAATTATTTAAAATAGCAAACGACATCGGATTTCGACAAATAAATACTTGTTGGAAAGCCCTATGGGTCTATTTTTTATTCCTAAGTTCAGTTTTTGAAGAAGAGTGTTCAATATGTACAGTTTTCAAAAGCACACAGACTAGTTTCAAAAGAGGACGCTTTTGTCCTTCAAATTCAAGCAGATTCTAAAATGATCAAAACTCAACCAAATTGCATGAAACTTGTGCATAAACTGGGAAAATTTTGTCTAGTTTTCAAAGAAATTGGATTCGTTCAAAATGAGTTCTTTTGAAAATGCAGTAACCAAAACACTCTATGTCCAGATTGTTTCCAGAATCTTACCCAAACTTGTGGAATTCATAACTCGAGCTACACAACTCTAAAGTCAACCAAACCAGTGCCAAACTGACCGGTATTAAGTCTATTTTTCAAAAATTTAAGTCTCGTGATTTTTGGATTACCCAAACGTACTCAGTTTAATTAAAACCGAACCTGTACCCAGAACAGTTCCAGAATTTTTACCCAACTTGTGTCACCTATCACTTGAGCAATACAACTCCAAACGGAACTAAACCAGTGCCAAATTAACAAGCATTAAGTCTAATTTCTAAAACAATAAACCACATAATTTTTGGACAAGTATATCATTCACAAACATCGATTTACTGAACCTACACATACTCCTACTTAAAATTCCAAATCGCTATCTACAAAACATAGTGAGATTCAAGAAATTCTAATCGATCCCTACATATGATCCTTCATATACCGTGTTATAGAGTTAGAACCCCACCCTTACCTTAGGTTTGCCGATTACAAGATTCTCTTGATCGTGGCCCCAACGAAAAAATCGCACAGCAACACTCCTCCCTTCCTCTCCTAGTAGCCGCGCCCTCTCCTTCTTTCTCTTCTCTCAATTCCTTATTTTTTTGTTCCTTCCATTATGAAACCCTAACTTGCACTATAAATACATACGCCTATCTCTTGGGCTTTTCCTTATTATTACGGGTTTTTCTCCACACCCCACTCAATTACTATTTCTAGCGTAACATAGGCTCATAACAATTAACATATTATTCACCTAATATTATTACACTAATAAAATACCGAAATAACTTAATTAAATAATTAGTTAAATATTTGGTCGTTACACGAGCGGTGGGCCAGTCCGTAGCTGGTCGCTTGGGTGGGTTGCGTATTGAAGAGAGTGGACCACATGGGGAGTGTGAGTAGCGAGCATGATGGGCGTATGCACATAAACAAAACCAAAACTCCATTTTAATTCATTTTTAAAGCCCCAATTCTAATACATCTATTATTTTAACACCTCAATAGCCCAAAATTGATGTTCTAAAGAAATAATATCTCAAACACTAATATTTTATAAAAATCAAATAAATATATAATAAAAATCGTATATTACCGATTGTATATAAAAATACATTTAAATGTGATTCAATTAATTTTGAATAATTAACACACACAATAATTAAAATAATATAATCTTATATATCAAAATAGTTCATAAAACGAGCACATATTAAACAAAACACGATACACGAAAATCGGGGTGTTACATGGTGCAGCTTGGGTGCAAGATTAGGGGTTTGGGTATAAAATAAAAATATCAAGAAGGTCAAAATATTTTTTTATAGGGAGGTAAATGAAATTTTTTTCAAGGGATTCAATCGCCCTCTTGAATATAGTGTAGGTCCTCCCTTGACTGTTTTAGTAGAGTATAAGAGGTTCTCAAACCATGATATAAAAGAGAAAAACGAGAAAAGTAGAATGGGGCAATGAAAATCAAAACTACAAAGGAAAAAATTGTATATATGTCACCTAGCAATATACAGTCGATGAATTGGTAGAGTTTATCTTTACACTCTATTCATAACGTCTATTTGACCCAAACACTCATGTATCCAAGATACCTAAAGAGTTTGAGTACATCTAACAAATCACCAATCCCAACAAACTAGTTGAGTATAAATATAAACAACTCTTTTTTAAAAGAAACTGCAAAATGATAGTTACGTTATTTATATGCTAAATTATGTTTTGTAAACAAAAAGATAAATTAATAAGTGATTACTCCTATTTTGTATGGTCTGTTTGGATCGGCTTATTTAGGTTTATCTATTGACATAAACACTTGTGAAATTGTTTGGGATAGTTTTTATTGAAACAGCTTATGACATGTTCATAAGTTGATTTCAGCTAATTTTAATAAGTTTCCCGTGATAGATTATAGAAACAATTTATAGCTTATGAAAAAAATATAATTACACATTATTTTATCTTTTACTATAAAAACAGTTTAAGCATAAGCTCTTATATAATATGCACTTTTGCAATGAGCACATAATTAAGTTCTTTATCCAAACGGACCAATAGGTCAATTAAATATGTGAAAGATCTTATAAGATGTTATACCTGATAAAATATTATTATTTTCAGCTTCGGTTGCATCTCCGAGATTACTTTTACAACGTCCATGAATATAACACTTTTTGACTCTTTGATCTAGCAAACAAATAAGAGTGGTCACTATATAAAGTAATATTTTATATGTTAAATAAAACTTTTTTTTTTTACAGACACTTTTTTTTTGAAAGGTGTTATAAATGTGATCTATGAAAGATATAATAAAATGAGTGTATGTATTCTTTGTTATATAAAAGTTTAACTTGTATATATACAACAAGCATCTAGAATGATATGCACTATAGTTTTTTTATTTAGAATAAAAGTTACGTAGGCAATGTCTCACCACTATTTTGATCATCATGGGGCATATTATTCGAAGTCTCTTCAAATTTTGTAGCACTCACGGAATCTTCTGCATGAGTATCCAAAACCACATTTGCATGAACAAAAAAATTATTATTTGAACAAGGAAATGAATTATATTCTTAAAATTAGTATATGTCTAAAATAACAATAATAATTTTTGAGAAATATGATACACATAAATTGCATACTAAGTCTACAACTAAAACTATTTATTTAAATCTAAATCATGGACAAACTTAGAGTTATATGTTTTTGTCTGTTGTATTAAGTCGTCGTAGTTACTCAATACGTTTGTATTAACACTACCTCTCGACTTCTCTAATCAATTCTCGCCTCTTCATGGGAGGAGGGTTAAAATCGGAAATAAGACAAGTCTATTTATGGTCCGACATGTAGACCAAAGTGAGGCGTAGCAATCTAGGAAACCAAAAAATAGACAATCTTCTCTAATAAAACATCAGAGCTTTTTGAGTCGTTGTTTATAAAGTGTAAACTAGTTAAAGATAAATTTAGCCATTGTTTATTCTATAAATGGTGTATTAACTAGCTATTTGAATATTGTAATTTTAGTTCGTTTTAAGGTTTTGAGTACTCTAAATACTTATCAAAAATAAAAATATTTGTTAACCTTGTAATGATCAACATTTAGGGTAATGTACTTAATTGTTTCAGTTTTTTGTTTTTCTTTCTTTGTAAAATTGAGAATGACAACTTATCTGTATAGAACTTTGGGTTCCCCTACTATGGACCTGAAAAATGTATATCAATGGACCTTTACCATTTTTACTAAGTTTTAATAAAATATTATTTATACTTTCTACTTTTTATTATTCTAGAATTCATTTTTTAATTTGATCCACAAAAAAATTATTTTTTAATAAAAATAGTAAAGGTTCACTCGTGAATTTTTGTTGGGTCCATATAAGGGGACCCTAGAACCATATATAACTCAAAGAATAATAAATTATAAAGTTTTATATAAATAGTTCTAAATTATAGGTCCTAGTTTTTTTATACATGCATAAGTTATAAATAAAGAAAGTTATAGGCCAAATGACTCACTGAAAACGATGATAGATTTCGAGAATATTTTTGCAGTTAAGTACTTTTATATGGAAGTGACTTTTGGCAAAGGTTAAGTGAGATTATAGTGTATTTTTATGAGTGAGTATAGGAGTCGTGGGCTTAGCAATTATTCTTGTGTTTTCAAAACCTTAAAACGAACTAAAATTACAATTTCATTTGCGAATATAGGAGTAGTGGGCTTAGCAATTATTCTTGTGTTTTCAAAAAAGTAATATCATAGACCGAATTAATCATCTTCTGAATAAGTGCAAGATCTAATAAGTTGTTATAACTTGACAAAATGATATTGTTTGCAGCTTTGGATGCATCTCCAAGATTGTTTGTACAAGGAACTATAAAAACACAGTAGACTTTTGCATCTAGCAAACCAATAAGTAAGTGGTCAACCTCACATTTAATGTTCGGAACATTTGTTCAAAAAAAAACATCTATTTTAAAAGGTGTATGAATTTTGTCAAAAAAATGTGTTATGAATGTATGTATCCCTTGTTAATTGTTATAACAAAGTAAAACTTGTATATTACAGGAATTAAGATTAATAATATGCACCATAAGTTATAGGTTATAAAAACTTGCCTAGATAAGAAATATGAGCCTCAGATACGTCATGAGCTAAAACTTGAGAGGAGAGAATGATAAAAAGCTCAAGAAATAGGTATTTTTGTGAATTTGAGTAAATCATGTTTCTTCTTAATTTGCGATTTGCAATCCTAGAAAAATAGAGACAATGGTTGACAAATAATGTAGTCTATATATATATATATATATATATATATATATATATATATATATATATATTTCTTAAAGACGTTAATAGTATATCACAAGAACAAAAAATTACCTATCCAAACGGCCAAGAGTCAAGTTTAATCCTAAAAGAATGTAATTAACTACTTATATTTTTACAAGACAATCGTAACGATTAGTTATTTATTTTTTACAGAAAGTGTGGCGTATTTGTGTAATGTATAGATTTCAAAAAAATAATATTGAAAGTATATAAATTATATATATATATATATATATATATATATATATATATATATATATATATATATATATATATATATATATATATATATTCTTTAACTTAACGCATTAACGGACTAATTGATTTTTTTATAGAATTAAAAGTATAATCGTGAAATTATATAAATTTTGTTATTTAACAAGTTGGCAGTATCCAGTATCTACTACCATTTCACAATGGCCTTTATGTTTACTTTTTGATTTATGAACTTTCAAATTCATGAGAGATGAAACGGTGAATTAAATAGATATATGGTTCATATACTTACATGTGTGAAGAGGTATTAATTTGGCCATTGATACACACCTAAAAATCAAACAAATATATAATAAAAATCGTATATTACCGATTGTATATAAAAATACATTTAAATGTGATTTCAATTAATTTTGAATAATTAACACACACAATAATTAAAATAATATAATCTTATATATCAAAATAGTTCATAAAACGAGCACATATTAAACAAAACACGATACACAAAAATTGGGGTGTTACAATCCAACCCCCCTTAAAAGAAATTTCGTCCTCGAAATTTAATAAGCTCAACACCAAAACAAAAGAATGAATGTTGTAAGAGTAATTCTAAAGAAGGAAAGCTGAGACAATGGCAACAATTAGGCAAATGGATATCAAAAAGAACTCAAGTAGTCATTCATGTGAAAATGCTTAAAAGAGGATTAAAGACAGAGTTAGGTTTAGGTTGTTGGGCTTTGCACCCACCGGAGATATTAAGTCATTGGTCACTATAAGGATGATCAATAGACTCAAGTCGCGAAATAAAATATACCAGTTCTAAAACTAGGCACTTTACTACCAAGCATAAAATTTATTTCCAAAGATACTAAATAAATCTCCCTAAAAACAAAATAGCACAAACAAAGTATAATGAAGTTCTCACAATAACCCAGACAACGCCATGGTACAAAATTCAGGAACAACAATCACAGAGTTCACATATCTTAAAACATAAGAATCAATTAAATTGGAGGTTCTGCCAACTCATTAGCCAAATAATAATTCGAAAATCAAACAATAAAAATAACAAAAAGGCAGAAGTCATGCAAGGACAACGATTACGGCGAACATAAGTCGTACAATTACAAGACCTATTAGTAGTAAATTAATTGAACTAAATACATATCTACTTCAACATAAATGACAAAAACAAGTTATGAGAAATTCAGACAGCTTCAATAATATTTTTCTTGGGTGTCTAGAAAGTAAACGATACATTGGTTAGCAAAGGTTTTTCAAAGGAATTAAATACAAGGAGTAATTCTTCTTCTTTTTTAAAAAGAAAAATATCTACCGAACATATAATTCTTTTGAGTTCAATTCATTTCATATCACCAAAGAAGTACAGTCAAACACATGCACCAAACACTTTTGTTTAAAAAATTTAACTTACTCTAGAATTCTATATATAATGTGGATTTTTGGCAAAACTACTGCCACCACTTTAGGCTTTTATTAAGAAGAAACAAACAGTATACTATTTTTTTTTCTAAGGTAACAAACATCATGCATAGAGAGTATACTTGTGTTGTGAACCAATCTTACTTCATTACCGCTCAAAAATAATTCTTCAAACAATTAATCAAAACTAGTTTCATTAGCACGTATCTACTAGAATTTGTGTTAAAAGGATAAAAAAAATCCAGACATTTTATTTGTACAACACATGTCATTTCATAACTAAGAGGGCTCACAACATCGCAAAGAAAAATCAAAATCATGGAGCGAAAAAAAATAAATTTAATGAAGATAATTTTTTTTTTGAGTTACAAGCAAATGAAGATGATAATAACATATAATATCTTCGACAGTTAAATCGTTGCAGCTAATTGTAAGTATCGTGAAAATAAGAGAAAACACCAATTGCAAGATTTAAATAAGGAAAATATTATTTTCAAAAACCATAACATGTTATTAACGTTAATAGAGGAGTAGTACATTAATATAATTAGCAAAACATCTTCACAAAACACTTAGTTTGTAATCATTATGCAAAAATAAAAGTATGTTATAGCAATAGATTTTAGGGAAGACTAAATATTAAGTCAACTAAGTTAACTCTAATACCTATGTGAGTATCTAACACTAAAAGATAATTTAAAAGGAACGTACAAACATTCTCAACACACATTATTATTCTAAGATTTCAAAACCACGTAGCACAAACTATAAAAAGAAAACAACCAAAGTCAACTGAGAAAAGCTTTGAGTGTACACAGTTAGAATTCGCAGTCATATATCATATAGCACTGAAAGTATCAAACAATTCACAGAGATACAAGTTCACTACAATGACAATTAGGCACATAGGACAAAACTAAATACAATAAATAATATAGACATATCTTTAACATTTAAAATCATTACATCCCATTTCACTAGTAAAAATAAAAGAAATCACAACTATAAAATTTAGGTGAGAAAGTTATACTGATAGTAATCAAAATATCACAACACGTTTCTTTTAGTAGCAACCTTAAATAATTAACAAAGTCATTCCCTAGAGTACTAAGTCTAGATCATTAATAAGTAAATACCCAGACATCGTTTAAGACATAGTACTGTTTAAATAAATGACATACTGTGTGAACATCCAATAATAAAATGGTTTAATGTAAGATAAAAGTAGACTCGATAAAAATTTTAAGTTTAACATCCAAAACCACATAAGGCAAATAATCACTACAAAGTCAAACCATATTAGTTAGCTTAAATGAATTTAGAGTTTCGAAAACAATAAAATAACGAAACCAACGACGACAATACAGAGTTCTCACAGCAGAAAATATAACAGACACAACACGTGGCTCAAGTAATAGACCAAGCTCCATGAAAAATTCTCTCTAGGGAAAAGAGTCGTTTAAGTTCTCATTTGGATTCAAACTCCTTTGTAACTGCTATAACATTAATGATTCCTCTAAAGAATACCCATCATTTATCTCATTCCATATATTACTTAACGAACTAGTTTGGTCAACTCTCGTACTATCAAGAATTAAAATAAGTAATGCATGCAACTCTACTCAGAGTTCACACATTAGAAAGCACAATAAACAATACAAACAGTCCGGTTAGGACCAAACTTGCTCTGATACCACTAATGTAACACCTATTTCTACCCGATAAAATAATTTAGAAAGACATGCAAGAAAAGTCTAAGGGAACAAAGACAATCACAAAGACATGAATAAGACAACTCAAGAAAGATTAGACTAAAAGACTAAGTGTTTCAAATAAGTGGAAAGGTAAAATTCTAACTTGCAAAGTCAAAGAGAGCAACTAATATGCAAACAAAATTGATGTATCAAAATGAACGATTCTGAATTTTTTTTTTGAAATGCCTCTTTTTTTTCTTCCTATAAGTGCTTTTGGGTAGAATCACTTTTTTTCAGCACTTGTCTTTTTTTTGGGATATTTGAATTTCTCTCTTTTTTCTAATCAATTTAGGCTTTTGAATTTCAAGAATCAGACATGTATAGACAAAATAACATTAAAAGAAAATTTTGCATATGAATTATGGATCAAACAATAGCAAGTGATAAAGATGGTAAGTTGTAGATTTTTTTTCCCTGCAGCTAGACTTCGAATTTCACCCAAAAGGTAACAAATAATCACCAAACTAAACCTTCCAACAAAGATTAGAGCATTTATAATCAACTAACAACTCAAGATTACCCAAAAAAATGAAACAAATTGATAACAAAACCTAAAATCCAAAAGTATGACACAGAAGCTGGAATCTCAGCGTGAGTTGAAGGAAAAAATCGGAATGTGAACACAATTTTTTTTTAACGAGATGAAGTGAATTTTTTTATGGCGTGAGTTGAAGCTAAAGGAACATAACACACTATGAACTCTTTTTTTTCCAAAAAATTTGGAACAAAAAACTATTGATCATGGAAGAGGCTCAACGATCCACTTGATGTGAACTAGACATGTAAGTTCACCAAAAATCCAAGGATCCTTCCACAAGTCATAATTTTTCCAAACACAGAGGAACTAAAAAGGAGAAAAAACTTACAAAATGTGAAATAGAAATAAATGGTTCAAGGAAATGAAGGAACGTCACATTCAAGGATGAATGATAAATTCCATTGTTGGACCGCCACAAGCACAATGGAGCCTTTGATAAGATCCATGGAGGTTCTAAGAAGAACTAAGAGGAGCAACTTGCTCTAAACTCACAATATCATAAAATGATCAAAAGCCCTTATAAGAAGCAACACCAACCCTTTTTTTGGTCAAAAGGTCATATGATTTCATTGCAACAATGGGTCAGGCCCAAACCATACACCTACAAGTGAACAAGTTACACAAAAAATAAACACCATTCCTTTAGATCAATAATAGCAATAATAGACGATCCTAATTTAGCTAAAAACATCAGCAACAACTACAATGACAGAACCCTAATTTGGTAAGAAAACCTAGAAATGATCCATATATCGTTCCTTCCAGCAAAACAAACACCATTCCTTTAGATCAATCGAGTAGCAGGTGTTGAAGGAGAACTGAGAAGAGATTCGAGGCATGCAACGAGTTCTCGCTTCGCCAGTTACAACAAACTTCTATTTCCAAAGAGCTTGTGCATCTTTCACAAGAGCACAACGGAGGAGCGGCGGAGGACGAAGAACCCACGAGCCTTGCAGATGATTATCTCGTGCTAAGGGAGCAACTATGTCAGCACATTGGTTACCCTCTCTTTTAGTCCAGGTAAAACCCGAACTCACAAAGTTAGATTTTAGAGAGTTAATATCTGTATCTCATTTCTAACCAAATTCTTCCGGCAAACCTCTATGAGGGTTTGGTTATCAAACTCAAAAATGACATGTTCAAAGTGAAGATTAGCCGCAAGCGAGACAGCATCACGAAGGCTCAACGCTTCAGCTAGAAGAGGAGATGTTGCATAGAACCTGGTTGTAGACGCTGTAAGTAAACTTCCCTGAGCATTTCTACATACAATTCCTGAATGTCCTTTACCCGTTGATTGTTCAAAGGCTGAGTCACAATTGACTTTTATATAAGGGTCACGAGGTGGTCTCTATTAAATTGGAGGGGCCAGCATACTAGGGTGGTGTTCAGCCTAATTTTGTGAGTTGTTATCAGCTTTGAGATTATTTGATGATAAAACAAATTTTTTTTAACGAGATGAAGTGAACTTTTTTTTATGGCATGAGTTGAAGCTAAAGGAACATAACACACTGTGAACTCTTCTTTTTTTCAAAAAATTTGGAGCAAAAAACTATTGATCATGGAATAGGCTCAACGATCCACTTGATGTGAACTAGACATGTAAGTTTACTAAAAATCCAAGGATCCTTCCATAAGTCATAATTTTTCCAAACACAAAGGAACTAAAAAGGGGAAAAACTTACAAAATGTGGAATAGAAAAAAATGGTTCAAGGAAATGAAGGAACGTCGCATTCAAGGATGAATGATAAATTTCATTGTTGGACTGCCACAAGCACAATGAAGCCTTTGATAAGATCCATGGAGGTTCTAAGAATAACTAAGAGGAGCAACTTGCTCTAAACTCACAATATTATAAAATGATCAAAAGTCTCTTACATGAAGCAACACCAACCCTTATATAAATAGCTAGGGTTTGACCATGACAACACAAGCAAAATAAGGCCCAAATACAAGCCCACAACATGGCCCGACTAGTTTAGAAATGCCTACATATTTCAACCCAAGTTTCAAACTTAAAACATAGTCTATTACAATTAAAATAAAATTAAGTTTATCCTAATTTTAATAAAATAGATTATCATGATGTTCTTTCGATCCGCATCACTTAGCCCCCAATTATGTCACGACAGACACTAAAGATTGATGAAAACTTTCACAAAGTTGAAGACGAAATATCGATAAAATAACATATTTAACCATTCTAATTATTATCGAGGTAATACTCAATTTAGTCCCTAACTTTTCAAAAATGTTCAATTTAGTCCCTGATTTTCACATATGTCAATTTATTCCTCAACATTTACAAATGTGTGTCAATTTGGTCCTTCTGTCAACCATGGTTAGTTACAAAGCTGACGTCGCAAATGTCAGGGACGAAATTGACACTACCAAAAAAATAAATAAATCCATGTGAGAATGTCACGTCACATAAATGTTGGGGACTAAATTGATACTTTTAAAAAAAATATATGTTACGAAGACCAAATTGATACTAAGTTATATAACTTTGAGAGAAATTACACTTTGTATTGTTTATTTGAAAGTATTGTCCACTTATCAATAAAAACTTATCATTACCTCAACATCTTATCAATAAAAAAAGTACTGTACACTTATTGCTAGGGATGGCAATGGGGCGGGGTGTAACACCATTTTCTAAACCTCATTTATTTTAAATAAAATCAGAGTTCTTCGCAATTTAACTTCGCCATATTGAAAAAGGCGTTACACTTTACTCTCAAAAACGATCTCAATTAATAACGTCAGATAATTTCGAAATCTCATAGCAGCGGAAAAATAATCATCAAAACACGTCTTCACATTAAAGGGTCTTAAAACCACAACTCGAAGTCTCAAATAAATATTGAAATCTAAATAAATAGCGTTTACGCCCCCCGGTGTTACATATTAGAGCGACGACTCGACCCGACAGAAGATAGGAAAGCCAGAGACCTTCACTCGCGGTTACCTGCAGCGTTGCCACATAAGAGCAACATTCTAAGCAGAAGGGGTGAGCATTAACAGAAATAATAAGCAATGACAGCAGTAAATAAGTAGCAGGTAACTCACAAAGAAGCACACAAAAACTCAACACATCATATCACGGCACAAGGTACAAACTCCATTAGTAAATAGATACCAACACTCGTTATAAATGGACTCATCAATGAATGCAACCCCTCTGGGCATATGCATGCGGTACCGATCTCGTAAAAGGCCACGACGGGCATACCACCAAAATAATCACGTGTTGTAGCATCACAGCTACCTCGAAGATGCATATGACAATGCGACTCATGATTCATGCATAGATACACATACTCAGAGCATTTAATTAATAAATACCATACCACCAAATTATTATCACACGTAAATACCACGTGTTGTAGCATAACAACTACCTCGTAACTCTCACTGCTTACAAACATCACAAATTGCCACATATCACCTATACACACCACGCCAAACAAATACAAGCACAACCAAAACACACACACAAAGACGTAAATTGGCACACAAAGACCACCGGACAACACCAAAGACAATGCATACACGCGCAACACCACAAATTGGTGCACAGCACCACTAGACAATGCCTGAACCTACGCACTAGGCGCGCCCACACACAGGACACAAGGGCAGCGACAATAACCCGCACAACGTCCTATTCGTTCGATCATTTTACCAAACAGCTAAGGAGCAGTATTTTTCAGCAACTGTGCACGAACTCCGACAATTAATTTAGCATATCAAACGATGTCGGAATTTTGCAAACAAATATCCTCTGGAAAGCTTAAGATGTCTAGTTTCTAGAAATAATTTTTATTTATTTTTTTAGGTACCCAAATAGTACATTTTTGCAAAATACCTCTCAGGGTACAGAAGTTCGACAGCTTCTGTTAACTAAATTGTAACCCATTTTTCTCTTTGAATTCTCAACCAAATGAAACGAAATCCGTGTCTAAATTGAAGCCCCGTGAGTCTAGTTTACAATGAGATAAAAATAATTCGAAAACCAGTTCGGTGGAAAGAGTTATGAACAAAACATTGAACCTATACCCATACGGGTTCATGCAGTTTTTCAGATTCTTTTACCCATTTTGTAAAAATGTTTTCTCCAGTTATACTGACTCAAATTTAGCGAAACCAGTGCCTAAAGTGAAGGAAATCGTGTCTACTTTCCAATGAAACAAATCCCACGCAATTCGGGCCAATAATGAAGTCACAATCACAGAAATACTGGACACCTATCAAAACGGTTTCAAAACGAAATTTCAGCACATCAATTCCCTCTTTGCACAACAACCACTAGAAACCAGGTTTTTAACGAATCAACATCACGATATGATCGACAAACACAACCCACACGCACGCATGCCTGTGGCGCCACCCAAGGCAGCCACACCCACACCCGCACACACACGGCCAAGGCTAGGGGCCCTACGCCGTGGCAACACGAAACGACAACTTAACACGGAAACAACGATAATCGTCACCGCCGCACACCCACGCAAATAACCACAACTGCCATCAATGACAACGACTCGCAACAACAACTAATAAGACGCAACCACACACAATAATAAGGAATTAACATCAACATCATTGCGAAAGCAACCACAACATCACGCCATTATCAAGAATCATCATCAAAATCATATATCATCAAAATCAATCATCACATAAAGACAAACACCATTGAAGATTCAATAACAACATATCATGCGAAATAACAACAATAGCAACATCGCACCATCATCAATTTCAATCCAACATCGCAAATAATCCAACCAAACCCTAACTACCCATATACCCTCATCATAACCCATTATTAGTGTTAAAACCCACCCTTACCTCGAATAACGTAAGCTCCAAGACCACGATGAAGACGACACGAACGAAACCACGGCAACACACCCACCCTTCCCCCTCCTTGTGCGACTCATCTTCCTCTTTTTCCTCTTCTCTTCGCAACTCTCCTCTCTCTCTCTCTATTTCGACTCACACTCTCTCTTTCTCTCTCTTTCTATTTTTGATTCCTTTTAAATGAGCATCAACACTCTAACCCTTTTTAATTTGATTTTTAATTCCCAACCATACGCTACTTTTCCTCCCTCCCATAACCACTTTGGTTTTTTTCCCTAGAAACTTGCTTTTAATAATAATAATAATAATAATAATAATAATAATAATAATCATCATATATTAAGTATTTCTAACATCAATTTTAGTCCTTCTCAACATGGTCTCTATGCCAAAAACTCTCCAATTTGGTCCACTACCCTATCAAATCAACTCCAAATAATTTCTAATAAAATTTGGGGCGTTACACGGGGCGGGGGCGGGGAGTACTCTCCCGCTCCCCGTCCCCGCCTCCCAAATTGTCCCCCGTCCCCATCCCCTGCCTCTCGCCTCTGACATTTCCTCCCCATCCCCATCCCCACGGATCCATCACATGGCCCTCTCGCGGGACCCCAAGAGTTTATTAAAAGTTAGCAAAAATATAAAATAAAATATAATAAAATTAGAAAAATATATAAAAAGTAAGACTAAAATTCAAAAGTTTAATATTGTAATATAAAAGCCGTTTTTAACCGATATAAAAAGCCTTTTTTCTAGTAGTGGGGTTTTGTACACAAAGTTGTAGCCTAGGATTTGATCTAGAATTTTAATCAATGGCAAGGAATACAACTCACATGGATCAAGGGCATGAAGAAACACAAAATGAGGTGAAAAATAGCTGGAAAATTCGGAGCAAATGAGGCCTTGGTGCCCAAGTTTTGCAAGCTTGCCAAAAGATAGTACATTTTGTCTTATTGAGGACACTTCCTTATTTTTACCATTTTTCATTATTCTTTTCATGATAATTCCATAAATTCCACCCATTTTGAGCCATATCCTAGAATTCAATGATTGGGCCCAAACTTCTATGATATCACCATTCCCAAAATTGATATGAAACCTCACCTTGCAATTCTCAAGGAAATTCCCTTTTTGTTGACTTTTTAAAAGTTGACTTTTGGACAAAATCAACAATGCATGCATAACACACATATAACTCAAACATTTGCCCCAAATAAATTCCCTTAAAAGTGCACAATGATTCTTGATGAGAAATTATCCTACTTTGCAAAATGACCAAAATACCCTTTGACCTAAAAACTTGCTTCTTGCCCAAAAAATGCATTTTCATTCTAAAAATGATTCTAAAAACCCTAGGATGACTTCAAAACCTTAAAAATGCATGCAAAATGCTCCTTACACTCTACAAAATGATTTCACACTTCACAGTTTACTATTTTTGTGAAAAATTAGGGTTTTGACCCTAGGCGGACAAAATTAGGGTATGACACTAGTTAGGCGTAGGCTATCCAGGAAACCAAAAAAAAGAAACTCTTCTCTGATTTTTGAGTTGTTATTTGTAATTAAGGTATACTTGTGGAAGTGTCTACTAGACAAAGTTAAATTTAACCATAGTTTAATCTATGAATGGTGTGTTACCTGGTTAGAGTGTATCTCTACTGTATGTTGTGGTGTCTCTTGCTTCATATGGTCCCATTGTATTGTTATTCCAGTATGGTTCAAGGTTTTGAGTACTCTAAATACTTATTTATTTGCCTTAAGAATTATTTGCCTTAAGAATTAACATTGAGGGTAATGTACTTGTTTCACTTTTCATGTTTTTGTTTCTTTTTTTAAAAGTGAGAATGACATTTTATCACTATAAAACCATATACAACCCATAAAATAAGAAACTTACAAAGTTTTATATAAATAGTTCTAAATTATAGGCCCTAGTTTTTAATGGCTTGGGTTTAGGATACTAAAGAATTCCTTAGTTTTTTATACTAAATTAGTATCAGCCATTAGATCTGTACTTTTTTAATTAAACCTGATCCAAAGGTTGTCAATTAAAGAGGGTACCAATGTGATTTTACACATCCCAACCATCCATTAATAAAAAAACATATTTATTTATGAATTATATATATATATATATAAATATATTATATATAATATAAATATATGTGTGGTGGTTGCAGGTGGTGGTTGGCGGGTGAACTCAAGCGACCGACGCGACGATGCACCAATGGTGCACTGGTGACCGACGGCGATTGGTGGCGGCGACAATGGTGGTGCCATTAACCACAAATATGAAATATGTGGTTAATAGCATCCAACTAGTGTTTTTGTGCATATATGTGGTTTGTGGCATATTTGCAAAACAATAACATAATAGCATTTTTAAAATTTATATTTAAGACTGAAACAAGAACATAATCAAACTAGAAACACTAGTTGGATTCCACTAACCTCAAATATGAAGTCTGTGGTTAGTGGCCACTAACCACAGACTTCATATTTGTGGTTACCGGATTTTTTTAATTATGGTGGAAATGACTCATATACCCCTTAAGAATTTGTTACTAAGCTTTTGGCTTAGTATCCTAAATCAGACTCATTTTTATTATATGCATATGACTTGTAAACAAATCAAGTTATAGGCCAAAATGACTCACTGAAAATGGTTATAAATTTCGAGACTATTTTTGCAGTTAATCACTTATTGAGGAACTTTGGCTAAGATTAAGTCAGATCATAGTCTATTTTATGAGTGATGTATTCTCCCAGTGGACTGTCATTTGTGAATATCAGAGTCGTGGGATTAATAGTGTTCATTAGCAATTATTATTTTGGAGTGACACTACTACCTCTTGGTGTATGGGTCTTTCGAATTGTCGGGGTTTTTCAAACATTGGTTGTCTATTATGACTTGTGAGTAACTCAAATAATCATAAATATATGAAATTTTTGTATTTTCAAAAAAATATCATAGATCAATTTAATCATCTTCTAAATAAGTGCAAAATCTAATAAGTTGTTCTAAATTGTTTGAAGCTATGGATGCATCTGCAAGATTGCTTGTACAAGGAACTTAAACATAACACCTGTTTCTATCTAGCAAACCAATAAGTAAATGGTCAACCTCATATATAAAGTTATGAACATTTGTTCCAAACAAAGGTGTTATGAATGTAAGGAAGGAAAAATAAAGTAAAATGGATATGTATGTATTCCTTGTTATAACAAAGTTTAACTTATACTCCTCTGTCTCATAATATATAGGTCACATTGCACTTTTCACAGCTTATTATGAAAAGTTGATAGAGTAATTAATATGTTAAATTTTGTATGACTATTACTAAATTACCCTAAACACTCAATGTTAACTCGAACATAACACTTTTTTCTATCTAGAAAACCAATAAATTAGTGGTCAATCTCATCATATATAAAGTTATGAACATTTGTTCCAAAATAAAGTCATATTTTTAAAAGGTGTTATGAATGTAAGCTAGAAAAATAAAGTAATAGATGTATGTATTCCTTGTTATAACAAAGTTTAACTTGTTTATTACAGACATTGAGAATAATATGCACCATATGTTATAGGTTATAAAGACTCGTCTGATAATAAAAATCTGAGCCTCGGATATGTCATGAGCTAAGACTTGAGAGGAGAGAATGATAAAAAACACAAGAAATAGGGATTTATGTGAATTTAAG
The DNA here is from genome assembly GCA_020916435.1 of Oxytropis ochrocephala. Lineage (NCBI taxonomy): Eukaryota > Viridiplantae > Streptophyta > Magnoliopsida > Fabales > Fabaceae > Oxytropis > Oxytropis ochrocephala. The sequence goes on from CM037089.1 coordinate 47,306,486, forward strand.
TACATCATGTTTCTTCTTTTGTGAGTAGCAATTCAAGAAAAGTAGAGATAATGGTTGTTAAACAATGTAGTCTTTATATATATAGTTCTTAAATACGTTAAGTTAGCAATTCAATAACATTACCTATTCAAATGGCCAAGAGTCAAGTTTAATTTTAACCAAAATTTATGGGTGACTCAAATCCAAAAGAAATTTAATTAACTATACTTATATAATAAGAAACAATGGTAACGTTTATTTATGTAATCGAGCGTATGTGGCTTGTCATGCCGCATACAATTTGGGGGAATAATTTTTTGGCCAATTGGGTTCCAATATTTTGGTCTATTGACTTTTTTTTCACTTTGGTTTTTTTCCCCTTTCTTTTACTTTTTTTGTTACCATCTTAATAGTGTGCAATTTTCATCGGCTTTAACGATGACTAATGTACATCGGCGAAGTTGGTTGTCCACGAGTACTAGGTTTTGTCGGCGTGTGTGGTTATATCCTCCCAACAGAGTTTTACCGATGACTAATCTATATTTTTCTTTTATATTTTTATATTTTAAAGTTGGATGCTAAATAGTGTGTTTTATTGTACTTGATGAGGACTAAATTATTTTGTAGCAAAATGCGTAACGTGAAATGTTAGATAGTATATTTTGGGTTACTTTAGTATTCAAATTTTTTTTAACTATTCAAATACTTCGTTCCTCAATAATCTATTTGATGGTAAAACAATTTGTCGCCAAAATACATAAAGTGTGATTCTAGGTATGTGTTTTGGGGTACTTTAGAATCTTGAAAAAAAAATTACATGTCCAAATTGGTAATTTCTTCTTTATTTAGATAATTTCGCATCAAGAAGTATTAGAAGCATAATTAAATTGATATTTACTTTTAAATAAATCTCTGCATGAGACCTACGTACGTGTTTCACTTTTTACTTATGTTGTCTTCTTTTTTCTTTAATTATGAGTTAAGTTTTCATGTGTACATTTTTTTTTGTATAAACTGGGTATCATCTACGCGCAACTCTAGAGACTAATCCCTCGAACCGTTAAGACGGTATTATCGGTTAAGTTTTTATGGTTACATTTGATGAATATGGATAATGTTATTATAGGTTGTTGTTTATTTTACAACTTTAAACTGATTGTGTTATGACTTCATCTAATATGTGTGATTACGTTGTTGTTTATACTCCAACTTTAGTGTTATGACTTGATCTAATATGTGTGACTTTTGTCTTTAAATGTGATGTCTTTCTAATACTTAGAATTTGTTTACTCAAAAAAAAATACTTAGATTTTGTTTGATGTTGTTATTTACTGTTGTTTTTATTCTAATTGATTTTTTTAGAATTAAAAGTATAATCATGAAAGTATATAAAATTTGTAATATAATAAGGTTGGAGTATCTACCAGCATTTCCCAATGGATTTTATGTTTAATTTTTGATTTATGAACTTTCAAATTCACGAGAGATGAAACGGTGAATTAAATAGATGTATCATATTTGATAAAAGAAAATAGATATATCATACAGGATTCATATACTTACACGTGTGTAGAGTAGAGGTATTAATTTGGGGTTGGGCATTGAACACGTCTAAATTTCAGTAAAAACATGTATTCTTTCTGTCGTTTCAAATTATGTCGTTAAAGGTTATACTATATATGTCGTTTTACTGTATAATTTAGGCTTAAATATATTTTTGGTCTCTATAAATATGGAGTATTTTGATTTTGGTCCCAACAACCTGGTGTCTTCGCACTGTTCCTATTTTACCACCTGGCATGGGGTACTTTACACACAAGTGTGGATAGGAGACTGCAGCTAAAAGGGCGTTGAGGGTCGATCTTTCCATGATATCATGTTGTAGGAAGATTGAGCTTGGACGACCATGTACTGTAACACTATGGTCTTTGCATCCTCCTTTTTACCAAAGGTTGTGCGAAGATTCAGATATTCGCAAACTACCACTTGCTCTCCTAAGAACCCTACCAAGGTGTCGGGATACTCTTTCAAAGATGCTTGATGGGAATTTGTGTTCGTCAAAGCACTTTCCATAGATGACGCGTGTGAGATGCCTCTATCTATCGTGACCGTGCTACTACTCGGCCGGCTGGTGGTGACCGATATCACGATGGGGCCGCACACCATTGAACTCATGGATCTCGAAGGAAATGCTTGGGTATTTCTGCACAACACACTCCCCAACCCAAGAATCCTCTGGCAATTGAGTTGATTCCTCCTTTTCTTGCGCTTCATGTTCAACTTCCTCCGGCGCGCTTTCTTGGGGTTTTCCACTACCGGTTTCTTGTCGGTTGGTGCTACCCTTCCGCGCTTCCCTTCACTTGTTTCTCCTCCTTCACAAATTTTTTCAAGGCCCCCTCGATCACCGCTTCCATTTGTTTGCTTAAGGGTTCAACAATCGCGTCGCCAGTGTGTCCGTCATTCCCGTGATACCCGCAATAAGAGTCCGGTTTCTTCCCATTGTTCCCAATGGGGACGGCCTCCGTATGGTGCCATCCTACGTGATTTGTCTAGAAATTCGACGGCCTAGCGCTCAATGGCGTGAATCGCCTTCCCGTAGTCGGTCTTGTTGTTTGGTACTTACTCTTGTTGTGTTTTTCTCTTCTCGTCCCTTGTTGGGGGCCTGCGCGTTGGGGCTCGCTTGTTCTACTGCTATGGCTCGCCTTCCTAGTTCCTTCTCCTCTTCCAAGTGTTGGACTCTCACTTCAATATGATTTTTCTCGCTCTTAATTACCCTCACTTCCCGTCCATCGTTCGGGGTTTCCAAACGATTAGTGTTTCGCTGAAAGTTCCACTTCACGGGCCTTTGATGAAAGCGGTTACGAAGAACTTTTCGTCTGGTTTCTCGATGAGGACAGTGGTCTTAATAAACTGGTCTAGGTAGTTCTTCAGGGGTTCGGTTTTCCCTTGGCGGACGTCAAACAGGTTTCCGAGGCCGACCTCCTTCTTCTTGTTGGATGAGAAATGTTGGACAAACCTACTTGCGAGATCTACAAATCCTGTAACTGATCTAGCCGAGGGTCCTTCATCCATTTCAGGGCCACTTTTGCTAGGGTACCTGCAAACATTTTACAACTGATGGCGGCCTTACCGCCACTGATGAACATATGGGTTTGGAAGGCGTCTACATGGCTTTGACAGTCCCCAAAGCAATTGTAGCTGCCAATCATTGGTTCCCTGAAGCGAGGGGAATCTCCACCGCCTGGATCTCCACCGTGAACGGTTGAAATGCCCGTAGTGGAGTTCTTGTTTCTTCCAACACATGGTTGAATCTTCACAAATCTGCTAGCTGCTGCTACAACTAAGGCTCCCGCGCTTCTAGAGCTTGGGAACGTAACTATTGTTCTTCATTCCTTCGTTCGGGTCCATGCGTTCGGGTTTGCAAAGACTTGTATCGCGCTTCATCAATTCCTCCAAATGAGGGTTACAAGAAATAAGGAGTTTAACGTCACTTACTTAGCGTCAGGTTTCTTCGACGGATGCTAAGTTAATGAATGTGAGGAAAATTTTCACTGTTTAATGTCAGTTCTAAATCGACGGCAAGCGTAAATGAGATACCTTCCAAATCCAAATTGTGGTAACCTCTCAACTTGGTATTTTTTCCCTTTAAAAATCTGAAACTGTTCTCTCCAGTTCCAAAAAAGTGAGCTACCTTTCCCTTTCAAACCCTAGTTCTCATTCTCTACTTCGATTTGTGCCTTCCGTCGATTCACGATCTATGCCTCTTCCTCTGCAAAATCGAAACTGAAGTCTCTCTCTAAGTCTCTATATCTCAATCAATCTCAATGCAAATCTCATTTTTGTTAAATCCCTGTGTTTCCCAAATGCTCTAATTTTTCCCCATCTGATCTCTCTGAAAATTACATATTCAGGTATTAAATGCAGGGTTTGGGATCGACGGAAAGAGGTTTAGTGGCGGTTACAACCGACGCTAAACCCCAATTTTTACCGACGCTATTCCCCATTTTTCTTGTAGAAGAAGATAATTTCTTATCTCATTTTTAATGTAAAATAGTTTCTTTTGAATAGAATACTCTTATTATTAATAAGGGTGTTACCGAAAAAGAGGAACTATTACTCTTGAAATTTTGAAGTGAAAAATAATTTGAGAGAATTATTTTGTTGTAGAACTACACTTCATATGAGATGAAGGGAGTAATACACGTTGGTTCATCTATTGAATATTAACTATGTTCTTTGATATTTTTATCTTTCACATTTTATTCCAAAACAATAGGGGTTATAGAAATTGGAGGTATAATTTACTCTCTCCAATTATATCTTGCTATAATTAAGATAATCTATAGTCTTTGCATTTAAATTAAGTGGATTCGTATAATAACTAAATTATTAAAAACATGAGAGAGTTATGTTTTTAATCTCCACCATTAGATTATCTAGTCTCCATTTTAATATTTTTAAAACACACTTTCTCTCTCCTTTTACATAATAAATGAGTGGTTTTGATTGAACACGAGAGAAATAACCTAATGAAATCTTTTCCCGTAAGTATGGAACAGATGGAGTATTTAGATACGGTAAAAAAGCTTTATATATTTGTTTCTTGAAACGACCATATCCCTTTTAATTCACATATGGCCTTCCTTATAGGCCTTTTATTAGGCTGAGCCAATTGATCACCTTTTGGGTCTTGTCCAAAGAATAGTCCTTCAAGCGGCAAGCACGCCAGAACAAAGGGCGGATCCAGACCCTAAGGTCGAGGTAGGGTTGTTCATGGTTCGATTCGGAGAAGAATCAACCGAACCGAATCGAATCGAACTAATTGAAACAGCTTCAAATGAATCGAATCGAATCGCAATAACAGCTTCTTCAACCGAATTGAACTACACTAATAGTTCGTTCACGCGCTTTATCCGAATCGAATCATTAGTGCTTTTTGAACTTTTACCCAATTTTTACTAAATCAACTTTTATCCGAACTATTATCCAAACTTTTACCGGATTATTAGTGAACTTTCCGAACTTTTACCGAATCAAGTAAAATTACGCTTTTATAAAACCAAAATAAATCCGAACTTTTACCGAACTATTTCCAACTTTTTTACCGAATCGTTATTTTGAAATGAGTTTTTTGACGCTTGAAATGAGTTGATCAATTTTAAAATGAGCAAACATATTATTTTGCTATAAAATTAAAATATTTTTTGACTGGATATACAATAAAATTATTATAATTGCTATAAAACATTTTTTTCCTATGTTGATGTGTTATCAATATAAAGCACTTCGTAAAAAAAGAAGCTTTCGTTCAACAATGGATAGGCAGAGGATTCCTTTTCCACAAAAAGGAGCTTCTTTATGTAAAAAGAGGCATTTCGCTCAAAGATTTGCGTGATTTGGTGCCGGTGCTTCTTATTTTTTGCCGTTCGGGCCAACAATCGTAAATCGAATCGAATCAAGTTACGATTTTCAGCTTCTTGAATCGCACTTAAATCGGCGATTCGGTTGCAAACCGCAACAAACAGCTTCGATTTTTTAAGAGTCGGGCTTGTCTGGGCTTAGCGCTTTGTTTCGATTCAACGCTTTTTTTGAATGTACCCTAGTCAGAGGTGTCAAATTTTTTAAATACACAATTTGCTAAAAATATAATTAAAAACAACTATAATATATTTAAATTATACATTTCATAACTGTCCTCTAGGTGATAAATCGTTAAGTAATAAGCTCACCAATTTTATAGAATACATCACTCTCAATGTATGTCACCAAACAATCGCTTATCCGTGTATCCTCATCCTACATACACAACATATTATTCACAATATTCATAGCAGAGAAAAGCTCTTTCTACAATTATTGTTGCTATCGGCAAAACTAGTCTCAAATTTCAAAAGAAGACTTTATCAGTTCAAATTGTGTTGCACTAGACCAACACAAATTAAATAGCACTTATAAGTTCCTAAATACAAATTAAATAGCACTAAAAAATCGATATATATATATATATATATATATATATCAAAAATACAATACAAATTCAAATTAAATCGACTTTTTTGTTACAAAGATTCTCAAAGCGCAGATTCACCAACTTTGTTTGTGACTATTCTAGTCCGGAGGACCCAAATGATCGGGAATCGGTATATCCAGCTTTGCCCGTCTATGTGGTGCTCCCCTCCCAACTGAGTTTTTGCCACACCCAAAATTTGAACTTGAGACATTGTGATAGGTTCCAAGTTACCACTCAGATCAACTGTTGTTGGTAAAAAATTCAAATTAAATAGACAAAAATAATCAAAATAAATTAAATAGCACTAACACAAAATACAAATTAATTAAATAACACCAACCACTAGTAAAAAAAGAGGATTTAAAGTCGGATATTTTGGACATTCAAAGTAGGATGTGCATCCGACTTCTATTAAGGTGACTTAGAAAGTCTGAAAATTTTGAAGTCGGATGGACATCCGACTTTCAAAGACGTTTTTAAAGTCGGATATATTCAATAATCCGACTTTAAAAGATGAATTTAAAGTCGGATAAATTCAATAATCCGACTTGAAAAGTTTTATTGTAACGTGTTATGATATCTCTGGAATACATATAAAGTCGGATTAAGAAGGATATCCGACTTTAAAAGTCTTATTTTAAGTCGGATATAAGCCTATATAAAAAGAATATCCGACTTTAAAAGTACTTTTTTTTGGGTTTTAATTATTTTTTTGATTGACCCTTCTTACACAATACTTTTGGTGTTTACAATTTAGAGAACACAAGAATAACTATATAATCAAAACTCTTTAATTATAAATCAAGAAATACACATTAATGAGTCTTCTCAAATTTTTAAAAAAATCAAAGACAAAAACATTCTAAATCATCTGCAGAGGGATCCATAAATTCCTAATATCAAACAATCTTGACACAAACCCTAAACATTACATACTAAAATCTGGGACAAACAATATTGAAGAGGTCAAGGTCATATTCAAGTCAAAAATACATGGCATGTGCAGTCTTAGGTACATCATCCGCAGTGACAGATTCTAAGGGACACCTTCCGCTTACGAAAGCAGTAGTAAATATGTCATCTCTGCACGCCATATTGTGCTTGACCCCATCCATACAAATCCTCCAACTCAGTAGCACATAAAACAAGTCAACAACCATTTTGATAGATAATGAAGTCTCTAAGAAACAATGAAGTCATACATATGTGTACAAATCGAGATGATATGCGTAAGTAGCTGCCACAAAGGATAAATAGATTCTTCTCATTATTTTGAAAAATATAGAGGTAAGCTTATTACATCGTAAACGGACCAGCTCATATTTAATTATGATTAAGTCCTTAAGGAGAAATTTTACAGAACAATAAGTTATCATAGAGAACTTGTTTGAAATGTTTAAAGCCCCTTATTGATAATATTGGAGAGACTATCTTATCTCGAGTACCACATTATTGAAATTTAATCTAATTAACTCAAAGATAACAAGAAATGTAAGTAGGATATGATGGCAAGGGATACTAAGCTTACCTGTTGACAAGGATTGATGCTATCGGCCCATTTCTCTCTCATTATTAATAGCAAAGTGATTAAAGAGAATACTATACTAGCAAATATAAACATTACAATTGATCGATCGTGAAACAAAATCACATGCTAGGAAAAATATAAAATAGGACCAACCTCAAGAACCGGTAGGGTAACTATTTCCCTAATAACTGCAATTTCCAAGAATAAGGAAAACGAAAAGATCAGTCGCACTTGAATAGAGAAGGTCTTGAACTCTATAATTGCAGGTCTAGAACACTAAACAAAATTTTAGGAACGGCACACTTAAAATTTCAAGTAAATTACCTGCATGCTTCAATTATTACCTTCTCTCTTGCTCAATGTTGTCAAAACATTCCGTCTTTGCCACATCAGAAACGGACCAGCTCATATTTAATTATGATTAAGTCCTTAAGGAGAAATTTTACAGAACAATAAGTTATCATAGAGAACTTGTTTGAAATGTTTAAAGCCCCTTATTGATAATATTGGAGAGACTATCTTATCCGAGTACCACATTATTGAAATTTAATCTAATTAACTCAAAGATAACAAGAAATGTAAGTAGGATATGATGGCAAGGGATACTAAGCTTACTCGTTGACAAGGATTGATGCTATCGGCCCATTTCTCTCTCATTATTAATAGCAAAGTTGATTAAAGAGAATACTATACTAGCAAATATAAACATTACAGCTTGATCGCTGAAACAAAATCACATGCTAGGAAAAATATAAAATAGGACCAACCTCAAGAACCTAGTAGGGTAACTATTTCCCTAATAACCGCAATTTCCAAGAATAAGGAAAACGAAAAGATCGACCGCACTTGAATAGAGAAGGTCTTGAACTCTATAATTGCAGTGTCTAGAACACTAAACAAAATTTTAGGAACGACACACTTAAAATTTCAAGTAAATTACCCGCATGCTTCAATTATTACCTTCTCTCTTGCTCAATGTTGTCAAAACATTCCGTCTTTGCCATATCTCTATCACCAATAGTGATTGCACTGCTTTACGCGCCCACTAAACAAGTTATTCTCTGCCTCCACCAACGGATGTCTATCACCATTTATGTTGAGGCACAATCATTGGGAACTGCCTTAATGCTAACAGCACAAGTCTGATCCTCCACCGCCATTTTTGTCGAGATTCAATCACTAGGCTATTATATCAAGAACTATTTCTATCAACTATTGAAGAGATAAAAGTGAACTCAAGCCTATTAGTTTCTAAAGGCATTATATATGTTCTCCAATTTTTATTTTATTTAAAGCTCATCCATTATCACTGAGGAGGGCCAATCATATCAAATATACACCATGTGCCCAGACTTCCAAAAAAAAAATAGTATATACCTCATCTTTATCAATATATTAAGATGCCCTGCCTCAGTCGGTGTAGTTCAAATGCTTTGATCCTTATTGGTTGTATGCACCATATCCCCCTAACACCAAAATTGAACAGATGACTTATTGGTAGTGAAAATTTTAATGCATGTATTATAATATTTGACCATGACATACTAAAGTCCATAACATGAGATGCATGTGACAAAGATTAGCTTACGATTTTTAGTGGCTTTCATGGGTAAATATAATGAGAAGTCAGAGCCTACCATTTTATATAAACCATCCCACGCCGTAAAAGAATCTGTAGGAGGACATGGTACAAATCATGGGTTGAAATCGCTTGAGTCCTCAAAGGGACTAGACTCGCAAAATGAACTACCCACCCACCGAAGATGTTAAATTATAAGTCGCAACAAACTACAAAGATGCAATCTGTGTAACATAATAACATTACTTGGTAATTTATTTCCACAAACTCGTGACACATAGTGTTGACACTTGACACGGAACACTTTATAAAGACGCAGAAAAATGGATTATTAATAGAGAGCTCAGAGGTAAAACTCAAGTATAAAGGGGTGTTCTACAGGGAATGAGGACAAAGCCAAAAACACTTCCATTCCACTCCTAAAAATTTGTAATTACATCTGATGCCAATATAGGAAATAGTAAAGTAAAAGCTAAGTTTCTAGATATGTATGTAGCCCTTCCAAGTGAATATTTCAATTTAAAGAGTAAAGTAATCTACATTGTTGATATATTACAACCGAACCTACAAGTATATGCATAACAAATCATAGATGCATTGAAATCGTAGTTCACTTTAGAGGAACCTAATTTTCCAAAGAGATATTAGCATTATATTATTGAATTAAATCGTTGTCTCCAAGTCTACCTCGAGTTTGCTTCGTGACAAGCAAGGTCTATGATTGCAACAAAAAGACATTAAGTGCAAATACGGTGTGAGGTTTGCAAATGTGAACATGTATATTAGTGGAAGTGAATTACCCATTCAAGGTTGGCACTCGTGATGTCGGTGTTGTCCATAAAATGACTAAGATCAATGCACTCGTGAGAATCGTAAGCGTAACACCGAGCGTAAGACTTAGCATCATCCTCATCCTCGGGTGATGAGGATTGTTGATTCCATCGGAGAAAATATCTCCAAAACAAACTTCAATCGATTACACAATCGCATAGCTAATTCACTTTTCTCTATTTCCATTATCAACCAAAAACCAAATTAAATAAACAAAAACGCATAAGAATCAATCAAGTATAAAATTGAAAAACAAAAAAAATTAATTACAGAGAGAGAGAAGAGAAGACCTTCGGAGAATCGTTTTCTAGGTCAACAAAGAGCAATTGCGATTGAGAATTGAAGGTTGAAGCAACAAATCAGAACAAAGACAAATATATCTAACCTCTCGATCTGGACCTTCAAATAAACTTCTAAATCAAATTGATGAGGAAAATGAGATTCAAACTATGAAGCTTCAAGATCTCAGAGCATTTGAGAACTTCATAAGCTTTTGCACAAAGAGAAAACGAAAAGTAAAGCAAAACTATGAAACATAAATTAGGGTTCACCTTAACAATGAGAAGAGGAAGCCATGGCAGAGAAGAGAGAGAAGGAGAGCGAGCCATAACCAGAGATGGAGAACGAAGGAAGAGAGGGTGAGAGAACCTGAACATGAGAGAGATGGAGGCGAGAGAGATGGAGGCTTGGAAGTGGAGAAGAGACGAAGTGGAGAAGAGCGTACGCGAGAGTGAAGGAGTCTAAGTCTTTTTTTTTAGTTTCAGTATTTTTTTTACTAAAAAAAATACCCATTTAAAGACGGATGTAATTTTTCATCCGACTTCTAAGTTGAGCGCCTGAAATTTTTTCCTAGGGTATTACAAAATTGCCACCGCGCCCATATTTTAAGTCGAATATATTGGCATCCGACTTGAAAAGTCCCATTCTATTCCTGTTTTTTCACTAGTGAACGCAGATTACCAATTAAATATTACTAACAGATTCAAAATTAGAATAATAAGAACAATAATGGATACAAGGAGATAGAGAGTGAGAGAAAGAAACTTTTTAAAAATAAAATATAACAAATATGTGAGTGATTGTGTGAGTGTATTGCATTAGAGTGGTGCAAAATTAGGAAATTTGGTGCAAAACTAAGAACTTGGGTGCAAAATATATTTTTCAGAGATGCAAAAACATTTTTCCCTAAGGTATCAGTGCTAATTTTATTTTTTCAGGGGGGTCACTTGAACCCCCTCAAACATATGTAGGTCCGCCATTGGTTCTAAAACGTGGCCTAACAGCAAATTAACAAAACCGTGGCCTAATATCTATCTCATTATCCACGCTTATAAACGTGTGGCCTATTATATGTTTAGGCTTCATTTTTTTAGCCGTAATAATGAGTGGCAGAACCTAAAGTTAAAAATGTTGTAGTGCGGGGGTCCCAATGAGGGTGCTAGAAAGTTCTACAACTTAATTAATGAAGCTAAACAAGAACCCAGGATGCAAAGATTTCTCTACCCTATCATTCATTATTCGACTTTACTTGTTGAAGTGTCTCATAGGTGGAGCAATGCATCGTTCACCGCCCTTTTAGATTTATTGAAGGAAGTCATGTCGAATTTAAACACCTCGGAATCTTTTAACAAAACAAAGACCATGAGTAGTGATGTAGCATTGATTATAAAAAAATTATGCATGTCCAAATGACTGCATGCTATATTGGAATTTAAGAGCATAAGAATGACACATTTTATGGTGTTTGTAAATTGTCACGATTCAAGGAATTCCTCGAGTTGAAGGTGAGTTTGAGCAAGCAAAAAATGAACATAAAGTTCCTGCAAAGATTCTGAGACATTTTCGCTTGATTCCTCGACTTCAAAGGCTATTTATGTGTTTAAAAACAACCGAGTCAATGAGATGACATGCAAAAAAAGCATTTCAACTATTGATTGGTAAAGAAAAGTTTGGTAGAGTGCGTATGGAAGAACTATAATGCCAACAAATAATGAAGAAAAATGAAGAAACATAGTTTTCTTTTCTGGGGCTTAAGCCCTCTTGGTAAGAAAACAAAAGTCATTTATTATTACTTTTTACGAAATGGAGATGTACTCGCTAATTTAATATATTTATTTATAAAACAATTAGATTCGATTAATAAAATCTTAGTGGAAGTTTCATCATTGTACGTTTTTTTTTTGTAAGTTGTAACTAATAAGATTGAAGCAGCAATTAAAGCTGCCTAGTAACATGCATATTTATTAACATATATGGGCATGCTTTTCTATATTGATTAGTGGATGTGAATAAAGTCACATAACATGGGGACACAAATGTTTTTTTGACATATGGGGACACAAATGTTGGTGGCACATTTTTTATGTGCCCACTAACATGCTTTTTCTTAGTGTCGGTGGAATGAAGTTCCATCTATCAGATGGATAGGATGTTGAAGAATCCTGAGGCTGAATGATGAGAATTTTGTGATATAATCACCATTTGGGAGCTTTGGTTTGGAGTTTGAATTCACGTAAAGAAAAAATTCTAATTGTGATTCTATATAGAAATAAAAAATTGATTAGATATGTTTCACTGTTTTTAATTAGAATTGATTTTGAGTAGAATTGGTTTGACATTGAATTTGACAAAATCACGGTAAGAATTCATAGCCACGCAGAAGCTTGAAGTCAAAGCTTCTTCAAAACCACGCAGAACCATGTCACAGACGCAAGTTTGAAGGTCGAGAAGCATAACTAAACATACGCTGAGTCTAACATGAAGCTGAGATTTGGAGTTTTTGCCTACAAATTAATGTGATTTTCATTCTCAAAATTATTATTCGACTCACTTTTACGTTAATATATCTAAGCATAAATTTATTAACACCCAAAAATTGTTGAGTTGCTGGCTAAGGGAGCCCTCAGCCGAGGTGAAGGCTCAGTCGAGTCTACATGAGCCAACTTGTTCAAATTCATAGCAAAACAGAAGTCAAAGGGCTGGACTAGCATATACCTCTTCTACTCATTCTATATTCTACACTATTTCTGAATAGGCAACCACAAAGAGAATGTTGGTAGCCTCAACAAATTGTGATAAGTAAAATAAGCTACTCGGGAGGAAAAAAGGTATTTGCCCAAGGCTAAACTGGTGAGCTCTTGTTTGTTGATGGCCATTGGCTATGGTAAAATTCATAGAGTGTCGTGAGGCCAATGAAGAATCAGGAGAATTCCTTGGTGAAGAAGGTTAAGAGGGCTAACTTGAGAAGAATCCATTGAAGAACTTGAATGTGATGTCCAGGCTGAAGCCTTATGCAAAGACAACTAAGAGGACGACTTTGCTTTCTGAGATTGAGTTTCTCGTTCAAGGAATAATTCAGCTGAGGGATCAGTAGTTGAGGACTTGGTTGCTTGGGGTTTTGCAGCAAAGGATATTATTGCTGATTCAATGGAATTGCTTTTGGCGCAAGCAAGTACAACACATGGAAAATGAGTTGACACTACGCCAGAATTGTAAAAAGAGATCGCCACCTTTAGTAGCGTTTATAAAAAAACGCTAGCCATTTTAATAACACGCTACACCATTAGTAGCGTTTTAAAGTAAAACGCTACCTATTAGGTAACACGCTAGACAGATCCCTAGCGCTTTTACTCAAAACGCTAGAAAATTAGAAAACACGCTAGACAGATCCCTAGCGCTTTTATTCAAAACGCTAGCCAATTAGAAAACACGCTAGATAGATCCTCAGCGCTTTTTTAGAAAGCGCTAGCTATTTAGAAAACACGCTAGACAGCATCCCTAGCGCTTTTATTCAAAACGCTAGCCAATTAGAAAACACGCTAGATAGATCCTCAGCGCTTTTTATAAAACGCTAGGTATTTAGTAAACACTCTAGACATATCCTTAGCGCTTTTACTCAAAACGCTAGGTATTTAGAAAACACGCTAGATAGATCACTAGCGCTTTTTAGAAAACGCTAGGTATGGTTAAATAATTTTTTTGTTTCCCATTGAGCTACTTCCTCTTTCACCTAACACTCTTACCCGTAAACGCAAAAATCACTCACCCGTAAACGCAAAAACCCTAACACCCTAACTCAAATTAACATCATCTCTCTCAACGAAAATCATCTCTCTCGTGAACATCATCTCTCTCACTCGCATAACATTGGTGAGTTTTCTGCTCTTTTCTCTGCTTCTTGTTAGATATTAATTGTGGGTTCTAGTTTAGAAATATATTAGTTTTGTCACTTGTGCACACTAGACTCTTCTTCTTTTTTCACCACTAGCCTCTTCTTGTTACACATAAATTAATTGTTTGGAAGACTAGACTATATGGTTCCTTTGTCTTGACCAAAGGACCGAGAATAGAAATAGAATATGATATAGATATAGCTTGGGAAAATAAGGAGTGGAATTGAAAAAAATTTAAAAGAGGAAATTTTGTTTGTTTTTTTATATGAATTGATTCTTCATTATATTCGATTGCTTGATGGGTCATATGTTAAAGTTCTCTTCTCGTGATTTTATTATAAATATTTGGCAATTATGGATAGAAATTGGATGTCCGCCAATCGTCTGCATCCAAGGAGTATATACCGAGAGTGGATTATTTTGTGAGCTCAGGCCGTTGAATGTTTAGGGACTTCTAGTGGTATGAAATGTCCTTGTTTAAGGTGTTGTTATGTAAAATCGCCATCGCAGAGGAGTTGACACGACATTTAAAGGCGAATGGAATTGATCAAAGTTACACTTGTTGGATAATGCACGGTGAGAAAAAGGTGAATCTTCAAATATGAATGATATTAGTAAGAGATATGCGCCACGGTTGACACCGAACACATTCATTTGATGCGAACGAATTTGAAGAGATGGCAAAGGTGGTTGAAGAGGATCTTAATGATTGTCCCGAAATGTTTGAGAAGTTGATAATCGATGCGCAGACACCATTGTATGCGGGTTGTAATGAATTCACAAAATTATTGGTCGTGATCAAGTTGTATAACTTGAAAACTCGCCACGGATGGACTGGATAAGAGCTTTACCGATTTACTCTCACTTCGAAAGAAATGTTGCCGAATGATAATGTGCTTCCTTCTCGGACGTATGATGCAAAGCAAATGTCAGGGCTCTATTGGCTTGAACTATGAGAAGATACACGCTTGTCCGAATGATTGCATTTTATTTCGAATGAACATGCGTTGTTAAAGTCGTGTCCTAAATGTAATGCACCGCGATAAGAAGAAAGAGTCCGCTCCACAAAAGGTGTTGTGGTATTTTCCTATAATTCCTCGATTTAGGCGCATGTATCGTAGTTCGTAAGATGCAAAACACTTGACATGGCATGAGGATGAAAGGATTAAAGATGGTATGCTACGACACCCTACAGATTCTCCGCAATGGAAAAAATCAATATTGAGTATCCTAATTTCGGGATGACCCGAGAAACCTACGCCTTGCATTGTCTCACTGATGGATTTAACCCGCACGGTATCCGTGAGTAGCTCCCACAAGACATGGCCCGTGATTTTGGCGATTTATAACTTACACGTGTGGCTTTGCATGAAACGCAAATATATGATGTCGTCTTTGTTAATTTCTCGGGCCCAAACAACCAGAAATGATATTGATGTATACTTGGCTCCTTTAATTGAAGACTTGAAGCAAATGTGGGAGATCGGGGTAGAGGTGTATGATGGGTTCAGAGAAGAAAGTTTCACCCGAGGCTATGATCTTTGGCACAATTAACGACTTTCCCGCATACGGCAATCTATCTCGGTACAAAGAACAAAGGCGGTGTGCATGCCCTATATGTGAAGATAACACGATTGGATGTGGTTGGAACATGGTAAGAAGAATATCTATCTTGGTCATCGTAGATTTTTGCCATCAACTCATCACTATCGATTGTGGAGAAAGGCATTTGATGGGAATACAGAAACACGTAGAGCTCCCCGCCTTTGACGCTAATGTATTTGAAAAGGTGGAAGATTTGAACATTAAATTTGGGAAGCCTTTTGCAGGAGAGATTGCCAAACGGGGTGGAAGAAAAAGTCGATTTTCTTTGAGTTGCCATACCGAAGTCATTATATGTAAGGCATTTCATTGATGTGATGCATGTTGAAAAGAATGTCTTCGAAAGTGTCATTCAATATGCCGTAAGACTAAAGATACCATCAACTCAAGGTTGGATTTGGTTAGTATGGGTTCGAGACCTGAATTGGGTCCCAGAAAGAAGGGTACACGCACATATCTACCTCCTGCACTTCATACTCTATCTAGAAAGGAGAAGACTGTCTTTTGTGAGTTTCTTCATGGAGTTAAAGTTCCAGAGGATACTCTTCAAATGTGGCGACTCTTGTATCGATTAAAGACCTCAAGTTAAAGTCTCTAAAGTCCCACGATTGTCATGTTCTCATGGAGAATTTGCTACCCATTGGTATACGATCCATTTTGCCTAAGAAAGTGCGCCGACCTAACCAAACTTTGTTTATTCGTTAAGGCGATTTGTAGTAGAGTGATTGACCCCGAAAGTTGCCAACATTGCAAAGAGAAATTATCACCACTTTGTGTGAGCTTGAGATGTATTTCCCACCTTCCTTTTTCGACATAATGATTCATCTAATAGTTCATCCGTTGTAGAGAGACACAATTGTGTGGCCCATGTTACATGAGATGGATGTATCCGCTTGAGCGCTACATGAAGATATTAAAAGGATATGTGAAAAATCGATCACGACTGAGGGTTGTATTGTTGAGCGCTACATAGTTGAAGAGGCTATTGAGTTTTGCACGGCCATCTATCTAGTCTTGAATATTCTGTGGGACCGCCAAGGTCTCGCCATGCAGAAGGATTAGTAAAGGGATGACAGAACTAAATTAGTGATGGTATCAAGGAAAGAACTAGAGCAAGCACACTTGCACGCGCTCTTCACAATGATAGTGAGGTTGATTCATATGTTGCCAAGCACAAGGAGATTCTTAAGAGTCAATTCCCTGAAAGAAGCAAGTTTGGTTAGCAAAAGAACACAATAGGAGTTTCATAGTGTGGCTAAAACATCACATTGATGGTGAGTGTGTTTCAATCCTACTGATTTCAAAAAGATTGAGATGGTTAGCAAAAGGTCCAAATATACATGTCTTCTCTTACAACAAATTATCTAATGAACGAGTGCACTTTCTATACAAAAGAACAAGATGATCGAGTAAAATGCAAAATAGTGGGGTGACTCTTGTAGCTCATTCTATGCATGCATCCAAAGTACAAAGATAGAAATCTCATATATGCGAATATGTCTTACTTTGGCTTCATTGAACACATATGGGAGTTGGATTACAATATGTTTCAGAGCCCGTGTTCAAATGTGAATGGGTTGACAATAATACTGGTTTACGATTGATGAATTAGGGTTCATGCGGTGAATTTCAACAAGTTAGGATATAAAGATGAACCTTTTATTTTAGCATCGCAAGCTCAACAAGTGTTTTATGTCACCGATCCAGCTTAATATCAATTGGTCTATTGTTCTATTGATCGACAAAAAATTTGTGTATAACAACGATGATGATGAAGCACCCGATGATGTTGGTGTTGAGGATGACCCTTTCTTCGTAACATCGTAACCAATAATAGGGGAAATACTTCTATAGAGGATGTTGTATATTTTAGAAAAGATCATAATGATGGAATTACTATTCGTCGGAAAAAAATACCAAGACGCGAATTGCAAACAAAATTTTGTCTAGGAAAAGGAAAAGGTAATATAGACTTAATGATTTCTCGTTATTTTTATTAATAGATAATTATTATATTGTTTTTGTAAATTTAACAATAACATGGATTATGTTATATTGCAGTCGATGGCATCACTTAGTGATCATGAGATCTAGTGGTCAAGACAAAGAGTCATTGAGGGTTGTGCCATATATATGTTATAGCTTTAATTTGTAGCTACTTTTGAGTTTCATAATGTAAGTTACTTATTATGTTGTATGATTTGTAAACAAAAATATCTATTAATAGGTTGAATTTTGTGTGTATCTATATATTGATTGTAATGATATTGGCTGAATTTTGTTGGAATGATATTTGATGAATTTTGGCTGGAAGGGAGTGAATTAATAGGTTGTAATTAAAAGGAGAGAATAAACAAAAATAAAAAATATTTAAAAAAATCAATAATACATAGCGCTTTAAAGAGAAAACGCTAGAAATAAAATTAAAAATCATTCAATTCCTAGCGCTTACGTAAAACGCTAGGAATGATAGTAAAAGGTGTTATAGCATCCCTAGCGCTTTTACATAAAACGCTAGGAATGATAGTAAAAGGTGTTATAGCATCCCTAGCGCTTTTACATAAAACGCTAGGAATGATAGTAAAAGGTGTTATAGCATCCCCAGCGCTTTTACATAAAACGCCAGGAATGGTAGTAAAAGGTGCTTATAGCATCCCCAGCGCTTTTACATAAAACGCTAGGAATGGTAGTAAAAAGTGTTATAGCATCCCTAGCGCTTTTACATAAAACGCTAGGAATGGTAGTAAAAAGGTGCTATAGCATCCCTAGCGCTTTTACGTAAAACGCTAGGAATTGTAAAAGAGCGCTATAGCATCCCTAGCGCTTTAACTTAAAACGCTAGGAATGGTAAACACGCTGCTTAGATGATCCCTAGCGCTTTTATGTAAAAACGCTAGGATGCTGCTATTAAAATTTTTACAAGGCGCGCTCTCTCATCTCCTCACACACTCACGTAGACGCCTCTTCATCTACCTAACTTCTCTCCACGACCCAGAAACCTCCACGAACAACCTGGTAACCTGCAACAACCTGTAACTCACTTTGATGTCTTATTTAGTGAATTTTTAGACCTCTTTAATAATCTTATTTAGTGAATTTTTAGTTGTATTTATTTAATCCATTTTTATGTATAAGTAGAAACACTTTGATGTCGATGATGCCCAAGAGATTGGATACTCAAGGAAGCGGGAAGGTTGCATCGGGCATATAGAACTCGATGTGGGGAAAAAGTATCCAAACGGCTGATGGGACCATCGACAGAGCCTCCAAAGATCAGATGCCGCCTTATTATAACTAAGGAGGATTGGACCAAATTTGTAGATATACGCACTACGATCCGGATTTCCTGTTAGTATATTAATTATTTAAGTTATATATATATATATATATATATATATATATATATATATATATATATTTTCACAACAAGATATCATTCATTAATGTATACTTATGTTTTTAAATAGAAAAAGCAAAGCCAATAAAGTGAGAGCTTCTAATCCCGAGTAAATTTTATAGAGGAGGTTCAAGTGGATATCAAATTCTTGAAGAAAGATTGGTAAGACACAATTAGTTTAATTTATTATGATTTAATGAATCTTTTAATTTACAAATTGATTAACAATTATTAAACTTAAATAGTTATCGCAAGAGGGGAAAGATCCAACTCAAGAATCCTTGATCGTTGTAATCGTCTGCGTTAGAGGCCCGACAAAACAAGGATGGGGAGATTGTGGATCCGAAAACTAAGGAGGTCAAGGACAAAATTGTAAGTATTCCAAAATTCATGTATTGTAATTTTAATTTTATGATTCCTAGCAAGTTGGAATTTGTGTCCGACTATATTTTTTAATCTGTTACTCGATTTTTTTTTGACACGTGAACATATTTTTTATTGTCGATTAAATTTCTTTGACACTTGTTTATTATTTTTATCCGTTACTCGATTTTTTTGACACGTGGACATATTTTTATTGTCGATTAAATTTCTTTGACACTTGTTTATTATTTTTATCCGTTACTCGATTTTTTTTTTGACACGTGAACATATTTTTTTATTGTCGATTAAATTTCTTTGACACTTGTTTATTATTTTTATCCGTTACTCGATTTTTTTGACACGTGGACATATTTTTTATTGTCGATTAAATTTCTCTTGACACTTGTTTATTAATTTTATCCGTTATTTATGTTTGTGCATCAAGAAAGCATATCACAATCAGATCACAAGGAGATTTAACAGATTGTGATGGTCAACAAGATGTCCTTGCTCGTGCCTTGGGAAGGGAAGAGAGACAGTGGTCTGATTAGAGGTTATGGATATGGGATTCCTCCTACAACCGTGTTTGGGCCAAAGAGCCAAAGCAAGGGGTGCGGGATTGTAAAGTCATGGCGGCAAAGTATGACGAGCTATCCAAGAATGTTGCCGTGTTAATGGAAGAGAGACAGATGTTTAAGCGCCTCTTGGCACAAAGGATTGCTGCACCATCCCCGCCGCACCACCCCCCGAACCCTATATCACCCGCCGCACTTCCCATAGCGCCCGAGATAGCCGCACCATCCCTTCAACACGTATTTAACAAAACTCGACTGCTTTTTTGTACATATGTATTTGATAAAATTATCATGTATATTTATTTTTCTTTATAATTGATTTAGGATAACTGTGAATGTGAGCTATATATTGCAAACCCACATCGAAAGGTTGCAAAGTGGGTTTGATATGTAACCAATTGAGTGTCACATCGCACAATTTACCCATGCCCGAAAACCATTTGAGAGTTAGGGTAGACTATTCAATAGAGGGTCTCGCACTCATTGCCTGCTCCAATTGCTAATGCGGATATATTTATCGTGGATCAAGCACTTAGTACTTTTGTGGCATGGCCTCAACAACTTGTCGCTGTAAGTGACAATATTTTTGTTAATAAGTTGATGACTATAATGTGTGTTAACTAACTAATTAATCATTTTTTTAATATATACTAGGTACCCCAAGTGTCCCGACCTTCCCTTCCATAAAAGTGTCCCGACCTTCCCTTCCACTACCAAACTCTCCCGACCATCTACTTCTATACACCACCCCAACATGTTGGTCAATTTCCCATTGATGAATTCCGTATACATCGATTCTCTAAAGGTCCACATCACTCAAAAATGAACCCGACGACCAAATTTTTTTACCTACCGATAACATTGTGGGCCCGGAATAGCTTGGTAATGATCAACATGGAGGATCCAAAGCTATAGTTGAAATGGATTGGGCCACCGCCATCGATATTAGAGTATACCGCAGGTATGTATTAAATTATTTGTACACAATAGTTGTTTATATTAGAGTATATATTAGAGTATATATATGAGGATCCAAAGTTGTATATATATTATTTATAGGTTTTTGTACAATCGTCTTCTGTCCTTTTTCGCTTATGGACACGTAAGTATTTCTTCTTGTGTCCAGCGTGTATCGTTGTGTTTAAGCAATGTAATATAGAGGAACGTATTATGGCTATTAAGAGTGAAATACAAAGTTATATCCATTCACGCTTCATGGATGCCAAGCATTTGAAGGGCGACTTTTTATTTTTGGCACCACTCAATAATGGGTGAGAAATTTAGTCTTCAATCACTTGTTTAATTATTTTGAGGATTGTATTATAGTGTAAATTAATGTGTACTCATTCGTGATTCATTTACTTGCAGCAACATTGGGTACTCTTTGCAATAAACCCTAAGCAAAATGTTGTCTACTATCCGGATTCACTTCAAGGCCATTACAACGCTACGTGAGACTTCGTAGAGATGGTTGAGAGGTGTGTATGTGTAACCCTCTCATTTTAATTTGTATAATTTAATATATGTATTTTGTTCAACTTAACGTTATATATATATATATATATATATGTATGACGTTACAAAGGCTTTGAAAGAATACTTGGGATTATCTACGAGTAAAACAAGATGGCTACCCATAATGTAAGCTTTTAAGAATCATTCTTATAATTTTAATTGAATTTTTGGTCATAAAATGTGACAATTAAGTTATAATCTTTTGCTTTGTAGTGTCCTAAACAACCAAATAACAATGATTGTGGGTACTACGTTATGAGGTTTATGAAAGAGATTATCACTCATGACAAAGTAACAATCCCAACCAAGGTAACTACTTATATTTCTTTTTATATTGATATTATAATACTTACTCACATTTAATAAACATTTTAATTCTAATTTTATTTCATTTTATTTTTCAAGATTTTCCCAAATTTTAAAATATCCGTAATTACTCACGAACAACTTACAGCAGCAGTAAGGGGGAGTGGTGCGCTTTGTTTCTAGCTTTTTGTAGCAAGTTTTGAGATTCATAATAGTTTAGTTATTATATATGTTGTATATATTGGATTTATATTATGTTGTAAGTACTTCTTAGAATGATATATATTGGATTGGAAATATTATTTGATGAATTTTGTTGATCGAATTTTGTTTGAATGATATTGATTGGAATGTATTTTCTGAATTTGTTTGGAAGGGAATGAATTTATAGCTTGTAATTAAAATGGAGAACAAACCAAAATAAAAAAATATTTTAAAAAAATCAATCAATAGGTAGCGCTTTAGAGTGAAAACGCTAGAAATGAAGTTAAAATTATTCATCACCTAGCGCTTTAAAAATAAAACGCTAGGAATTGTAAAGAGGAGTTAGAGGATCCCTAGCGCTTTACGTAAAACGCCAGGAATGCTAATAAAGGGTGCTATAGCATCCTCAGCGCTTTACATAAAACGCCAGGTATGGTAGTAAAAGGGCTATAGTATCCCTAGCGCTTTAATTTAAAACGCTAGGAATGGTAGTAAAAGAGTTATGGGATCCCTAGCGCTTTTATTTAAAACGCTAGGAATGGTAGTAAAAAGAGCTATGGGATCCCTAGCGCTTTCGTAAAACGCTAGGAATTGTAAAAAGCGCTACTGGTCAATGGCTAGCGCTTTATATAAAACGCCACGATGTCTAAAACACGCTGGGTCAATGGCTAGCGTTTTTTAAAACGCTACTAATGGGGTGTACGCATTAGTAGCGCCAGCTTCTCTAGCGTTTTAAAACGCTACCAATGCCCAAAAAAAAACGCTGAAAATCCTAATACGCTGGCGTAGTGTGAAGATTGCAATCCAAGACGTGGAGCGGGTGAGAAGAACGTGGTTAAACGCCTGGTTGGAGGTTTTCCACTTTCGTGCTAGTGGACGTTGTGGAGCGGTTTTCCTAAGTTTTAGGGCATAAGCTTCATATCACATTGATTTTTAGCTGATCCAACGATGGTTATGATCATGGTCTGCAGGCTTTTGTGTGTGTGTGTGTGATCATTAAACACATCTATTTTCAAGCATTTATTTTCCTTTACCCTTAAAATAATCTTAGACTAGTTTACGTTCAAGCATTTTATTTCCAAGCACTTTACTTTCCTTTTACACTTTATATATATATATATATATATATATATATATATATATATATATATATATATATATATATATATATATATGTATATATATATAGAATGTATGTATCAGTGAAACTAGTGCTCATGCTGGAAAAATGAGAATTCTTAATTATGACCGTTAGATCGAAACTAACGATCTAGATTATCCTCTTAATTTTAGGGCCCCATGTGATTTATAACTAAAAACAAAACAACCCAACAACATTCTATAATTAAGGAGATAATCTAGATCGTTAGTTTGGCCCAGTCCCCAACAAAATGACTTAACATGTCATTAAATCATTTACCCAATTTTAATTTTTTTTTTGACGCAAAACATCTAATTCATTTCATTCAAAATAATAGTAGTAATATATGCTGGAATGTCAAATAAGGTCTGAGAAGTGCCCGAGACAAGCGCTACTTTCCTCGCAAAGATGAATGAGCCACTCATAGTCACTCTCCTGAAACTCCACATGAGAGTTTACACAGAAAGTAATTAAAAGTCTCCCTACAAGAATGCAAGATACACCCATAATCAAAACAATGTTTGGGGCTTTATTAAAATCGTCCACTACGATCTTGGCATCCATCTCAAAAATGACATTCTAATACCGAAGTTCCTGCATCCAGTCAATTGCCACTAGCAATCCAAGGGCCTCCCCTATGTAGACATCAAGGAGAGGAGCAAAACATGCAGCTTGATAGCCACAAAAATACCATACTGATTCCTAACGCACATCCCAATTTTAAAATATTAGTCAATATTTTATAATTTTGAAAGTTTGAAAATCCAAATTACAAAATTAGAAAAGGAGAATCAAGATTGTGAATGGAAGAAAATGGAAAATAGAAATTGCAATGAACCAAATAATAACAATTATAATAATGATAATAATAATTAGTGTATTATTCTCTCCCAAAAATGATAAAAATAGGCTAAATGATAGTTTTGATCCACCTATTTTCGTAAACTCTCTAAATTTATCCTCCTATTTTAAAACTTGGACATTTGGTGCCCCTATTTTTAAAGAGAATGAGAGAGTCCGAGATTGCAAAATTAGGGTTTTGATTTTGGATTTTAGTTTTATTTGTTTAATTTCGTTTTAATTTCTTTTTACTTTAAATATTTTATTAAATTTTATATTATGTGGCACAATGATGTGCCTCATTAATTGACGTGGCAAGCCATGTGTGTTGCCTACATCAAGTGAGGCGTCAATTAATGAACTCCACGTCACCTTAATTATAAGAAAAATCTCATTTTAGACTAAATGTCTGAATTTTTAAAAATATGGGGACTAAATGTCCGAGTTTTAAAATAATGAAACCAAATATCTGAGTTTTTAAAAACGAAGAGACCAAAACTATAATTTAACCTAAAAAATAACTAGAGTTAATCTAAGTGGTTTTTCACAATCAAGGCTTTGATTATGGCCTTCCTCTAATCAAGTGGTTGAGAAAGCAAATCAAAGTGTTTATCTTCTAACAAGAAATTAACTAATTAACAAGTCATGGGGAAAAAAAAAATTCAAAGTCAAAGTTTTGATTATAACTTGATTTTTACTAGTTTTTGGTGTGTGAATGGAACTTGATTTTTGCTAGTTAAGATAGCAAATCAAACCAAACTGCTTTGGTTATTAAAAAAACTGCTTTCCTTATACTAATAAGAAACTTACATGTAATTAGAAATTAAAGCACCTTATGCCACTTGAAAGTCACCTTTTCTTTACAGAAGCTAGGAATCATTAACAAGAAAAAGAGAACATAAAAATTAAAAAAGGTCTTTACATAGTATCATACAGTTTCTAGAATATGATTCTATATTCCTAATAGCTGAAAATCTTCCACAGTAGCCAATCAAGTAAAAGCTGAAAATCTTCGCATTGAAAAGCAAGTAAAAATTTCATGCCAAAGTTCATGTCAAAAAAGGCATCACTTAACTACAAAATACTTAACAAAATTAAAATTACATCCCATCATACACATGATCATGACCGTTCGATCAAGCTCACATCACTATCATCCATAAAATTTCATCACAATAAAATCACACACTATACACAATCACAAAGCAAGGAAGAACAGCCCTAGGATTAAACACTAACAACTCCTCCTCATCAAGGCGAGTATAAACCCCACTCTCTCCACGCGCCATCACAGAATCAAACCCTCCATCGGTTTTATCCACCTCATCTAAATCCGATCCAACCCGACCCGCAATTACCCGACAAACAAGCATAGCACGTTTCACATTCATGAAGCGAAACTCACGCTCAATGTCTTCAGGAATTGACACGTGTGCCCTCCAGCTAGTTGACAGCGTGGAAATTCCATCCAACTTAGGTGAGAAACCCGATTTTATTATCCCACAAATATTACAAAATTGCTGTGAACAATTCGAAGAATCCCCATTAAGTCCCAACTCGCAAAGAAACGTGGAGCAGTGAAAACGCATGAGTTCGTTGCCGTCGGCGATGCACTGCTGTCGCGGCGGCGCGTGTTACGTGCCGCCTTAGATTTCACAATCTCGCGATACTCTTCAAACTTGGAGAGGATCTTTGAACTGTTGTGGATCTTCAGAATACGGTGAATTTGTGGAAACTCGCGTGTTTCGGGCCAACCTGATTTGAATATGATCTGAACGATGTTGTGACCCGGGTCGGATCGCATAAGCTCCGACACGGCGTGGTGGGTAGTTTGATGCTGTTCGAGGAGGTTAGGTTTTTGAAAGATCTCGCGCACGCGGTACATGGGAAGATATCGTTGCGGAGAGGGAAGAAGAGATTGTTATCAGCTGAAATATCGGATTCGGGGCATGACCCGGGTTGTTTCTTGCGTAGACGATCCGATACATTCGGGTCGGGTTGAGAAAGTGAGGTGAGTGATTGTTCAGAGGATCTTGCTGTTGTTGTTAAAGAATGTGTAGTGGTGGATTGAGGTGATGAAAGGGTGTTTATGTTTTTGCAAGATTTGGTGGAGAAGAGATGTTTGATGAAATGCCAAGAAGAAGAAAGGGCTTTTTGGGTCTTGAATTTAGGGTGTGAAGGGGAAGAGGGTTGAGATAAAGGTGAGATTTTTCGTTTCTTTGATGGTGGAGAGTGGTTGTTGTCTTGTTTTCCACCGCCACGGCCGCCGTTGGTGGTGAAAATGAAGCAGCCAAGGTGGATAAAGAAGATGAAAAGATAACAGAACTTGGTGAAGAATGTGGCAATGGATGCCATAAGTTGTGTTCAAAAAGTAAACTTTTTGAGCCTCTATCTATCTGTTTGGGTGTTTTTCAGTTTGTAGATGTAGTTGTAGTAATGGCTAGCTATTGAGGACATGATTGATGATGAAAACGGGGTGATGGTTGTTCATTTCATTGGTGGAAGAATGAGGGAAGTGATGAGAGGGTGAAGAAAAGAAAGAAAAGGAAAGAAAGGATGGGAAAAGAAGATTGATAGATAGGTAAGGTTATAAGGTTGGGGGGGCAATAATCAATAGAAGAAGAAGAATAAAGATAAAGAATATAAAGAGTAGTTGGAATGCAACTTCATGGTGTTTGATTGTGTTACTGTATGTATTATTGTCGTAGATTAGATTATGTGGTGCGTGCTTAAGAAAGGGATTATTATTGTTATAATTTTATATATAAGAAGGGAAGGACAGTGTTTGTGGGGTTGATGATGCATAAGCTTTAACCAAAAGTAACGGTCTGTCATTCTATATTTTCCTTTGCTCCTTCAATTTAGGGTAGAAAGTGATTCTCTTTCTACTATTGGTACCACACGGTTACAATTACTTCTATGCAGCAAGAAAATCAGGTGAAATTTACCTCTGTTACGCGGAGAAGCAATTATGAAGCAAGTAATCTGCTGAACTATACTGTATCTGCAATGATTGATCAATGCCTGTGCAAGAATTAACTGTTGTAAACGGGATGCAAAATTTTATGGCTCACTTCATTTGTGAAAGCATTTTTTCTAAATGCACAGATACTATATGTGCATTGGATACGATACGATACGAATCCAATACGACGATGCGAAATTCCTTGAAAAATATAGGATACGATACAAAGACTGGGGATAGTATCAACGATAGTGACTTTTATTTTCTAAAGAAATAAGAAAAATATCTCAATACTAATTGACATATACTCACGACGACGTAAGAAAGTATTGTGAGCAGATCATATATATGATACATATCGAATACAGATACGACAATAGAGGTGAAGTATTTGTGCATCATAAATCTTCTTATTTAGACTTTTTTTTTTTCTAAATCAGCTGAAAATTTCCTTTTTAGTACTTCACCTCAATCTATTAAATTTTAAATCATATATTTGAATCTCACGAAATCATTCCATCATGAAGGTTGCATATTATCATATTTGCTTAAGGTTTTAATGTAAAACAAACTAAGAATATGGATATTATTTTTTATTAATAATGAATTATATTATTTTTATTTTATTTTTAACTGACGCTTAAATGTCCAAATTATAAATATTTTTAATATCTGAATTTTTTATTTAATTTAAGCTTAGATAAGTTTTATTTATCAATTCAATTTTTTAAATTATTTTATACTCAAATTATACAAATACCTGCTAGTTATAATTAAATAACATGTTGTGATTATACATGGCACAAGACGTGCAAAACAATGGAGTCAGAGACCTGACATCTTAAGAATACAACAAATGATACATGCCATGTGTAGATCATTAGAAGTTCCATAGGATGAGATGATGATCCATGAACAATAGATTTCTTTAGCTAGGCAAAATAATAATAATAATAAAAATAATAGTTTATGACTGGTTAATAATTTGCAGCATACTATATGACAACAAGGTCGACGTGAGTATCTCACGTGGAGACTTCCTCATTAAGCGCTTGATCCATTTGTACTATTGCATTTCTCAAGGAGAATCCAAAGTCCGCACTTATTCAAGCTTGTCTAACCCTTTATAATTTTTAGTAATAATGAATACATAAAGTTATAAATTGTGTCTAAACTTAATGTATTACACTAACTCAGTTGCAGATATGCTTGCTTAGATATATATGCAGTGTTTCAGGACATAGACAAATGTTCCTGTGTCCTTCAAGGACGTTAGAGCATGTGAATGAGTAAACTGGACATTTTGTCATTTACTATAGGAGAAACAAACCTTCCAATGAAGTTATTTATCCTTGAGGTCTTAATTTCTTCATCTAATTTTAAGTGTCTTTTTGGCCAATGAAATTATATATATGGAGAGGATTAATGTTATTGCTGTTGTATAACTCACATTGCTCCCACTAGCAACAACTAGTTATTAAAATTGCATTTTTTTAACTCAGGATCCTGATTCCGCCACTGACCGACCGTAACACATTATTAAAGAGAATATGTAACAATCACTTAAAAAACCACATTTGTAAAGACCTTGCCTAGAGCTTAAGCAATGGAATCTTACTTTTAGCAATTTATTGCCATTAACTAAAGTTAAAACATTGTTAGAAGAACTAAAGTCACTCTGCTCCTAGTTGGAAACATACATACAACCTTAAACCACTTTTGAAAAATTTCTCTTTAGCTGTAGAATCTGCGGGCAAGAACCATTACATGCATAATTACATTAAATCATTAACATGGTAATGACAGAGTAAATGAGAACTTTTCAAACCTTTTAATTAGTATTCATTATCTATTTACATTAACATACGCGAAAAATAAAATTAATTAACTATTTAAGTTCAATTAATTTCCTGTTTCTCACACTCTTAATACCCTCCAAATTAGATGCAAACATGAATGTGAGTTATAACTGTAAGTCAGTGGTGTTAATTTTACCTGTCACTTTCTCGTAACTACTCCTGACCTATCTTGTTCTTGTACAGTGAAATCGTAAAGGTTGTAATAATTGTGAAGTGTTTGTTTCTTCTTTGACCATTTTCCTTTACACACCTCCCTCCCTCCTTGGTACGTTGTGTTTCTTTCTCATGATGAAAGTGGGCTTCTGCAAAGACAAGGATTTCTATGTAGGCCATGATATCAACTAGGTTTTGTAGCTTTGTGTCTAGTGTGTGTGGGATCTTCTCATCACTAACTTCATCTACAAATATGTCTCTTATTTATTGAAGCATGCTACCAAAATGTGCAATGTTTATGTCTTCCATTATTTTGGTTTGGCCATATCTTATTCTAAGGCGTAGTAAAGGCTATAGTGCCTTATTTGACTTTCATTTTATTTTAGTGGAAGCTAGGGACACACACAGTAATAATAAATTCAAGAATTAGTCTTCACAAAGGGGGATTTTTCCTCTAGCAAGAGAGGCTATAGGCTTTTTAACAATTATTATTGTTGCATATCCAAGATAATATTCGAAATAGGCATTTACTTCCAGTAAAAAAACCAAGCATTTATAGTATTTATCATGAGTGCACAGTAACGCCTCGAGACCGGACTCACCACCAAGACGCGCTCTTTGATCTACGCGTGATTATTTCCTCCTAATAATTTTTTGCCACATTTAATATTCGAACTCGGTAGCTTGGAGCAGAGATCCGAACTCAATTACTTATCGGATCAACTCTTGTTGGTCCAAAATAATGCATGTGATATATTCGAAACTTAGCAATACAGGTAGATTTATATAATGGAATTATTTTGGACATTTTAAATTGACAAAATGATTAGATAAAGTTATTGTCATTCTGGTTTTGCTGCCCATCCCTTCAGTGGAGATTCTTAAGCTGTAAAACCATTAGTAGTGCATCTGACTTTAACTACTAACTAGTAACTACATGGTTGACTGACGAAGAGGACGTACTACGTAAAAAGGATCTGAACAAACAAAAAAAAAAAGCAACTCCACTATAGGCAGTTAAAAGAGGGTTCTTCTTCTCTACGAAGCTTTTTCATGTTCTCTTCTTTTCCTTTCTTTATGGTTCTGAAACTAGGAGAAAGCTACCGACACTATGGTCTCACTGTGGCCATGACACATCATGATATACACTATACAGTCACTTTTATTACATTAACGTATTTTAGAGAATTGCATTTTTTTCTTGTTCTGATGTTTGGTTTGACGGGTAGTGTCGCGTGACCTAACACACAAACCGTAAAATCAAAGATCGACACTTAGGGGAGAAGCAAACCCGACAACTAGGTGTTAATAAACGGTATTTCTACCGCTGCAATGATATTAACTAGTATCGTTCAGTTTTAACTCATTTCAGTTAATTAGATTACCTTAGTTAGTTTAAATTCAGTTAGGCTAACTAAGTCTGTTAGAGTTTTAGTTATTCTAGTTGTAACTAATTAGTTCATCTCTAACCTTGTATATAGTTGTTGAGTAACAGAATGTGTAGCTCAGATCATTCCTCACTATTTCTCAATGAAACACTTTTAGGTTTTCTAGAGTTTTGATGGAAACCATTTCTCTGTGTTAAATTCCAATTTCATGGCTTCTGTAGCTTCAATATGGTATCAGCAGTTTGATTCTTTCGTTTTCTCTGCTTGCGATTCCTGCTTGCAATTGCGTTCCTTTCTTGCGATTGCAATTCCTTTTCGCAACTTTGGTAAACTATCTCAACTCTTGACGATATTCCAATCCCTTCAATTGCACAAGTCTTTTATATTGTCATTCAAGAGGAAAAGTAACCTGAGGTTGGGGTCATTGTTCCCACATCAGTGCCTCAATTGGCCTGTGTTGTGCAAACTAATTACTAAATTGTTGTTGGTTCCACCAACAATGCTGCAAAAACTAATCACAATCAGCTTGAAATACAAGCAATTATTCTCATTACTAAAGAAACTAAAAAAAGGAAAGTAACATAGTCAAAAATAAAAAGGGTTTTTTCTTTTGTACCCCACCCCGTCTCCCTTAAACCCCACCCAAAATGAAATCCCCAAAACGCCTCTTTGTCATCTATTTTTTAAAAGATCAGAGAGATATTAATCGTGACATATATGACGACAGTAAGTGAACACATCAGAGATATACCTTCGAAGAAGTATATACGATCGGTCGTAAATTCACCAATCGTGATATACTTCTTCGCGCATATATACGATGTGTTAAATCAGACATCGTGATATATGTCCCAATTGACATATATACGATGCGCTTTAAATTTTGTTTTTTTAAATTTGTAAAAAATTTAACGCTTCATGATTTAACGCTCAAAGTTGATCAATCTGCAGTATTGACACGCCAAAATCAACTGATAATGTTTCACCTCATCTATAAATACTCACTCCCACCATCACTATTTTCACACCAAAAATTCAAATACTCACTCCTCCTTCTCTCACACATCACAAGTGAAGATGACACAGAGCCTCGCTAACGCCATACTACGAGCCTCTCTTCCTCACTCTTGTTTCATTCTAATACGGGGTTTGTTGATCATCGCAGTATCATCTCGAAAGATGACAGTATAAGTTTCGATGGGAGAGATGTTGTTTCGCAGGTTAAAACACGATATATCATTTTCTCGCTTCTTAAGCGTAAAACCATCGCGATGGTTCAACCAGCAGAACGCACTTAACACGAGATAATTCAGACGCTTATCTGAAACCCAAACGACTAGTGGAGGTATTTACCGGTCTACCATGGATGTCAATAAATGAGGATGACGCCCG
This sequence comes from Oxytropis ochrocephala, assembly GCA_020916435.1. Classification (NCBI taxonomy): domain Eukaryota; kingdom Viridiplantae; phylum Streptophyta; class Magnoliopsida; order Fabales; family Fabaceae; genus Oxytropis; species Oxytropis ochrocephala. The sequence continues at coordinate 47,338,285 of CM037089.1, forward strand.
AGACATGATGTCCATTCATATTACAATTAAACGGAGGAGTTACATTCATATCCGTGACGTCGAAAACCGTATGACCGTCACGAGATCCTTCGTCGATTAACTCCACCAATTTCAAGAGTTTCTATTGTATTTTCATTTTATCCGCCTATTTTTATTCAAGTTGTTTATGTTTTATCGCCAGGTAACTTTTGTTTTATCAATCAAAGAAATCAAAAATTCATGGAAACTCGTGAAATAAATAAAACATCCAAAAAGTTAATAATATAATAAAGTGCCAATATAATATCAAATACATCAAAAACAAATAAAAATCCCTAACGGGCCCCCTCGCCCCCGCCCCCGCTGCCCTAAGCTCCCCCACCCACGCTATCCGGTGGCCGCCATCCCCACCACTTCATGGATTGTCCGACACGACCGCTACGCGCGATGTCGCTGGCCACGAATCCCCTCTACAAGCCCTCACAAGCTCCCTAATCCAGGGCCATGATCGCCGTGAGCGCATCTCGGGAGGAGTGTCCAGTGGTCGAGCTCTGTGTGACGGTGGAGCCTGCAATAGTCCTGGGGATAAAGCCCTGACGCACTCACTCTAAGTAGCCTCCGCATACCGACGGCCCGCCGAAAGCAACCCGAGTAAGAAGGCGCATGATGTCCTCCATGCATGCCACGGCGTGGACGATCCGAAACACGCAAATGCGATGACTTTGACGGCCACCGGTAGGGTCACGCGGATGATCTACGGGTACCCAAACCGTCCGCAGCACCTATCGTGCATGTAAGAACTCAAGTCACCCACCGACGAAGCTCTGCAGGAGATCCGCTCTCAAAGCGGTCTACCACCCCGCTCTCCTCAAATGGTCGCCAAGAGACATCCTTCCGCCTCACCATCAAGCATCCTCCCGTAGTGGCCGAGCCTGTGGTCGACTTCTTCTTCCTGAAGCGCCAAAGAGCTGGCTCCGCACCCGGATATGACCGCAACCTCTCCGCCATCCGAGGGAAATACCACATAATCCAAGCCCAAATGCAAAATAAACAACATATTTAATTGGAATCTTTCTTAGTAGAAAGAGCAAATCAAATCTTTCATCGCATGAAACACTAAAATTGACCATCGATGTAGTATAAAAATTCATCAATGGTCGAGATTTAATATGGGTTGATTCAATCTTAACCATTCATGGCATTTTAAACAATATCCAACGATCAATTTTAGTAGTTTCCACCAGAAAGATTTGATTTGATCTTTCACCCTAGAATCACCCATTTAATTCACAAGAATTTACCAAAAGTCAAGGCGATTTAACAAAAATACAAGAAGTTAAAATGTGTACTAAATAGGTCGCATACCTCCACTAATCGCCGCAGTAGCCTCAAAGACGCAGTTGTTCAAGGACTCATACATGGCGCCTAGTGCACTCCGCACCCCATGCATAGCCTCCAAGAACATCCGCTCGTATCATCCAGTAGACTCACCACTTAGCTCACTCTGTCTCCAGTCTCCAGAGTGGAAGATATCAGAGGTCGGGCGACAGCGTATAAGCCTCACAAAGAATAAAGATGTCACCCCCTCCTCCATGTTACGCCCATACACCGCTCCAGCCATTTGAAGTCGTAATACGGACCTCCCCACTTGGTGTCATAGCAGCCTTCCAACCCGTGACACACCTGCATATGTCTCGCAAGAAGCCGTGGCAAACTCCGAGCTCACAAAGTGATGGCGGGAGGTGTGGCATAGTTCCCCGATGGGAAGGTGCAAAGAGACAAGAGATGTCATCTGCAGAGTGATCGCCATCTCACCAAATGGCAAGTGAAATGACGGCGTATCTCGAGTGCCATCTTCTCGATAAAAAGCCGAAGAACTCATGGCTCATCAGGGCGTGGCTAGCCCGGGAGTTGGGGCCATCCGAGTCCCCGACCACAAGTGGTGCGCCAAGTAGGTCGTGGTAATGAAGATGGAGCTTAAGATGGGACTTTGCTGCTATGGAGCCCATACTGGACAACACGCTGATACTTCTCAAATAAAAATAAATAAATAATGTAAGTAAAAGTGTAGACTATGTGACTTAAATAAATTATTTAAGCAAAAATGCAAAACTTGACGTAAGTCACGAGTATAGAATCTGGTACATGATTCGCCAAGTCGCTGAAAAGTGAGTATAGGTGAGCTCCTTCGATATCATGCGAGGCACCTCATGATACTCGCATATGGATCGGTTCAGTAATAAGATCGCCTCAGAAATGCCGCCGATACTCTGGAGGTGGGGGATGGTAATGAAGAGGCCGAGGATCGCATCGGACGATATCATGGATGATATCATCGAGAGCAGTCGGAATGATACCGGTAAAACCGCCTCCCTATGCCAATCCTCCCACGGCTGTCGCCGCAGTAACCCCGAGATAGAAAGTTCCAGCCGTGGCCGACATCGAGCCGCTCAGCCGATACACTCACCGCCTAAGCTCATACTCACCGCTCAGCCGTGCTCGCTCGCTCCTCCGCACAAGCATGGAGCGATTATGCCCGAAGTCCTCGTGGACCGAGCTGCGCAGATGACTCTATCTCTCTGGACGAGAGACCTCACGCCTCCTCTATGCCCACCTGACAATCGCAAGCGAAGAAAAAATTAGTAAAAAAAAAAAAAATTGCTCATCGTATTTACATCAAAAAACAGTATATATCGATGCTTACTTTTTCTTTCGCCGAGCATAGGTGGTCCACATGCATTTATACTTAGTGGATGAATTTCTCAATCGATATATACGCAATAAGTGGGTATATACGGTGAGTAAATTTTGCTCGTCAGATATAGGGTCGCGTGTGGGGTATATAATGATCTGTGGATTTCTGGCCGATCGATATACGCTTCTCTCGCGTATATGTTAGTGGAAGGTGGTCAAACGTATGTATGACCAATTATGTGAAGAAATGGTGATTTTGTAAACGCATTGTGGTATTTTTGGTATTTTCACATGCAGGGTGGGGTGAGGGGACGTGGTGGGGGTCCAAAAAAAAACAAACAAAAATGATAAGAGTAGTCCTCCGCAGTTGGTACGTGCTAATCCCATCCATCCAAAGGAGTAAAGGGCCAAGGAGCAATGTTGAGTTCAAACAAAAAGGAGCCCAAACCGTATCGTTTGACAACTGATTGAGAATGGGCCAAGCCCAAATCGAAAGTAAGCCCAAGGTACGAAAGTGAAGAACACACGCAGGCTGTGTAGACGCAATTTCAAAAAACGGTAATAGGAAGCTTCCGAACTTACGTGTTGCCGGGTCATATGGTCGAAGTCCATGGCTGAGGAGCTCCGACGAAGATTCCGCATCAAACCATGTTCCACAAATCATCAAGCAACAACTTATCTTCCCTCATCTTCCATGGCGTATCGACTTCTCTCGCAGATTCGGGAACAAAAGACTTGCTTGTCATTTTAAGGAACTTCAAATCTTGGATCTGCAGAAGATACATTTTCTTCATCATTTCTTCAAGAACACAAAGCTCAGAATGAAACTAAGACAAGTGGAAATCACCGGGTAGCGCAAGAAATGCGGTAGAACTCGATTGAAGAAATTAGAGGAACGTAGGCGGGTCGGGCGCTTACTAGCAATACGTAACCGGAACGAAGTAATACC